>CM073770.1:73001153-73601153 GCA_037158775.1 Hetaerina titia
TTAATACATTTCTTTCACTTAATTTACTTTATATTTTATAGCCAAAGACTCTGACAGACTGCCAAAGTTCCTTTAATGATATAAATGCAGCTTTAATGACTTTTCGCAAATGTAATATTGTGAGAATAAGTTATTTGAAGCAAATTGAAATAGAAATAATATTAGAAGCCAAGCCAGTTTTAGAAGTTGGAAATATGGGGTATATTCCATAGTTGTAGAGTTTTTATGAGTTTCAATAAAATTTTCTTCTTTTTTAAACACGACATTAGAGTTTAGCTTATTGACAGCATTTATACAGAATTTATGAACAAAAAAAGGGCAATCTTATTTCTCTTTTACGTTGCCATTATTAGTGATATAATTCTCATCGTATTATGCAACCTTTGAAATCAAAATTAGAAAAATCCGTTTTCGATATTAAGTTAAATTAGATATTAAGGGCGTATGATTCATTAACATATTCTGTTTGCAAATTATTACAACACACCGGTACGTAATACGAAAAGTATTTTCTGAGCGTTAGTTGGAAAAATGAACGTAGGTATCCTCTGTTTGTGAGGGTTCTCTGTAGGGATAAGTTTATATTAAGGATTCAATATTTAAAAGTAATTCTGACTCAATTACTAAAACCTAAAAAAATATTTTTATGCTTTAATCTGAAATTTTGGATGCTGGAAATTGGTGACTTTAAATCAGGATTCCACTCTCCACTTAACTCGACATATAGTATATAAAATAAATGGTTAAGAGAAATGTAATGCCTAATGAATAATTCAAGAAAAAACCTCTGTAGTCACCTATATGTGAATAATAAGGATTACTATCGTTAAACATCATCTATTAAGGGAAAAAAGTTGATATTATCTTTGGGAAATTGTGGAAAAATCTACTCATTGCCGTATCAATGCAATTCGAAGAAAACCTTATTAATGTGAAACTATAAAATCAATATCACTATGCCAAACTTTGGAAACCTTTAGGCATTTCATGGTAAAAAAAAGGGAAAACAATGAAATATCACGAGAGATTAAATAATGTTTCTAGATTATTCAAAAAATCTGAGTGCAAATTAGATCACCAAAATTTTATACGTTACCTCTTCTTCATAATTCAATTGAATTTGAAGATAAAATGCTTTTTCAAACCATGAAAAAATATATTCAATAAAATACGAAGCGATAACCATCAACTTCGTCATTTAGAAAAAAGCATGTGTTACTTTACAAGTATTTGAAAATGAAATTTAAATGGTTCTCAACGCAGTTATATTATTGAATATATTGTAAAAACGTCCTAGTGCACGTATAAGCCAGGTGAGATCAGGGTATAAAATACATATTTAAATTAGATTACCCTTCTTGGCCAAGGGTAGAACATCAACATTAAGGTAAAAGGAAGGTTGGAATTTATCTCCAGAAAATACATTATTCCTCGTTTTGAAAGAGGCCCACATTATTGTGGTTTTTCAGTAACAGTTCACACTTATATTCCTAATACCCATTTCTCACTGCAAAAAAAAACCTCTGTAGTCTAACCGGTTAGCATGAGGGTCAACTGACTCACTGGTGAACATAAATGTGGCGCAATCAAATATAACTTGGGTCACAAATGCCATTTTTCCACACTTGATATTGTCCTCGAAGTGTTAATAGTTCAACTTTATGATCTGCGACCTATCTCTGAAATCAAATTTTAAAATTGATATCAATGGACTTTAACATAGTCATAAACTTAAAAATTAATGGTTGCCGTCATAACGGAGCGTTTTGTATTCCACAGAGACTATAAATGCGATAAATAGTTCGTCCAAGAAAAGTAACGCCCATACGTTCACGCAGGACAAAAGAACAAAAGACTGAGATTTATGTGTCAATGAAAAACTCTTGGAGGTCGAAGCGGGAACGTAAGAATCGTGATTCCAGTGATAATGGAAACAGCTGGTCCACTGCTCTAGTTTGCATTTGATAATTCCAGTTTGCTAATTAGGTCAAAGAAGTGGGTGGTCGAGCCATCGGGCTTGAGATTTATGAGTTAATTTTTCTTTTCGATTGTGGTCATCACATCAACCATTATTTTAATCCAGGTGTGAGTCCATGACATCAGCGCCGAAACTGATACACTAATTGGAATAAAATCCCCGTTTTTAAATGTTCAATTTCCTAACATTATTTTGCCTGAATTATTTCAACTTTAGCGAGCGAGGATATAAATGAGCCGCAGCTTCTGCTAAAAGCTAGCAAATGCTTAAAAAGTAGTCTAAATGCTGACGGTAATATTAATAATAATTGATCTTGTGTAAAATTAAGGATATCACATATTTCTAATGCTTATTCCCTCCGACGTCTCTAGCTTAGGGTCAAATTCACCCTTTCATACACCTACATCCTTATTTTTCTCCGGTAGTATGCCCGGATAATATTTCTGATACGCATTAAAACAAGATTAGTTTCTGTTTTTGTTTACATTACAATAAGTTTCTTGGACACATCAAATCTTATAAATTAAGCACAGAGGAGAAACAACATAAACCGCTCTTACATTTTTATTAAACTACAATACTTGTGTGTGTATGTATGTGCATTGTAAGAGTGACCAGTGATCACACTGGACCGTTGCCACCAGGAAAATTGCCTAATTGCAACGAAGTATGTAATAATAATAACTTATTAACCAAAAGTATACTAATTATTATAAATATAAATCCATTCAAAATTCAAAATTTACATTGTTTACTAGCAATGATATTTGATTACAGAAAACATTTTAAGGTATCGCCGATTCCGACATTTCGAGCTCAAATATTCTTTTTTCTGAAAAAATATTGAGTGAGGAATACTCTTGAATCCCTTCACTAAATCAAATGATTCATATTATAAGCATAATATTGAATCATTTTTCCAAGCCGGTTTATCTAGGATTGGGAGTACCTTAAGGAGAACGTGGGAATAGTCTACAGAGAAGTAGGTCGCTTATGGCTACTAATACTAACTGAACAGGAACGCGGACGGCGACAAAAGTGGCCATATTCCTTGGAGCCAAAATTTAGAGCCGGTGATAAGAGGTAGTAACTGCAACGATTGCTCACGATATTTGTTTCTAGCGATTGGAGTGCAGATACCGACGACGAGGATGATGGGCGGTAAAGGTTCTTTCACCCCTGGGAATCGAAAAACCTAGGGTCGATGTTCTTAGATCAAGTAAAAATTTTTATTTTCACAATTCAACTCTTCCAATGAAAGAGATTTATATCTTAAAATATTGAATATTCGGACGGAGCAAGTTCTCTCGTATGATTGGGGGGGATAAGGCTAGAATACAGCAACGTGAAGCATTGACTGAAATTATGAGTTGAACGACTGTCCCGAAATTCGCAATTTCAGCAAAGCTGGTATTTTCTATTATCACTCGACTCTCGAAAGGCGAGACGGCTGGTGACTTAGCTTTTGCTTTGCGACCATGAAAACTCATTCCCGGATGTTTACTTTTAATTAAATCAAATCTTAATCTAGCGTTGTCATATCTTGCGAAATAATCTAATGAAATTATTTGGAGAGATTTTTAGTGATCGTTCTTGTTTGGATTTTTAGCTCCCAATAATCTTTATCGCCTAGCATTCTCGTTGAATTTTCTGATGTACTTTGAATATCCGCTTTTTACATGTGGGAAAATAGAACCCTTGCGTTAATTAAACTAGACTATCTTAGTGGTCGTTAATCCTTGACCCCTTTAGCTGTTTTCACCATATGCTTATACCCCCCGTAGTATTAATCATGTGTACCTTTTCTTTTGTAACCTTAAGCGTCGCGAAATTGCGCATTCCCGTAAATACTTCTTTGCAGTACCGTACTTTAGTGCGTGATATTTTTCTCCTATTCCCCGTGTCTATCTACAGAAGGGCTAGGCATCAAATTATATGACGTCAATTTAAACGCCAAACCCCCACCTCTATGCCAGCCAAAACTGTTTAATTTAACTATTCAGGGGAAAAGGAGCCCCTCGAGACTAACATGTCTCAACAAAACTCTCGGAGTGTATGATTACGAATAACTGACATCCAGTTACATTTTGGAATTCCTAAATGAAATCTGATGAAAGTGGCTCTGGATAATGTTTCACATCTGAAATTTACTTTCCGACAATAGTTTTGGCGTTTCCATCTCGTTACAGAGGAAGCACTCATTTATTCACCTTCTTCCTTTGTTGGTGGAATTTATATTGAAATCTTACTATCAATCTAAATACTGCAACAGAAAAATTGAACAGTCAGCGATCGAAAATCTCTATTGCATTTATCACAAAAGGTTTTTCCTTTGCCAACAATCACTCAAGGCGTGGAGCCCGCGCCCCATATTGAGAAATTACCTATTTAGAGGCTCTTGTCCCGTAGATGTTCGTGCTTCTCTCGCCGAGATGAAAGAAATCCTTTAATGCTGGAGGCGTGCGCTTTTGGAAGGGTTCCGTCTCGGGAGAGGAGGGAGGGTGGATAGGGGTTCGTGCCATGTCGACGAATGGGTTGCATCCGCGCAATCTACTGAGCGAGGGATGAGTGCTTTCCTATTCACGCCTTGGAGAGTGAGTGTGGAGAGAAAGGAGGAAAAGGCGGGAGGTATCCTTCTTCTTTCCCACGAGTCAAAGGGTAGGCGGGAACGCTCTCTCACGTCCTCCGCTTTTCCGACTAGTCTCCTCAAACGTCACGTCCGCTGCAATATGGAATGAGGGTTGAGGAAACCTCACTTTCTATCAGAGTGGTAAGAAAATCCTCGGTAGAGTTGGATATGGTATTCAACCGCGGCACAAATGGGGTAGATAGATAACCGTCTTTATTTTCGGGTTAGATGGAGACTATGGAGTCTCTTCTACCACCTAACCCATCGTCAAAAATTTTAAATATTAAAATACAGATAAATTTCACAATTATATCTAATTATATATTTCACACTAAAATTAACACAAACAATATATTAGAACTAACATACAGCAACACAATATATTAGTTGCCTTGTTAATTAATAACTATAAAAGAATATATGCAACGTACACAACCAATATATGCAAAAAATACTTGTAAAGTAATATTTCTAGTTATATTTACAAAGACCTACACAAGAAGAAAAAAACCCTCCTTTCTCATCCCCCTTCATCTGCAGAACCTCCTTCCGAAGGTCTTGTGACCAACGAACTTGAAAATCGTATTGACATTTTCATATAAGTAGAACGTTTATTGTTAACATGGCAGCACTCTGCTTTCACATTGCATTTGTTCTGCATGTTGTAACCGTCGCATTGTATTGCTTCTGCAGTCTCTACGCCGCTATGGACACATAAGTAGCGTTTAAATTACAGCAACGCAATCAGTCCACAACATCGCATTCATCATACACATTACATTTGAGTCACAGTACTACGTTAGATGAGCGACATCGTGTCAACGTCACAACATTGCATTTGCATTCTAACGTCGTACCAAGTGCACCCGCTGCAATTGTAGTGCACATTAAAATCGTACCACAACTTCGGTATGGAAAACTTGAATGCGAATTATGATATTGCATGCAATACATTGTATACTTTCAAATTCAGGTAATAAATATCATTAGCTTCAAAGCATTGTGTAAGATAGGCGCAATCGCGGTCACACCTCATAAGTGAATATGCGTCGTAAATCGAATCAAATACAGTAGTAGTCACTGTAGGGGACATTTGCATCGCAAAACCGCAATTAATAAGCTGTTCTACGTTTGAATTACAGTATTGCATTAAAATTTCGCCGCTGAATTTCATTTGCTCAATCGAATTCGCATCCCATCGCGTTTTGTTGAACTTTAAATGTGCAATCAATGATGTTATGAACGACCAGAAAACGTTACTTGGAAAGCTGAGCACTGGAGCTACTGAAGGCACGGATATTTCATTCATGAATGTAGCTTCTGAATGAACCGATAAGAATAAAATCCATACCATTTTTATATTGACAAAGACGGAATAAATCTGACCCAGAGTTGCATTCGCATGGGACGCGAGTTCAAAGTTGAATGAAATTATCATGTAGACCGAAATAAGGATTTCTTTTGATACTCATGGCCGATTTGCGATCAAGACAGTAGGAAAAAAACAAGCAATCCATGTCGAACTCATATTTGAATGTTGACAGAATTTTTGAGTTTGCATTCATTATGTACTCGGGCTTACCTAATCACATTTGAAATGCCATGAGCGTAAGTAAACCTTATGGCTGGTGACATAACATCCATGTCACTCCCTTTACATGATGCAAACACGCCACTGTGGCGGTTTGTACGTTAGCACGCAGATGATATGAATGCATATGTGCTACCCATCCACATAAATCACATTCCTAATGTCGCATTCAAGCCGAAAATCGATCTATTACGTCGAGGGCAGAAATATTACTGTGACATTCCCACCGCCATATCGCCACCGACGCATCGCACAGCCCAGCATGGATTCTCGCATTCGCTTCGTCCGCTCCGCCGCGGAGTGTTTTATAGTTCTTCTCCTGACCGATCGGAATGCACCACCCCGCGATCTTTCCGCCGCGCTGCTTCTCGCGGAATTAAGGCGGCGTGGGCGTTCGGAGGAGGTTTCATCTCTTATGTTAGCTCTCGTATCTCGTCTACTCGGCGTAAATCTCGGGTCGGCGGAGGAGAGGAATACGTTAGCCGATGCCGGGGAGGAGGAATGAGTCACCCTGGCAAAGGAGGGGGCTCCTTGAACGGAAAGGGTTGTGCTCCGAAGAAACGTAAACATTTCATGCGCACAAAAATAATGATTTCTCCGATTGTTTGTAATAAGGAGATAATTTTGACGCGGAGGCCGTTTACTGGTGTCTTTGCTCATCCTATCCCACTCTAAAAACAATTAAATACATTCCCGATCAATCATCGAATGATATATTCATTAAACCTATGGATATAAATTTCCCCAGCACGCTTACATCGCCTCTGCCTTCTATTGATTTAACTCGCAAATTTCAGTTCAATTCAATTACCAGCAATCCCCCCCTCTCCTGCGGAACTTAGTTTAACCAATGATTTTGTTCAACTCTGCCGACTAATTTTTAATGAAGTTCTGCCGCCACCGTTTGCGCAATAACAATTTTAAAAATGAGGTTCCATGTATATCATTCTCCTTGCATCCGCATTACTATATCATGTATCTTTGCATCAGTAACCCTTTGGCTGTACGATGTTCCAAATAAATTGCAAGGGTAGCTCCTCAGCTCGGCGTACGACCAAAGGATTGTGCAGTGTCGCATTACGGAAGGATTATCAATGGGATGGGGCTTGGGAGGCCGAAAGCGGGGGACTTAAGTACGTGAACGGTGACGCGATAGGAAGCGGAGGTGGGGTCTGGAGCAAAAAAATTAGGTCGGCAACTTTCAGCCGTGGACCGGGACTTTACCGAGGCGTGCGCAAAAAGAGAAAGGAGGAGGGAAACAGAAGGGGATGAAGAGTTGGGAAAGGAGTTTTGGAGAAGGCCGAAATGGGATGAAAGGTATTCGGGAAGAACAATGCTCACCGCCCAATCCACGCGAGCAATCCCCTTTCATCCGCGGGAACATCTGCCGGGAATAGCCGCGCATAAATTCAATTCCCTGCGTCAGGGTTTATTTCAAATTTCCTCCGTTTCCCCGTCTATATATTTTTTATACCATATCGCGACGCCTGCCAAATGTCCGGATTAACTATTCTTCCTTCCCAAATGCACAACTTCCCCACCTCCGAGCTTTGCATTAATCACTGCGGGCGTTGAATTGGACATTAATTCCGTTGACGCGTGTGGGCGTTTGGGAGGAGGGAATCGTTTTTCCGCCCAATAGGCCTTTCACCGGTCCAATCGTGGGAGAGATGAGTACAACTGTACCTATTGCTTCTTTTAATGCTATAAAAAACGATCTTCCCTCCTTCTCCAGAAGAATATGCCCATGAGATGCATTGGAACCAGAAGTGGTCGGATATTAATCAACCCATAGCGTTCTTTGGTCTTGACTGGATGCAAGTTGAATTTAAACTAGCGAATTAATTGTCTATTATCCAAACCGAAATATATTCCTCTCCTAATATTCGAAAAAAAATAATTTAAAACTACAGGTTTTTCATAAAATACATGGACAATAATTGATAATAGGTACGTTTTAATGAAAACTTTGTTGCAATTTTCCACAGTTAAAACTTTATTGCCGACCATGGTTTCGATACACTGTATCATCTTCACCTGAAGATGATACAGTGTATCGAAACCATGGTCGGCAATAAAGTTTTAACTGTGGAAAATTGCAACAAAGTTTTCATTATGTCTCGATTCCACAATATCACGCCTGATTCTTCACTTTTCGTAGGTACGTTTTGTTGAAGATCTCATGAAGAAAAAGCTTGAAAAACTACATCAAGACGAAATTTAGAAAAAGATAACCTTTAAGTTCACTGGAGTATAACAAATAGCGATTATGCATAATCTTTCTTATCTCATCTTTTAAAAAAGGATGGTTCAAGATCTTTATATTTTGTTTAACCTATACTTTTTATACCAAATCAGAAATATTCTAGCAGTTTATGAAAAAAGAGCGAATTTTGAAACTATGAATACCTATAAATGATGTACTTCATTAGTAGTCGGATTTACCTAATTAATTAACCTGTAATTCATAATTCTAAAGAAATACTATTCTTGCAAATAAGCTTAGGTGAAAGTTTCTTATATGGAGTTATTTGTACCCAAAATATATTGATATGGACTACTATTTTAACGTTTTTGTCATCCTCATTTTTCACGGAGTTAATCGAAATATTGGAGGAGATTTATCAAATTTATTTTTGTAAAAAGGCGATAAAAATAGAAAAATCTTATTTACTGTCAAAATATTAATGTTTATATGTATTCCTTATGCATGCCGAATCTTTGAACCTTCTCGGATGTTAAGCTCATCACGATTAACATATGTTCTTTAAGACATGCATATATTCAATGTACAATAACAAAATACAAAAATTCTTGACTTATCAGAGAGATGGCTGAGGAATTTCTATTAAGGCTTATTGCAGATCAAAGGCAATCCCGAGAGTTCAATTTTTATTGAAATTGGTTATGAAGAAATGATATAGAGAAGTAGTAAACTATAAAAACATTAATTAACGAGATAATTTCCTAATGTCGGTTGGTGTTTAATGAGAAAATGCAGTAAAATAAGATTAGTGCTCATTCAACTACAACCTCAGGCATAAAATAAAAACGCCTTAATTTCACGTTTTATTGGATCAAATTCATGAGTATTCCATGCCGAGTCCGTAAAAATAACTTTTTTGTAAATATGCGCGAATTATAGCTTTAAAATTCTGTCTATTCAAGGCGCCATCTTATACATTCTAACAAAGTTTGGAGTTCTAAGGAATATTTATCCAAACCTTAGCAAAAGGCTTTCTTTGACTTATGCGCAAAATTACAAAAGCAATAATTTATTTTTAATGCATACATTTTTAACTGAACGTTTCAAAAAATCGTGGTTGATGTATTCATTAAAAAATTAATAAGAAATAAGTATTCCTCAGTGCTAAAATGGCTCTGGTGGTTGTCATAGCATTAGAGCTTGCGGGTATTAAATGACTTCTGAGAGAGGAAAAGTGTTCTGGAGTCTACAATTCACCCACTAAATACCGAAATGTAGTGATATGTCATTGATAAATCGTTTCCATCCGTAAGTTCTTCTCCTTTTGTTTGGGATATTAAATGGAAACAAAATGAATTAACCTACGTCTGGGTTGTGACTCTTTCCTTGCTTAAATATAAACAAGCATTCTCTTGAAAATTGAATTAATTTTAGACCTTGGTATGTCACCTCACACACATGTATACATAAATGCCTATAGTTGAGAACAATGGATATAATTTATAAAATAAGAAATAGGAAGAGAGAGATTCCAGATGAGGGTTCCAAACAATGAGAAAGAAAACAGTACTGGCTCTTCGTCTTTCTTCAGGAAATGAGATTTTTTCAGGACCCTTTCTTTGCTTTTATCATATCTTAAAAAATCAAATTTCCGAACGGAAACCACAACTGCTGCATTCTTACCACGTTCATATAATTGTTTTACTGAAATAGGGAGCGCATTAAATTTGGAATTGTGGCATTTACAACCAAAAACCTGTAAAAATCGTTACTGAGAATTTTTTCATCACAGTTGCAAAGTTGTAGCAAAGATTTGTAACGCTGAAGATAACAAAAAAACGAAAATTTTCATTTTTCTCCTCTACAATCAAATTTAGGATTATTTAAAAAAAATGAATGTAAACACTTTTAATAAGCAATCGTCATCAATTATCTTCAAATTTTATTCTTCAACTAATTTAGCAATATCCGGTTGAATTTGAACGAGAGAAGATTCCTAAGAAATGTTCATACAAATAAAGTGTATTAGAACCAATTAAACATTACTGGTAAGAATTGTGCAAATTTTCTGGTCTAATTTATACTGTAATTGTTTTTCAGCTAATTTATATATTTCATAAGGAAAAATCTGTCCTAGCATTAACCTTAGTCATAAACGTCTGAAGAGAGACAAATACAATTTTACTAGGGGACTTCAGTACACACCGCATTATATGGGTCAAAATATTGAGCAATAATATGGGAAAAGGAAATTTCTTAGGTCGGTAAGGTGCTACACACGAGAAGAATTATGAGTACAATTAGTCACGGAAGTATCAGCACAATATAAATCAAACTGGGTATTAACACCTCAAGTGAATATCAATTAAAAGCTATTAGGGATGCAGTCGAAGAAACTTATTAGGGAAGCAGAGTATGAGGATATCAAGCATAATATATCGAAGTCGTACTCCAGGATTGGTCATGTTCCTGGAATGGTGCGCATAATATCCGCTTATGTCACATAGTTGTTGCATTCACAGGATTTGAACTTAGTACCAGAGTGATTGATAGAAAACGTGTGTGTGTGTGCATATATATATATATATATATATATATATATATATATATATATATATATATATATATATATATACACATGTATATATATATGTATATGCATATATATATATATATATATATATATATGTGTGTGTGTGTGTATATATATATTCATTCAAACATAGAAATAGGTATAAGGAAAGGGGATAGGAAAACACATAAAAGGCGAACACAGGACATGTGGGGAAGGCGGTTTTTGAGCAGATCACGAAAGTAAAAATACTTTCTTATCCGGGATTTGAACCACGAACCTTCCACTTTCCGGGCGGATACTCTACCTAATGAGCTAATAAGGAAACCTAAATTACCTTAAGATCTGCGATCTTATAAAACGCCAAAGTGCTCCGATCGATATATATATATATATATATATATATATATATATATATATATATATATATATATATATATATATATAATGTAGAGAGATGGGTGAACGCGTGTCCTTCACTTCAAAATAAACATGACGAGGCCATTTGGACAGCTGGAAAGAAAGAAATCGTTTTGGTAGAAACAGGAGGGTTCTAGAACTCAACTTTCTAAAGGGACGTCATTATCTTCGCCAATAATCGAGATCCAAAAATACAACTCAAGGACCGTGCGCTGGCTTGATCATGACCGCCATCGCGCGGGATGGCGTATAAATGTGTCACATCAACTTGGCTGCCGCCATTTCTTACTGAGCTGAGGAGGAACAATGGAATTGCCCTTCCCCTCAATTCCTCATCGCCTCCACTACTCACATTGTTTCTGTTACCTAGAGAACAGACGACGGATGGTCTTCATTAGCTATACACGAGGGAAAGGAATCGACATGAGGCATCGACCGAGCGACCTCTCAGAATGTAAAAAGCACATCACTGAGGTTAGATAAGAAGGAAGAGAGATGCGTATGGTAGATAAGAAGGTGGAGTGAAATGCTCCTTTACTTCCCCTTACGGAAAAGGGAAGGGAAGTAACAAAGATGACGGGGGAGAGGAACAGAGGAAGAATAAAAATGAGATGGAACGATTAACATTACCTTTTCTCAGTGATTTAAGCATAAAGCGCTCACGCATAAAGTTGCTTATCAGGCAATGTGAAGTAAATTTGCATGGTTTTTGTGAAACCGTGAAAACTTTATAGACCCAGTAAACTCGGTCCAAACATGAATTACTAACGTTAGTGTAAAACTCAATGACGGTAACATTTGTAATCATCCTGTGAATTAAGATCTGTTCACATTTTGAAAAAAATTCTTAGTGCGAACAAATCTGTTATCTTTCACACTGTACCTCGTTTTTTCCTCTCAATGTTGTTTTCTCTTTCGCCAAAATGTTGCATATGTTCCGCTAAATTAAGCCACCCTGCAACCAACTGTCATCGACTGTATATATAAATCCGGATTACATATATTCCTAACCTATATTTAGAGTTGATATTAAATCGACTTTAACTATAGGTTCGCAAATATGAGCTAAACTATAGATAAAAATGAAACACCCAAACGAAGATACATCCATAGTGGACGTAGAATTAAGACTAAAATATTAATCGGAGTCATACAATATACGAGGGTGTGTTAAATGCAAAGCATAAAATTGCGCTAAAATTTCGAAACATTGTACCACGATCACGGTAGTTCGTAAACAGTGACATTTATATTTTGAATAGTGCCTCACAGTTAAAAGCAGTTAAGGAAGTTTCTAAACAGCGTTACTTCTATGAAGAACTCCCCTCAATCAGGTCAGGGACACCGAGTAGTGAAACCAGAGACCATGGTAGAAGTTAAATACATGGTGTTCCTAGAGGTATATCTAAACTTGTAAAGCTCTGAAATACTTCTATTTCTTGACAAAGTAGACTACTTATCAATATTATGTACCAAAGTGAAAACATTTAGTAATGAAGAAGTTACGAGTCAAACATATTCGACTTGTTTGGCTTTATTTTGACTCTCTCTCGTAGAAACAATGCAGCAGGTTGCCCCGTAGGAAGTCCTAATAAACTCTGTCAACAGCGAATTCAGTCTTGCATCATAAAAACAAAACGAACTGAGTTTTCATTTATGACCATAGCTCTTCATTTTGCGATCGATATGAATCATATCGATAAAAAATAATATCTCATTTGAATCGCAGAATAAGGTAAATATTCTCACGAGTTCGAGAAAAAAGGAGTATGCAATATGCCTATAGGATTCAACTTACTACTTCTGGAAGTAGTAAGTTGAATCACGCATCTCATAAAATCTTATTAAAAAAGAGCTAATTTCTAATTGTAATTTTGGAAATCATCAAAGTTTTAGCTCTACTTCATCAAATTGAAACACAAATTAAATCTACCTCTATTCAAGGTTTCATTCATTTACTCATTTCCAAAACGTGATACATATTCATGAATAAGGCAAATGCATTGACCAAAGTTGGCAATCTAATGTTTACTTTCTTCGCAAAAAGTCATCAAGACACTCAAAAGTCAAACCAGTGTTTTGAGAAGATAGGAGCAATTGATTGGCGCGGTAACTTTGCTTGGAACTTTATTCGTCAAACTGAAAGTCTGGGCTGAATTGGAAAATTAACAAGTCCATAACATTAAATTCTAAAGAGATTATTTAGAAGGCTTTACGAACATTTTTGAGTACATAAATCCTTTCGTTTAAAGCGAAATAAATGATGAAGAAGACATGAGTAACATTACGAGTTTTTCGTCATTTAATCATTTAATTTTTTTCCATCTGATGAAGAAATAGCTAAATACTCTTTAAATTAAATGCAAATGTTTCTAAGATCAGCATACATCGACCAAATATAAACTTGATGCGACCGTATATCAATTCATATATATTCTTTCTGAAAACCTTTTCCCATCCTTTTACATACCTATTTAAAATAGGGTAGGACTTTAAAAAATAATTTCCATAGACTAGAAAGCAATATATAAGAAAGAAAGTATTTAAGTTACATTTCAGTTCAATAGGCGAATTAACGTTCAACTCTAACACCTAAAACATTAATTTTTTGCTCATAAGCTCATATTCAATTTAGTGACCACAAATTATGATGGCACATTGATTGACTAAAATTGTCTTATTGTGAATATTTTCAACTCCATCATGTTGATCAATGTATCATCAATATAAACATTTTTAGCAGATCACGATTTAAACTACAAACATTTTTTCATCGAATTATATCGAAATATTTCTTGAATAAATATCCATTTACGGTTTTATTCAGTTCATTAATCAAAATAACCGTTTGCATGGCAACGTGATGAATTGCCTTAGTTACCGCTGATAAATTAGAAAACATTGGAATTTTCTGCATTTAAATGAATTTATTGAATATGCATCAGTATTTGAAAATTGAAGCCATCTTCTAACTGATTACTGCATTCATAGTAAAACGGCTTCCCATTAAAATGCGATATGCTTTTCCGTCTGAAATAAAAGGGTTTGGGAATACGCAAAAGTCCAACTTGCAAATATTGAAAGGAGTATCACACACTAGACCACGCACTATTTGGTCCACGATTTGATTGGTGAGCCTGCCAACTCATGAATCATCTATGACCTCATTTAATAAAAGTGGAGGGATACCGAAATGTTATCGGAAACCGTTCCGAAAAAATCCTATCAATCTTTTCTCATTCCGCCTATCCGCGAGCAAACACAAAATGAGATCAGAGCCGGGAATGTTACGGACCCGAAGAGCAGCAACGACGACGCAGTAACCCCTTACTTTACTTACTTTAGCATTCAAACTGGGTCGTAATTCCGTCAATCTTGCAGGTTATGACGGCGAGGGAAGGGCGGGCGGATGGATGGGAGCATTCAAACAGTAGGACGCAAATAGGTACGATCACATTTTTTCGAGGATGCAGAAGAGGGTCAAAAGCTTGCGAAAGGAATGAGAGGAAAAGGGAGAAAGAGATGGAGTGAGAGGATTTCGCGCAGTAAAGGGTGGGGAAGGAGGAGTTTCGTCCAACAGGTGGGTGTTGAGGAGATAGCGGGGCGGTGGGACTGTGGTGAATAGGTAGGGAGGGTGTAGGGAAGAGAGAAAGCGAGAGTGAGAGAGGGGAGGGGAAATGGAGAATCGAGTGGAATAATTTGAAATGATGAGTGGCACGCGGGAAGTTAGTGTGGTTATAGTTATGACCAATCCCGCCCACGGAAGTGTAATTCTAATGTTCTACCAATTAAGTGATCGCACCAGAACCAGTTGACCCCCTAGCATGGGAAAAGTTATAATTCCTGGGCAATCGATATTTCAAAATAAGATTTAAGGTTCTAATGACGTGACTTCATGGACTACCTGGACAAAATTCCATTATTCTATAAAAATTTTCCGCATGCAGCAGTAATTACAAAATCATAGTGGAATATATCATGCGTGGGAGATCGGCTTGAAAGTTGGCAGATGATTGACGAAATCAGTTAACTTTGCGGAGGAATAAGCTTTAGTTAGTCAGTCTGACAAGAGGTAACAACCATTGTTCAGCGACTTAGAAAATCAGCGTGATATGCATGGGAATCAATGAAAATAAAACTAAGTTTTTGATGTTATTCAAGACAGGGGAAAGGTAAGTTGAACGTCAAGATAGGAGGGCAAAAACTGGGGCAAGTGGAGCAGTTTACGTGTCTTAGAAGAGATTTAAACCAAGATGGTCAAAGTAGTAGAAACGTAAGAAGTTAAAATGTGTCAGACAAAGAAGCTTCCAAAAGGAGGACGACATTGATGACAGGGACGTTGAGTGTAGAGTGAAACCTTTGGAATGAAGCGTGGCTTTTTATGGTACGGAAACATGGTCGTTGAAGCAAGATACTAGGTGTAGATTGGAGTATTTTTTTTTGTGTCTTATGTAAAGTTGTAAATGGTGAAATCTACAAACAAAAACAAATGATGAAGTACTACGTGAAAAAGGAGAGTGTATTAAAAAACCAGGAGAAAAGTGATGCAGAACATTTTGATTGCCGATTTACTGGTGAAGCATTAGAGCGGAGAATGCTAGGAAGAAATAGAAGGGATGAGAAAAGGGTAAGAATGTTGGACGGAATGAAAGGATAAAAATGTATTAGGAATTGAATAACAGTTTAATGCAGAGTGTGACATCTTGTTAGACGAGGATAAGAAATTTCGTGATACGGGTTCATTTCTTATTCGTTGCACATTACAGTTAACTGTTATGATTTTTATAAATATGGATCAACTAAGATTATTAAAATGTTTTTAAATATGGTCGGGTAGCAAGTCAGGTATGCATTTACTGTATTTTTTAAATAAAGTTTTTGCTACATATACTTGCAAAAATGTACTTATTTGGCTGTTGGAAGCATCAGCATTCAAATATCTGTTTGTACATTTATTTAACAACCATTAAATAAGTTAAACTCATTTGAGGTGTTTAGTAAAAGCATAGATGTTTTATGAAATGTTATGTCTAAAGAAAACTCTGAAAACAATAAGGAAAATGACCATCTTGAATTTTAATTTTTTTAGGTCCCGATGTTATGGTGAGGACAGTTGTAAAATGATAATCAAATATAAACGAATACAGTAGAATATCCCCATAAAATACGTAATAATAAGAATGACACGCTCGGGAGAAGAAAAATATGACCATAAAAGGTTAGCCGATATACTCGTAAGTATGACCGAAGAACTGCATCACACTAATCATAGGATTTTGGACCAGTTATGATGATTTTTTTTAAATATTCAAAATGCTCCATTTTATACTGTAACGGAATGCTAAACGCATAAAATACACCTGATATGAGATATTTTCTGTTACAAAAATTTCAAACTTGAGGGATGACTGTGATGATATAGGCCTAACAGGGTCATGGCATTACTATACAATTGATAAACAATATTCCATAGCTTTAATTCTCTCTTATTAATTGTCATTCTCTTGGATTATTGTGCTTTTAAATTATTTTGCCTCTTTTGCTGCGTTCCGTACTTTATCTTTGGTATTTGAATACAAATCTACTCCATGAAAATATACAAATCTACCTCTTGATTTCCTGCGTATTCGTCACTGAAACAAACTTTTTCTTTCCTCTCCTCGAGATTCCTGAAATAATGTCGGATAAATTCTTTGAATAAACCTTGATGTACTATAATTTTACGTTTACACTACTCCAACCTTAAGTGCATTCCAGAAATTCACGAGTAAGAAATTCCTTAAAACCAACCCACGGCGGAGAGATTTCACATGGGTATTCGTCTTTTATTCGCAGGTGACGAGACGTATGCGGACGCCTGCCCTCCTAAATCAGACGCAGCCGGCTTGGAGTTCGGCGACGTATCCGCGAGGCCAATGAACGATCGCGGGAGGTGAGGTTCAGGGCCCCCGCGAGCCGGGCATCGAGATGTGGAGAGGATGCGGGACGGGGCATTGACCAGGAGAGGCTCCTTCGGGAAACTCGCCCGGGCAGGTGATATGGCCCGCGAAATTTGCCGTCTCCCGACTCTTGGGCCGAAAATATTTGCGGATCTATCGCCGATTCCGTGGGAAGAGGAATTTCTTCCCACCTCTTTCCACCCATTTCCTCAGCTATTTAATCTAATCGTGAGAGAACCCAGAATGAACCTTGAATCAGCTTAAGTACTCGTAAATTGCGCAGTGATACGAATGGAACATGAAAGAAATGACCGGAATCTGAGAACACAAAATGTATATGCGTCTGAACGCATTGTTTTCAGAAACTGGTGTTTGTTGATGACATAAAACAAAAAAAATACCTATATTTTTCGATTTCGTGGAGAGACACAGAATGTGTGTGCTTTATCAGTCGGTTGAGGAGCCCCCAAAAATATACATATATCTATATATTACATTTATAAGATGTTTTCTCTACGTCTCCGAAAATTGTACACTTCAACTTGCGTGTTTATGTAAATGCCTTCCTATATGTTAAACGTGAGTGCGAGTGCTTGTTTTGTGTGATGTGGTGAGCACTCGGAAAATACGAGTGGATGTGTGAAAGTTTTGTTACCAGAGAGCGCGCGCGCCGTATAGATGTTCAGGTGTTTAATGTTAGAAATAACATGGTACGTTTATTCCACTCCATCAATGGAAATGAGGGAATGCCAATACACGTTTTTTGTTTTATATTTTTTTCAAGCCTATTTTGGCGTGGGTAATGGAAATATTTTGAAAAGTCTCGATGAAATTTGTGTCTCATTGCAGGTGAAGCGGATGGGAACGAGTCGTGCTCAGTCTATATGCCAAAGATATATCATACTGTATACCGATACAAAAAGTTTAACTGACTATACATATTAAGAATACATATAAATATATAAAGGACTCAGATGTATATGAATGTATACATAAAAATAAATCATAAAATAATTGTGTAAGGCTTATTATTGCCCCATAGGTTATCTATAAGTACTTTGTATGGACATGTGATATAAAATCCAAAGATCCTTGGGTATTATTGCAAAATCCTCGCAATCAAATACGAATATCACCTTCCGTTTATTGAAAACGGCTAAACCTCTGAAACTCAGGGATATTATTCAAACCCTATATGCACGGAAATGATATATTTCTTGCCTGTTACTAATTCCTAAAAACCAATTTTTTATTCAATTTATAAATGGCTTATGCAGTATTTCACAGTAATGTGTTCAGTTTAGTATATTACTTACACTGTCTGCGTGTGTTCGTTAATAATAATACATTTAAGATTTGGGCAGGTATAATAGTCTGCTTAATTCAACCCATCTCCACACAACATTGAACCTTGATTCGTGAAGTAAAAATACGGGATTTCATAGTTGTGCTTACGCAAGGGGAAGTTTTTATATTGACTACCGAGTCCTCAATGCCTTTATAATTCCCTCTAAAACAGCCATCTATTGAGAGTTTTATCTAATTGCTAAAGAACGAGTCATTTCTATTGGTTCGCGTGGATACTAAGTTAATATATAAATGGATTCCGCCAGCTATTAAAATTTATGTCAAGATGTTTATTACCAATCTGGATCACCATATTTTACTTTCATTTAACGTAAAAAGCGTCGGTTTTATAATCAACTGCAACGTTATCACCAGAATGATGAACCTACAATATCGTATACAGCACCGCTAAGGCCCATAAAAGAGGATATTCACTCATACCGAGGTGATTATAGCCCCATGTATAGCTCTTATGCGGTCGAGATTACAATGCTGGGACTCTTATCCCGTATCTCTCAATTGTACTTCCTGTAGCTGAAGTATAATGAGGTCAAACTCGTTTTTGATATAAACATCATCAGTATTTCAATCCTAAGATTGGTTTACTGCAGCCCTCCATTCTTCCCTATTTAGTGTTAATTCCCTCACCCTATGATAAGTTGCCTGTTTTACACCCTCAATTTGCCTTATGTACTTATCTCTTGGCCTTCCTCACGGGATCTTTTCCCCAATTCTTCTTTTCGTTATGTTTCTAACTAATCCATTGTGCCTCACGGTATGTCCAATCCATCTAGTTCTTTGCCATAGAGCTCTCCATACGGTCCTTTCCTCTTCTGCTCTTCTATGCACTTATCGTTGCTCACTGAGGCTGTCCATTTCATCTGCAGCATTCTCCTCCGGCACCATGTTTCAAATGCTCATATGTTCCCATGTATAGTCATAGATTTATTTAACTTTGAAAATTATTTTCCGGAATATATCAAATATTAAAACAACTAATCGTAAGATGTGCCATATCTAAAAAAGTAGAGCTGTTAAATAAAAACGGATATCATATTTGGATTCAGCTCTACAAATATAGTTAAAATCAACACAAAGATTCCCAGGACCAAAAACAAATTTTGTTTTGTAGGGCTGTGTTATTTGCGCTTTCGGCCTACTCCGAGGCCTTCTTCAGGTCAGACTGAGAGGTTTTGAGGGGAGAGTGCCTGGGGAGGAAAGAAGGGGGACGGAAGGTTTAGAGACTGCTGGGAAGGGAATTAAAGATGGCGGTTAAGGGTGGGAATTTTAAAGGATCGGAAATATAGGATGTATGCGGATTCGCGAGTTATCACCTCTATGTTGGAGGCTGAATCGGGTAGGGATTCTAGAACTATTAGGGAAAAGCATTCGTCGAATGATAGGTTGTGTAAACTTGCGTCTAAAGGGAGAAGAGAAGTACTCCTGTAATTCTGCTTCATTCTCTTCTCTTTCTCATTCTCTCCTTCTTCCCTCTTCAGGCACTCACCCTTCAAAAGCCTCTCAGTCTGACCTGAAGAAGGCCTCGGAGTAGGCCGAAAGCTCAAATAATCTACAGTATGAGTGTCCTTTTATGTGTTATCTGTTTTATTCTGTGTTCTATTGTGCCGTCCAATAGTTATATAAATATATATATATATTTCTTTATATATCTTTCATACCTATGGCTAAAGAAGATGAAAGCCAGTTAAATGTTGGCAGCCCACTATGGAACGTCACTGCAAAACTTGTAAAGGCAGAAAGGGGTGATATTCTTTGCGTCCTCTCTTACATGCCTTCTGCCCTTCTTAGGAATAGAAATCTCCCTACCCTCCCTCACTTCTCTTTTCACTCAAATTTTTAGAGTTTAATGCGCATATTACACTTGATTTGCCAATATTACACTAAATACGCTTGCAGTATTTATATAAAACTCTAGTATCTTGATTACTTCAGTTACATATTTCAAATGGTACAAAACGTGAAAATGGGCGGGGAAATGAGAACTCAGATTTGTGAACAACCAGAAATCCTTCCAAGAAACACTGTAATTCCTTAGAAGGAACACGCATTTGGAACAAATAAGAGATCGTGGCCCGCATTGATATGGATATAAAATTATTTTTTTGTATAACTACCTTTATGAATTCCTAAACTTACTAAAGAATCTATTTTATAAGTATGAGGAGAGCATGTATGTAGGAGCCGAAATTAATATATATCGCAGTCGTCTCTGAGTTAAACATTAAAATATAATACAATTAATCAGAGCAGAATACTTCATGCATTAAGGTAGTATTTGAATGGTAATTCGCACGGGTAAAAGAGTGCTAGCATAAAACAATTCCGTCGTTGAACAGTGGGATAAAAAATTCCGTTAGTTAATCCTGAAATAAGCATATTTAAAGAGGAAACAGCTCAAGAAAGCGAGTCTGAGCAAAGATTAAATATAATATTAAGTATTAAACTTTGTTCCAATTTCAGTGCCTGTGAAACCTACTCGTATTGTATCAAAAACAGGCCTCGAGGAAATCCTGAGTGTTTGATGTCCTTTTTTGTGTGAGTATTAATAAGAATGGGAAAATAGTTGAAAAGAGAGTAATATATGAGAAGGAACGTCAACTTGACGGAAAAAGAAGGAAGGTTGAAGTAGCAAATTTGAAAGGAAGAGGAAAAAATGGAAGGGGGGAGGCATTGAGGGATTTTCAGATGTTGAAGGCTTTTAAAGAAAAATGAAAGTTGGGGCACCACGGCTGAGGAAGGAAAGTTGAAGGCATTTCCGACGAATGGAAGATGTGTCAAGTATAAGTGGAGCTTTAGCATGCAATGTTATACTAAAATACGTTTACGACGTGCAAAAAGAATTTCGAATTCCATGACTTAAAGTAATACTGATTTTTTTTGGTTTAGTCTTTTAAACTCTAAAAAGTTTACAGTGAAAGCTCGGTAGCATCTAATATAAATAATTTAATGTTCCGTGAAAAATCTTGAAGCTACAAATAAATGACAATCAGCCGGCATATGTAACTCTTGACTAAAGTTAGGAAGGAGAATGTCAGATTGTCTCTAGGATTTAGGTCTCAATTTCACTTCATTGCCAAGGCGTTTATTACCACCATTATTTTCCTCTATTTGGCGCAAAATCCCAGTGTTGACGTCTCCCTCTTTGTCTCCTAAACTTAAATCGAGTTTGGGTGCATAACTTTTTATTCATCGCCGTGCACGGCCCGTGACATTTCGAACGAAAAGACAGGCAGAGGAGATGGCGCGCTTCTACCACGTGCGGCCACCCTAGCCGCACCGTAACTTGTGCTAGTACTGTTTATTACGTTGGGCAACGCCCCCCCAGTGAGACCCTGGGCACTATTCTCCCCACAATTCCCTTCGCTATTGATCTCCGGCATGAATATCTAGGCCGTTCGAGCTGGACGTACAATAAGAACGATGGATCGCGCTAGGTGTATTTATTTCCCCAAAGCCGCGAGCCTCTCCCTCGTAAATCGCCCTCGGTAGTTTTCCGCAGGGTAAGGGGCTTTGGCGGTGAGCCTCCAAAGTCACGTCGATGAACAAAAGGGGCGGAGGAGAATATTGATGTGCAAGGAGGGAAATGCGAATTGAGGGCTAATGGAAAGCCTGATGATATGCAAATCTTTAATTTAATCGCGTACGGTGAAATCATTATTTTTTTAATGGTTTCAAGGAAAACATTTTCTCATAGTTTTCAAGTTATTTAATTCAGTAAGCAATTTTATAAAACATAAATACTGATGCATATTTACTCAAAAAATCCTCTCAAATTTGAAGCGTCTAGTGGCAAAGAGAGACTAGTGAATTGTAAGGATCGCATTGTACTGATTAAAATCAGAATACAATAGCAATGTCTACATTATAATGCAGCTGGTTTATTAATGCTAGTGGAGAGCACATTTAGATCATGAAATAACAACAATGAACAGAATAAATTATTTCCTCAGTTCACGAAAACACTTTTGACCGAGCAGAAAACATTGTTTTATTCTATGTTGGGACCATCGAGAAAAACATCTAATTGGGCTAGAGAGGTTGGGTTATTTTTAAGAATTGAAACAATAATTTATAAAATTACGATAATCAAATGCATATTTAATTATGTATCGCTGAAAATTATATATTATACTTCATTGCCTTCAGTACACCAGCAAAGTCATGGCCGCCATATTGCACTAGTTCGCGCATTTATTGCGCAGACCACGTACACACACACACACACAAACAATATATATATTTCGAAATTCTTTATATTTATATATATACATGTATAAAATATTTTTATAAATATACATTTTCCATATATATATATATATATATATATATATATATATATATATATATATATAGGTGGGGAAGGCGGATTTGAGCAGATCACAAATGTAAAAATATTTCCTTATCCGGGATTTTGTGTTTTCCTATCCCCTTTCCTTATATATCTATTTCTTTGTGTGAAAATAATATTTGTTCGCCGTATGGCGGGATTTTCGTGTTTGAATATAGAAATATATATATAGTATATATCGATGATGCGGATGTACTTACGAGAGCAATGTAACTTTTGGACGGCACAACATAACACAGAATAAAACAGATAACACGTAAAAGGACACTCACACTGTGAATGATTTGAGCTTTCGGCCTACTCCGAGGCCTTCTTCAGGAATATATATATATATATATATATATATATATATATATATATATATATATATATATATATATATATATATATATATATATATATATATATATATACATACACACACATACATATACGAGTATGTATGTAATGTATGTATGTATGTAATGTACTCGTATGTATACAAATTCACCTAAAATATCTCGGACTTGTTTGCTTTCATGTGTATCACAGGGGAAAGCATCATTTTGATGCAAGAAGTGAAAATTCGGGTTTTCAACTGAAATGCATGTTTTGAAGTCCATACAACTCATTTTTTGCCATTTATCGAATGATACGTGTATCCCTCTGTGCAACAATTTTTATGCATGAGGCAGGTTTCATGAAAGCAAGAGATCTAAAAACCTATAATCCTGAACTGCAGAAAATTTAGCAAAAAATATATTTTATTATTTGCAGACCAATTACTAATTAGATTTTAGCCAAAATCATGCCATCAAAAATGATATTTAAGGTGTATTGTAAAGATGTTAAATGGGTATCGACTCTAAAACATCACTGAAAGGAGTGAGACATCTAAGTCATATTTTTTTATAAAAACAAATCCGAATGACCGAGATTACCATTTCAGTTAAAAAACTATGAAATAAATAAGTGATTGTCTTAGAAGTTGAATAATTTTACGCTGAAATAAACACATTTTTCTATAAATCAAGGCGGAGATTAGGCAACTCAACGTGTATTTCATATGCAAAGCTGATTGATCGTCAGTATAGATTTAATACCGTCGTGGTATTTCAGCATGTCAAAGGAAATGCTGGGAAATTGCTGGTTTTACTCTTCTAAATATGGTTAAGAATTGTGCCTTTACAATATCTTGAAAAACAATGTTTACAAAACTTGGTTCATATACTATTTAATTTTATTTCGGATTTCTTGAATGTGGTCACCATAAAAACCCTATTTTCACTTCCGCCTCATTCTCTTTAATATGGTGAATGCCGAATCCATGCTACCCCGGAATAAAAGTAATTTCTGAAAAACTATGAGAAATGAAATGCTTTCGAGACGACTCCTTTGTTTCGTCTCGTAGAGACACCATAAAAATGTTTTAACAGACATCATCATCATTAACTTTTAAAGTCAATGCCTTATCGTGATAGCCGTCTCTCTCTTTTCATGAATGCCTCTTTAAGTTTGTGTACAGTGTCATATCCAACCCTTGGTACATATTTATTTGGAAAAATTAATCTCATGATCTTTCTCTTGGTTTCTTTCCAATCACTTTAACCTAGAATATTTTTGTAAGAATATGACTTTTCCCCTTCTTTGTCGATATAGTTTTAAAAGCAATCTATCTTCATTCACTTCTTCTAAAACTTTTTTATAAGTATTGTTATGCACATACATTTTTTTCACCAGTTCACTCCAGAAATGCATTCCCATTGTCTCTAGGTTGATTTCTTTACTGATTGTCCTTACTCACTTTCATATAAAATAAATCACCCGAAACGAACGTTTTATTGAACTTCCTCCGGGTCTCAACGTTTATGAGATTTTAATAAGAAAGTTCTCTTTACTTTGAAAAGGTTGTTTTGCCAAAGCTATTTTTCTTTTAATTACTGTCTGGAATTTATTCTCTTTCTTAATAATATTCCACTAATGGAATAAATGTTCCACAACCTCAAAGATTTTGTCGTATGTTTTTATTTCAGGGTTGAATTTTTATTTTCTCTTTCCAATCGCCATTCATTCGACCCTCTTCTTTAGTATTCTTCACTTTAAGAGCTTCTAAAGTTATTAAGGTTTAATAAGATTGATTTGAGCATCCAATTTGCCCTTTTTAGTGTCTGCGACTATTACTATACCAATTTCAAAGCAGTAAGTCCTCTTTTCCTTTGAATACTTCTACCATTCACTTTTTTGGTCTTTTCCAATTCATTTTCTTGCAATCTTTGATCTTTTCTTCATTCTTGCAACGCTAACTTCTAAGCATAAATTGAATGGGCAACAGGCGTCATGTAGTCGCCCATTGTTAAGTCCTGTATTAGTATTTGTGCATAAAGAGTTTATTCAACTTCAGGATTACAACGGGAAGATGAATTCTTTTTATTAAAACAATAGTTTTCCTTTGCTCTTTCTTTAAGCTTTCCTCAGTACACGAGAAAGAAATCATTATTTGAAATGGAAGACTATTAACACTGGTTTTAAACTTAAGGAGTTATTTAAAAACACCAGGTTTATTTGTAACCAAACAATCGTCCAAGTACGACCTTTGACCATGTTATCTTTCTAGAATTTTTTTCAACTTGAACGCCACCAATACTTCTTCCTTCATTCAAGCATTCAACATTGTTATGAGTTTGAAAAGAAATAGCACCATTTGCAATCCAACGTTAAAATGGCCAGTTAAAGTTTGGTAACAATACATTACACAACACGATAATTACCGCTATGAGGTGATGAATATCATTCTTGCAAAATTTAAATATTACTCTCATATTTTCTTAACCAATTCTATTAAAATTATAGCAAAAATCTCTGTATGTTATTTCACTACAGACACTTTGAAATAATGTATTTGTTTAAGCATTATTTTCAAGCAAATGAAATGTTAGCTGAACTATAGCCCTAAACATCTGGTAATAATTCTCTGGTTAAGTATTGTGCGCTGTAATCATATCAAATCAATAAAAGTTATGGATTAATATAATTACCAAAAGCGAAAAGTTGATTTAACTCAAAGCATTGCAAAATTTTCACTAGGAATAGATTTTAGTTGGCATGCAAGCAGGATGCCAATAAATACCATTCTATTGGACATAACGAATGCTTAAGGTAAAGATTAGTAAAGTATTCTACGCCGAAGCGCATTCACTATGGGTATGGTAGTGAAAATTGGGAAGCACGTATAGTTCGACATCAAGCGTAATTTTGTTAAGTTATAGATACACTGGATAAAAAAATTACTAGCCAAAGCTGAAAACAACCAATAAAAAATAATATACATGGATCATTTCTTATGGTAGTGAAAGATTCATAATATGGGGATCGGGATGATCCGGTGGCCAACGTAAAGGCTTCCCACCGAGAGGGCCCGGGTTCTAATCCTGCAAGACAACAATTATTTTTCAGTATTATCCCGATCCCAACTTGAGCTACCTTTAGGAGAGTACTTTGAGTGAGTGGGTCGTCCGCCGGATGGGACAAACTGCCCTTGGCTCTTTTCGTTAAGAGAAGAATGCCCACGACGGGTGTCTCTCCACCCTTCCTCCTTTCCCATCCATCCCTAATGGCGACATCACCTTAGCTGTCGGTTACCCCCCAGAAAACTACTACTACTAGATTCATTATATGGTCCAGGACATTTTAGTGAAAAATTATCCAGCAAAGAGCGTATCTTTACTTTCATCAAGGTGCTTTGCAAGTGAACCTGAAAGATGGATGAGAGAACTGCAGGTCTGGTTGGCTGCAAATGAAATCGTGACTCGTTTCAGGAGTTTATTTGAAAATTATTTCTCTCTCTGCACATTTTCAAAATTCTGAATAAAGTATAATGTTTCTAAATGTGACCTTTGAAGAATGGAACTTAAATTGCAATAAAGCAAGGTTTTTTTAAGTTTCAAAAGAAACGTCTAGATATAACACTCGTCTTTAGAAATGATTTATGGAGGAAGGAGGAATGCTTTAAGTTTGATAAAGGCTATCAAGGCATCCCAATAAAAATGGCAAATGGCTCTTGAATGGGTCATGCTCCCTACTTATTGTATGAGACTCAACTTTCAAAAAATAGGAAGTTAATATGAAGCTTTTTGAGAGTAATTAACCAGTGCACATTCTACCAATGGCATAAGAATACAGAACCAAATAAACGTAAAATTCTACTCTGAAGCCGTGAATAATAATTTTCCATCAATTTGTTTCTTTTGGTCGAAATATTAATCCAACATTTTAGAATAAGGACGTAGGCTAAATTAAGATAAAAATATGTTATATTAAGTTCTTCGTACAGACTAAAGAATGAAATACTTATCTTTATGTAATATTGAAAATAAGATTCCCGTCTGTGCTGTAGGCTAAATTAAGATAAAAATATGTTATATTAAGTTCTTCGAATATACTAAAGAATGAAATACTTATCTTTATGTAATATTGAAAATAAGATTCACGTCTGTGCTGCTCTTTTATTGAGACCTGAAAATAAGTTTTACTTATGGTATTGAAGGTAAAGTGCTCTTAGTCTTGCCATTTGTGAAGAGTTTTAGGTTCCTCTTGGACTCGAACCTAATACTAATCAAGCCTTAGCCGGTGCCATTTCAACGCACAAGTTCCTCAAAATTTGCGCATAATCCATGCATAGCTATGGTAGGTAGAAATGTATTGGTATTGCTAAGTAAAATATTAGCAAGTGTTACAACGTACATTATTTATTCTGGATGTTCCTTGCACGAAGGATTTTTAATTGACTCGTAGCTTTAGGGAACTTCAATCCCAATATTCTTTCGCAGGTGACGCTGAAGCGCGAAACCAACCGTCGCACAGTTCAACCTCCATCCTCATGAATCCTCTCTGTCCAACACCCTTAATTCCCCATTGATTGATTGATTGGCCCAAGATGAATTATGGACAGTGGAAAATAAAAAAAATACGCACTCAGAGACATTGCTGTTCATTTATCACCTGCTTACTCAACTTGGCTGGGTATTTTACCGCTCGTCGTTTTTTAACATCTCCATTTGATGTATTTTGGAGTAATTTTAACTTGAACGACGAACTTGTACCCTTCTTAGGAACGTCGTAGTTTAACTGATAGTTTTCTATCTCCTCCGTTTTTTTATAGGATTTATCAATTTACCACCAAAAACTTCAATAAAGTAAACCAATGATCAAGTGAATGCATTTGGAAATTTCTATGGATAAAATTAAGTTGGTAAAAAATCGGATGGCTTTCAAAAATATTAAAAAAGTCTCAACAAATCAATTATCAAAATTACAAGACACAGTCTTCCACACTATGTAATTAAAACGGTAATAAATCCCCACAAAGGTCTCATGTATCCATAAAAATTAACATTTCAATATATATTAATATTAATAATATATGCAGAGATTGAAACTGACCTGAAGAAAGCCTTGGAGAAGCCCGAAAGCTCAAATCTTCTTAAAGGTGAGTGTCCTTTTAAGTGCATTCTGTTTCTATTTTCTTGTTCTATTGGACCGTCGAAGTGTATTGAAATAGATGTCTAGAAATATAGAATAGATGAATAGGAGTAGAATATATATACATGTACATTCAAATACGAAAACCCGCCATATGGTGAACATATACTCATACACATGGACATAGATATAAGGATAAGGGATAGGAACACATATAAAATGCGCACACCAGAGAGGTGGGGAAGGCGGAATCGAGCAGATCACAAGCGCAAAAATATTTCATTGGCCGGACCGAAACTACGGATCTTTCGACTTGTCGGGCCGATGCTCTTGTATATGTGTTCCTATTTATTTTTCTTTTATCTAGGTAGCTTATGGACACAACTACCAAATACATATTTTGTGACTCCTAACAAAACAATCCAGCAACCTACTCTATTTCCGGTCCCTCTTCATCTCTGTGTACTTCTTTCCTCCCTTCATCCCGTCCAATGTCCCTATCCTGTTCCTGCCCTTTCCTCTTTTGCCTAATATTCTCCACTCTATTACAGTCTTCAATATCTCACTGCTAACCAATATGCCCTTCATCCATTTTTCTTGCCTTATGATTTCTCCAAACAATGGATCCCCTCACCTGCCATACACTTCCTCATCAGTTTTCCTTTCGGTCCATTTCACCTTCTCCATTCATCTCCACACCAGTATATCAAAAGCCACCAATGTTCGTCCATTATCCTTATTCAGTAATCATGAACCCGCACCGTACATAACTATTCTCCATTTCAAAGTTTGGAATAGTCTTTTCTTTAGTCTCTTCTTTGGTCAACATCCCTGCCATCAGTTTCATTTCCACCAACTCCTCACCTCTATTTTTTTGTCAAATCAGAGATTATATCCACAGATTGCTCTTTTGATAAATATAGCAGATCCAGGCTTAACTTTGCGGAATTTCTTCATGATGAGGGGAGAGAAAACGTGAAGGTGATGCGTAAACCATCATTGAAACCATGATCGCGTGAAGTTATAAATCCTTATGTGGAAGTGCAAAGTTTCATTCTCTATCCTCATGCTATCTTGATGATGACACAGTATCCAAAACCATCATCGGTTGTTTTTGATAAATCAGATAACTGACCTTTTTTTTATTTTTTACGATAATGTAAATTATTATCATCAATTAACTAAATGAAGCTGGAGATGTTGTCCTAAGATTTCTGTTAAAATTCTGGAACTTAATTGCTGAACATTTAAATAAGATTATCGAGACGCTGGTAAGGGTTTCAGATTTTTCTAGGGAGAAAAACTTGAAAACGAAATCAAAGTAACGCAGGTTTAGAGTGGACGGAAATTAAGGGGGAATTAAATCTGCATTGTTTGAAACGGAACGCTTCTCATGAAAGCATTCCATTCGCTTACACGTATTACGGAAAAGATTCTTCATGTGCTTGAGGCGGATAAAACTAAGCTCGCGCTTAGCGCGTGTGGAATGTGACTTGCTTATACTTCCAGACCAAAGCATTAATTTAATCGTCCTAGAGCCTCGGGAGCGTAATCATTTCCATATTGCGCTTATCGGATGCAGTGCTGCAGATGTCCCCTCCTATTGACCTTAATTCCAAACTATCCCGCGGCCACCGCGAGTGCCTAAACAATGGCATACCGAATCTCTATGGGAATTGTTGAGTAAATGGGAAGCCAGAAACTGAATAAGCACAACTGACCGTGAAAGGGTGCCTACGAGTATTAATTGATGAAGTATTAATTTTGTGATTATCAAATGCGATTATTTCTCATTCTCCCAAAAATTCAACTTGAAAATGTTCAAATCATAACAATAATATGCCTCTTGGTTTTTACAAATGTGATAAAATAATTAAGTTATTGCATCAAAATCAGCTAATCAAATTCTATGGTAAATATTGGGACAACATTGTTTAATATTTATCAATTTATCATACCACCAAGTTTCCACGTTATGAAATCGATTTAATATTTATTTTGCATTCTGGTTATGTTCATATTGTGTCAACTCATAAACCTAAATTTAACTCTTGCAGGCGCCCTCTATAATTTCTGATATCTAGCTTAAGTTCTCTTTTAATGGTGCGTTGGATGAATGGGTATTGATTTTGCTGATCGGAGGGTTCAGGTTCGACTTGCGTTCACTTTTTCTGATGTCTCTTGGAAGCCGCAGCGCCAAAGGGAAGGGGACCGCACTGCAAATTTCTCTCGCCGTGTGCCATCGTAAGATGTGATGTCTACATATCCATCAAACCATATTGAATATTTTTTCCTTGGATAGTTCTACGAATTTCAAAGACCAAAAAATATTTCCTGTGAAACTGGGTAAAAATTTAATGTTTTACGTAAAGATATGTATATCAGAGTACTTAATAAAATATTCCCATTTTCTTACTTCAAACTCTCCTCCGGAAAAATCTACAATAAAGAAAAAATCACTTATCTTAAGATCTTTTTTTTTGCAATCCATGCATATGTATCACAACTACAGTAACTTTGCCATACTAATTGATATCTACTTAAACTTCTTGATAGGAAAAGGTAATTTTTCAATAAATTACTAGTGTGGAAAATTTTAATGTGTTCATGACGGGGTCATTCCACGGGCACATGGAATTGCCCGACAAATTAGACAGTGAAAAGTGCGGTCGATGATTCCCCACGTGCACCGTAAGGCATTTCGCAATCACCGTGAAGGGCCTAGTGGGATTGGAAGGGAGGAGGCGAGTCCATAGAAGGGAACGGACACACGAGAGTTGGGGGTTGAAATGCACTCACAGCCCTGCCGAGCAAGCCGCGTAATCTTCGTCATTCCCAGAGGGGAAGGGAGCAAAAATAAACCTTCTTCACACCACCTCCAACGCTACCGCTTCCCTCCCCAGAACCCATCCCCAACTTCTGTTAAGATAACCGAGGGCCATCTCGCGAGTCGCGTTCAGGAGATGAGTCACTCCGCTCTCCTTTCTCCGGAGAGAGATGGAGGGAGATAGGGCATGGGGGAGAAGGAATGTCCTCTCGCAGATGCAATTAACCCAGTAGACGCTCAGAGAGGGGAGAGGAGGGGAGAGAAGGATGAGTGGCACTAGATTTTCAACTTGGGCGGGGATTGGTTTCTTTGACGACGTGCATGACTGCGGCTGAGGGATTTTCGTTTTTCGAACAGCGAACTGTGCATGTGTGGATTATTTTTTTTAAGTGTATCCAGTACGACGTGTTAATGGGTGACAATGCACTAAACTAAGAAATTTATTGCAAACATTTTTTTGGTATGTCAAATTAAATACAACTGCTGTTAAGCTACAAGCTCTTTAAATTACATTAAGAGAAGTTTACCAGATAAGGTAAATATTTGATAAACCAGGGAATAATTACTGCTGCACTTTCACTTTTAAGGCCAACCTACCATGACGCTCTATGTGTATAACATTGTGAAAGTATCACATAAGGTCCATAATTATTTTTTTCAATCAACTTACATTACCTTCAATACATACAAAGTTTAAATATGTGTGACTCAATGCCATCAGTTTACAGAAGGATATACTTGAAATAAGTTATGATTAGGCACCCTTTTTCTAGGTCCACCTACATTGAAGGGTCCACACGGAGCTGAAAATATTGTGTACAGCGACCATTACACGGTAGTGATTCTTACAAAGTCGATAAAAGGAATGAAATAACTCCTTGTCCATATTTATTCTCACTCGCATTCCTTGATGGATCGACGCCGAAATTCAATGCCACATGAAGTACTTCGCACAAGTAGTCCATATATCGGAATTTCCCATGACATTGAACGTAACTCTGGCTGCGGCAGAGTTTTCTATCCGCTTCATTTTATTCTCAAAAATAGGGAAAAACATTCGGTGCCCTTCCGATCGCTTTGCCGAGGTATAAAAACGGGATGAGGAAGCGGGAACGTGCTGGGTGAAAATTATATTTGATAAAAGATAGGGATCGAGGAAAGCGTATCAACTCCGCCGTTTTCAATCCATTTTATTTTTGAAGAAAATTGCTCCTGCAGTCAAATCATCCCATGCAATGGTTTGCAGCCTCGACTTGAAGGGGAAATGTTTTTGGGACGGAGATGGAAAACAAATATTGGGAAAAGGAGTTTGTGTGAAACCCCTTTTCAAATTCTTGAAATAATTAGCGTTTTCCAGGGATAATGGGTAATAAAAGCTCTTATTTCGTCGTCGCTCTTATTTCACATTTGTTTAAATGAATTTCAGTTCCCGTTACTGAGAAAAGAACACACTAGAGCAACGATAAAACGTGACCACAAATCTTCTCGTCTGGACAAGATTGTTATTTTTTTACGATGGAAATCATACCATTTTACCCCATTTTTCAACTATACTAAAATAAAATTTTTTTTTATCAAAATATATTATTATATTACCCTCACAAAGATTATCCATAAAGACACGCTTTTCATTAAATTAATAATTTCAAAAAGCTATATTATTTGGGTAATTCCTCTCCAAATACTTCAAATGCAACCACGGACTGCTTATTCAACATTTGAAGATCTAAACATCTCATCTTCTTTAACTCATCTCTAAGTTTTGTTTGTTAATTTAGAGTATAACGTGACATAATTATTAAGATGCCCAACTATCGGGTAAGTTGTGTTTTGGATGAACTCAAACTTAGCACTTCTATATCTCAGCCTCGCCCAAGACACAACCTGAGTCTAAATTGAAATAAAGCCTTTAATTACTTACACATTCAGTATACCTTCATTCCCCTCAACAAGCCTATCCTTTACCACTCTCCTCATTGCTTCCCTAACATTGTCCCCGATAATCACAGTCTTCAGCATTCCACGACCAGTCAATATGCTCTGCTATCACTTGATCCACCTACTTTGGATTTCTTTCAATAATCCTGTCTACTCCCCCACCACAACTAGTACCGATTCAATTATTTTTAAGTTTTTTCAATTTTCCTTCTTTCATTATTCTCCTCGCCAGCCTCCCAAAAGCCTATCATTCTGCTTCAATTACTAAGTGGACGCTCCGTACACAACCACGTTCATATAAAACATCATTAAAATTCATCATGGCCCCACTGATTTTCCATTAAGTACCATGGGAGTTTATTCCCAAAGCCTTGACGTAAATTAAAAATATCACACTCGTTTTCCAAATAACGGTTTTTAAGTTTCTGTAAAGATATTTTGCAGCAGTTAACTTGAGACTATGTTTTGATCGGTAAGGCATCCATAACAGTATAAAACATTCAAAAATTTTGAAATATATTTTATAAAAATCATGTTTACTAGAACAAACTCTTTCATCACATTCAATGCATTATCTTTCGCAATTGTGCTCGGTAAGGGAAAATATAAAACCTGAAAGGAAAAATTTAGTATCTCAACCCCAGGATCCAGTTGCTAATCATGATTGTCAATATATAAGACCCAAAACGAACGTTGAAGGTAAATTTTCATGAATCCGATTATGCGTTACAGTACACTGCGGAGTGGAACGTACGTAGATCAGTAAAGCAGACTGAGATACCGCAGAGTAGTAGTCATCCACCGCTCAACCTCCCGCACCGTACAACTCAATCTACCTTGCAACACAGACTGCGGTGAACATTTATTTTCCGGTTGGGATAATGAATCTTCATCTCATACAGAGAATGTACTTTTTAGCATGAAATTCAATTCGCACGCACATCCATATCCGGATAAATAAATACTAATGCTGTTCACATGGAAAACCTACGAACATATAGCGTCACTGAACATGTAATTCACCTTTTATTTCTGGACTCTTTTTTTCTGGCAAAATCAGAATCAGGTAAGTCAGGTCGATATATACTATATTCATCTATTTTTGGGCTCTAGCATTAAATTGGTAGCGATTTCACTATCAATTTAACTGAAGCCCTTGCTTCGGTGGTAGCTAAACTAACCCTGAGAGCTGTACGACACTGCTGACTATACGTTTTGTTTATACAATTTCATTCATTCAACAATCTTTTCTTTCTAATACAGTCAAGCAAAAGTCGAATATTCGTTTTCAATATGTATGTATACACACACTTCCAACTTGGTTGGAGTGAATCGTATCCTCGGGTCTGTATTTATACTGCACCCTTGTGTTGCAGCTTTCAGACTTTTACCCATAATACCCTTAGCGTTCTTTGCTATTTTCTACGAACCATTTTTGAAACTTCGCAATAATGATCGGTCGACCCTTAAGTACCTTTCCTTTCCTTTAAGCATTTCCCTTACTCTCTCACCTACATCACATGCAACTAAATCAAAAATGCCTCCAGACTCAATCCTTTTCCATAACTACAAATCTATGCATGCTCACTTGAACCACACAGTCAGGGTAAATAACCCATTTTGCCGGGTAAAGGTTTAACAAGTTTTCACCATTCATTTCCTCTGGGCAACCAAATGACCTTACCGCTTTTTCATAAGGATCTTTTCTAAAACCATTTCACCTATTAATACCCACTAAAAAATTTATCTCTCTTTTTTTCAGCAATGCCACACCCATTGAAGTCACATTTAAACTTTTCTCATGAGCCATTTATCACGACTTCACTCTCGCCACCCAATGATGCATAATAAGCTACGTAAGCAACTCCAAGAATGCAAACTCTTATACAAACCCAGAGAAATCTTTGATTACTAGCCTTTACCCTCATACGGCTTTACATTGTCAACTCCAGACCAGATGTTATTCGCCAACTTCGGCAACTTTTCCTCACTCTGTCACGAGGTAAATTAAGCATACCTAAGGTCCGCTTAAGGTGATTTAAACATCCTTATATACATTCTTAATGGAATGCCAGGAAATTGTTATCCGCGCCTCAGCAATAAGAGATATGCTATACTGTGTGTTGAAACACCAAGATTATATATCATTGCATATTATATACATAAAAAACCATAAAAACAGTAATCGACCCGAAGGTCGGTTTGAAAAGTGATGGTAGAGTTTACCCAGCACTAAGCTCGGCAGCGTGTGAAATTCACACATCAGGGGAGGGGGGCCAGTTCCTTTCCCTGTGTTGGTTATGGTTTCCCAGGAAGATCTGGTACCCGAACCATCATATTGCTTGGGTGGAGCTGCAGGTCCCCAGAGTGGCCTACCCGGCAATCGAACCCGGGCCCTCCGGTCAGTAGTCCAACGATCTACCCCCTAAACTACTGCGACTCCATAGTTATACATGTATAAATATTATTTCAAAAAGAAAGTTCATTTTAAATGTACAAGGAACGTAGCTACGGTCGTGAATCAATCTACGCAAAAAAATGCCGAGACTGTAAACTTACTCTCTCGGCATAATGCCGACCGTAAGTTTACGATCTCTGCATTTTTAGTTTAAAAGTTCATTATTTACTTCAAATAGATGTGAAATATAGGCCAAATAAAACCCATTTAGCAGCAAAAAAAATTTATTTTCAAATTAAATCAAGATTCAAATTCGTTTCCGATCAGACCTTCATACGATTAATTCTGCGTTTTTTTGGTACCTATAACGGCATAAAGGTAAGGAGAAACGAGAGGTTTCGAAGTATAAAAGGATGAGAAATTGTAATAAGTGGCGGAGAGGAAGAAGAAGGCTGTTAGAAAGCAGACTAAGGACTAGTGGAAGCGCATATACTTCGGACAATGCGAAGCTTAAAGGAGCTTTTGAACGTAAAGGAGAACGTTTCTGAGAATGCCTGAAGAAGACAGAAAGTATTCAATCACAAAGAAAATAAAATATAAAATTCGGCATGGACATGGAAAAACTGAAACCTTCTAGCAAGATGGAAATAGAAAAGTGAAAAGAAGGTGCTATGCGGTAATGGGATTCTGAAGCTTATTTCCGTTCTCCGATTCAACAAAACTTTAGATCGAAAGAGGTTGAATGATCACGTTTGAAGCAAAGATTTCTCAGGAAAATATGAAAGAGTATCAGGAAGAGTCAGAATGAATATACGAGAGATATTTCATTATTTCCATAATAATATTATTTTTAATTTTGAACGCTTTATTTCTTGATATAGCCCACTCTTAGTTATACTTGGCATAGCAGAGACCAGATTAACATCCAGTCAAGGTAATAGTGGCGGCTTATTTAGTATATGCCTTGAGTTATAGAGAGTTAATAAAGGTAAGGACAAACGACAGGTTTCGAGCGTTCCCTGAGTTACGTTTTCACTTTTTGCTAGTATATTAAATAGAAAAGATTTAAATGAAGGACCCGTGCTCTTTCTCATGATCTTCACCATGATCCACCGCATCCTCCATGACAAGGTCACACTTCATGTATTGCTATATGACTGCTTCAAAGTTAAATGTTCAAGCGACATCTTATGTCGAAAAAACCCATGTATTCCCATCTCGGTGATGTCCTGCTACACCTTTACCCGCAAACTTTGGAAACAACTTCGCAGAAACCTAAAAGTGTACGCTGATTAAAATAGGTCTTTTAAAAGCACAATGTGTAGTAAAAAGTTTTTCATAACATAGAATGTAATTATAAACATAGATCTTAAGATTATAAAAGTTTTTCAATGTTTTATGATGGATTTTCAAATTGATTCCCCTCAAGCCATAATTTATGATTTTTTCCGATAAAAAATCAAATGAATCTTTAAGTATCACTGCATCTTTACCCCAAAAAGTCGTGACTCTATTTGGTGAACTTAAAAGCATAATATTAGAAAGAAGAAACGTCTTAAAATCAGAAAATATTAAGAATTGAAATTATATGAGTCTCTGGGTACCAATTTTAAATAATTCTTATAGTGCTGAGGCAACGTATTCACGATAACGATTCACTGCCCATTTTTTTCAATGCGTAAAATTGATTCTTACGTTTTTATTTCTCACAAAGGGTATCGTTAACGCTAGGTAAGTACAACAAGAAAATAACTAATTCATATTAAATACGATATATTGATTACATATATTTTCCTCGGCCAGTATTTTTTACATTAAAATGAATAATTTTGCACCTCAAACTCTCTCGATATACATCCCAGTCATATAGCTTTTCTGAACGCATTCAACTTGCATATTTACTAAATGTGATTAGGGTAATCAACTTTCATGGTAGTCACGAAAATTAAGAAAGTATAATCTGAAGATAGACATTTTTTTATCCCATATTTTTATGTCAATGCTTCGAAATGAAAGGCGAATCTTAAAAAAAAGAGTATTTTGGTTATCACTGTTGATTGATGTTTTGATGTGTGATCAACGCTAATGAATACAATTTCATGAGCAGGTCAGTCTAGCGTGCAGATGATGAGCAGACCCGTAGATATGTGGACCTCTTTGTGAGTAAACCCCTAGCTGAGGACTGGAAATTTTACCCAACGAATGAGCAGTCGTAAAGAGAGCGACGGAAAGCGTCTCTTGGAGGTAACTTCGTTGAAAATTTCCAGAATATAGCTACTCATGGCTAAAGATCCTATACTTGGGTACTATAGATCTATCAAATGACGATACTGAAGTTAGACTGTTTTTACGTTAACAATGAAGTTGACAAATTTTGAGAAAATAGATCGAAGAATTAGCTACTGGATAGTACGCTGAAAACCTAAGAGTGGGAATGCAAGATTAGGATAATGATTTCGGAGATTAATGGAATTCGATTAAAAGGCATTCTACGGTGACACCGATAGCCAAGGTAGCAAAACAGCCTACGGCCACGATAAAATTACGGACACAGATGATTACAAGCTACTAAGATAAGAAGCTAGAACATTTCTAGGAAAATATTTTGTTTTACGTTTAGTACGTATTTCAAGAAACGATAATTCTTCTTAGCATTACGTGTCAGCATGGAAAAATAGTTGAAACCGAGACATGGCAGAATTCCATTTATGATGAGGACAAACTGACGCAATATATAAACTAATTGTGCATAAAAACATTGAATAAAAATTGAAGAATAATTTAAATTTTCTTTATACGTTAACTCTGCATATTGAGTAGATTTTCAATCATCGATTCTGGATAAATTGACGCGAGTGTGCTTCGAAAAATATCTAAACATGCGGTAACATACATAAACATATTAAATTGTGATGGCAGTTAGGATAATCGAGTCGGCAGCTGAGTTAAAATCGATCTTAAAAGTGTATGAAAATGGTATTTTAATTATTTATATTCATGCCAATGATCTAAAATAATTAATAATATTATCACAGCAGAATGTTTTTGCACGTTTTCTTATTTATTCCAGATATATTCACATTATTTCAAACCATAATAAGCGCTTCACCTCTCCCTTAGTAGGGGAATGTCTCCCTCCGGAGTGAAGACGGCTGTCATAATGTATGAAGTCGCTTCAGACCGTTGAACGATAAGGGATATCACCATAAGCTCCCCTAAATGTAGCCATTGGCTCCACGTGGGGTAAATGAGTCTTGGACCGTGTGAAAAAGTAACGCGTCGGCCCCCCTCGGAGAGGGAAACGCGATTTTGAATTTTGTCCCAACCGCAAGAGTTTGGAAAGGGGTGTACGTCAATCTTCAAAGCACGAGGGCTGAAAGCAGTATAGGGGCGGAATGAGCGGGTAGGGATGAGCGTGAAAAGAGCGGCGAAGGGGACTCAGGGTTCGCCGTATATAACTATACGCCGGAAGTCAATGTTTGTGAGGGCGTCATCCCATGTCCAGAGCGACTGCCCCAATAAAGGCGCTGTTGGCTGAGTAATTAAGCCAGTGCAAACTGTTTTCCACGTAGAGCATTGGCGAGTCGCACGCCCGGGGGGAGGGAAAGATATTTTTTAGCGATCGATTCATTTTATGTGAGGGGCTTAGTAAACCTCAGAGTATGCGAGGGAACTAAAATTTCCAAATTTCACTTTCCCTATTTTTTTTGAGGGAGGGAGGGTCACAATATGAGCATCATTTTACACTTTTATGAAATGAATAATTAATCGAATTGGTGGTCTCATAGATTAATTTGAAGAAGCGCTATCTCTTTCATTAGTCAGTTAGCGATGAAATTAGTGCAAATAGTGCATTAAATATAAAAATATATTTAGCTCAAATCTTTAATGTTTCTGCCTATCTGCAATAAACAATTAGAGTCCCTTTCAAGAAACTGCAGTGGTTCACAATTGCAGTGGTGGAACGCAGATTTCAATAATTATTACAAAGTTTTACAATTATAAAAATTAGAGAAATTTCCAAATATAGGTATTCATTTTCTGAATTTTAATAAACATTTTCAGGGAAAGCAACGTTAAACGTGTTTTGATAAATAAAACTGAGTTTTTTTTAACGCATTCATTCATATTGTTATTCCAGTGCATAATTCTATGCATGCATGATAATAGGCAAAACTCTTTTACTAAACTGTGCTATTAAATGGACCATTGAAATTTCCCCAAATAGCACTAATATTTCGGTGTCTCTACAAGAAAACCAACAATTTGGATACAAGGACACCCGGATTTGATTTTTTTTAGAGATATTTGACGTAGTGACTCAATTTAAATTTATTACATAATTAAAGCCGAATTTAATGTTATTTACGGTAAATATACTTAGTTAGTTAATATATTATAGTTAGACTGTTAATTGGTAACTTAATATTGGTTATTTTTTTGTCATTTTAATCATTAAATAAGTTTCAACGTGCAAATGAAACTATCAAAATAGTAAAAATACGCCAATTTAAATTAAAATGTTTCACAATAAAAAATAATTGCCAAACTTAAGGTAACTAAATTATTAGTATGTTGTAAAGCATATAAAACAACTTACCAAAGCTTCTTATTGGTAAAACTTTGACCAGAAAGAGATGAAATCAGCAAATACGGACAAAGCTTGCGGAACATACGAACATTTGAAATATAGTACTGAATATCTTGAATGTCAGAAAAAAAATGATAAAATTGGAGCTACAGTGAGAACTGAATTAAGCCAAGAAAGTGGCAGTTCGTCGAAGCAGTTAACAACGAGACCATTAAATACAATGTTGCAAGAGATATGAAAATGCTTTTTCTGGCGCTTTATATCGGAAACGTCAAAAAAACATCTTTAAGATTGAAACGTCATTAAAAGAGATAATCTCAAGATTTACAAAAAAAGTATTTAGCTTTTTTAAGTGAATGAATATTAAATTAAAAATAGTAATTGACACTCATAAATTCAAATATTCGAGGCATTAGAATTGAAATTGCAGCGTTGCCACAGGCACATTGAAACTCAGACAAACATAAGTAAAATCATGTAGATCAAGTTGTTGAAATATTCAAATCTAAAAATTATTTTCTAATCTAATATAACTATGGAAGTACCTGTTTTAGACAATTGAGCCAGTGTTGAATCAACCCCACCGAGTAAGGAAACAGATATATACGAAAATAATTATATAGAAAGAAAATGCAAACAGAAATGACTTTTATGCAGTTCTGTTTATTTTTTTTCATATTCATAATAAAACACATTTAATAGAAGCGAGTTAGATAATAGCATATCAAATAACCATTAACCGAGAAACTTTTATTTCATTATTAAATTTTGTATTTATGTTTTCTAATATAAAGAAAACGATAGGGAAATGGAAGTGCGGCGGCTAATGTACTGGCTTCCCACCTAGAGAGCACGGGTTCGATTCTTGGAGACGGCAAATTTGTCATTGGTCCCGATCCCGAGGTGCTTTGTGGAAACCACTATAGTAAAATTTCCGTCGGATGGGACTTTAAGTTGCGGAAGCGTTCTATCCGTTAATATTAAGGTAATGCCCACACCGGGTTTCTCCACACCCTTCCTATATTCCCATTAATCCCAAAGGACACAAATGACCTCAGCTGTCGGGCGCCTTCTATAAAAAATACCACAGCAAACTACTAAGAAAACTTAAGGGAGAAAGTGTTCAGGTTACGTCATATTTATCTGATAATAAATATTTAATGATGTGTTTCTTAATTAGTTCATTGTAATTAAAACACCATTATAACCGATGGTCATACCATGGCTGGAAGAGAATAGCTTAGGATAGGAAAGAAGAACTTAAAATAGGAACAGGTTTCGACAGAATATCTGATGTATTAAATTCTTTATAATAGTGTTTGGAATAAAAGGGCGCAAAGAATGTATTCAGAAAGAGGATGCCGCGAAATAAAAATCCGCCACTAACTAAACGATTTCATTAGATGTAAATAAAAGTAGTTTTATAAATTACTAAAATAGTGAAGGGCCAATTATAACAATATTGACAATGAATCCCCTCATCATGGCACATATAAATGGAACAACATTTTTAATTGTCGACTTGAAATTGACTCTTTATTTGAGGTAAAATACAGCTGTTTACCATGTTATACTTCAAATACCAACTCAGTCAGAATTTCAGCATGTGTTGGAATGCACGGGAACATTTGAGAAATTGCCGAACGCACATTTATACAATTTTTCGGAAGAGATTATTCTGACTTTTCTGGAGGTTTACAGCTAAGAGCGAATATCATATCACAATTACTCTCCTCCAAATTGAAGTTATGAACAAACTAATGATAGAATGGATTATCTGCTAATTATAACAAAGTAATACAATGGTCACATAATAAAAGTAAAAAACGACATGAAAGTGTTTTTTTTTCTATACACATTTCTAAAAAGTATCAGTGATCTACAATATTTTTATTTACGATTATTTCTCTGATGCATTTACAACTTTTAGAAAAACATTTTAATTCCCCGTACCAACCTATGATTTTCCCCAAACTGTTCGCTCATTAACTCTCCCTTTCAAGAGTGAACAAAACATATCGGTAAAAGCATCCGTTCAAGTACTGTAAAATTAATTTGACCAGTAATCCACCGTAACTCTCGGAATGTAGCCGTCGATGGAAAAGTTGGAGATTGTACGAGATGGGGAGCAAGAAATCGCTGAATAAATAACGAACGTGGCTCTTTTCTTCCTCGCTACTTAATTTGCAAAAAATAAACAAATCTCAGAGGTCTCTTTTCCTGTTGACTACAGAACTTCTCGCTCTCTCCACTGAGTCTCTTCATCATAAATTTCCCCTTTATAACTTTCCCTTAACCCTAGACATTCATGAGCTCCGAATTTCCTTTCATTTGAATACTTGTGATCCAACAGTAACGTGCAAATTAAGAAGATGCCCGATACGCCTTTCCTCGTGTTCAATGCTCCACTTCTATAATATTTTCTTTCCCTTTATGCAAGTGTAAATATTAAAGTTTTAACTGAACACAAATGGAAATTTATTTCCTGATGTTGATTAGGTATTGATGGTGAGTAATAGAATCATGTAACATATTTCATTAGAAATTTTGTCCCAAAATGAGCCAATCAAGTATATTATATTACCAAGATCCATAGGGGATCACTTTATAAAGAGATAACAATTACGATAATGCTCTTGCCTTTTGCTTCTCCCTCTACACGTCTAAATACTCATTTTTCATGGGAAAAATTAATAACACTCTACCAAAATATATTGGGACCAATGCTAAAGATATTAGTAACTAAACCTTGTAATAAATAAATGTGATATAAATGTGTAATTGAAGCATGTTCCCGATATCTACTCACAAACATTATTGCCAGAGGGAAAATACTACTACGTGAATTGACTCCCTCTATACAACTATACGGGGGGAATATTATGCTTACGGTAAAATTTTACTCCCACAACATATTTGTTACTAAAATGAATTTGTTATCATAAATATATTTTATTTCAACGGGTGTAATGATGACATATGTATCCTGGAAAGGATGGAAGTCTGGTCACTATTAGACTTTGTAACACAAATTCCTTTATTATTTATCATTAATGTTATCTTTAAATTGTTTTGAATGTCCTTTCTACGTGAAACTTCATCTTTAGGCTAAAAAAATGACAATAAAAATAAGTCAGCTTATTTTAGCTTTATTTGAGTGGAAAGATGTTACGTGCCTTTAGGTATCAGGGAGGTTTTACAAGTTATGATAAAATACACCATCCTCACAATCATTCAAATAATAATAAGGATATTAGTACAATTTGCTAATTAATAATTTTAAAAATTAAAAATAAGGCAGAACAAGGAATTCATTATTTCATACATATTTTTCCTGTTTTAGATGGGGAAAAAATTAATAACAATCAACCAAAATGTATTGGGGCCAATGCTAAAGATATTAGTAATTAACCTTTGTGTCAATCTACTCGCAAACATTATTGCTAGAGGAAAAATACTACTTCGTTGATTGACTTGCAACCAACTGCCAGTTCTTGTCCCCTATTTTAGTCCTAATAGTTTCCATTTATTATTCGAAGCCGGAAAATTTATTGAAGCAATTTTTAAAAAATTGATTTCCCGCAACAAGTTGATGCATTACAAGTTTCAAGAAACTGCGGGAGATGTCGCAACAGTAACTTTAAACGGAGTCATCCGCTACGTGTAGCATTACAATGCAACAATTTCAGCGTGTAAAAATCATTCGCCCAATCCTGGTCAAGGCGAATGATTTTTACACTCTGAAATTATTGCATTATAATGGATGCATTACAATTTACTATTTATAATACGCTTGATATAATATTTACAATTCCTTTAAAAATCATATAGAGACCGAAAAATGGTCCATTAGTAAATCTCCCTTTAATGGCCATTTTATTTAAGTTATCTGAATGTTATAATTATCGGTTTTTTTGAGTTTTAATATTTTTATTAATGATTTAACGTTATGCTTTTTCCAATGCATCACATCAGTTTATTGGAAACTCATTGAGGTGACTTGCTCTATTTTATACAGTTTGTGTTTGAGAGTTTGAATTTACTGGGTATGCATGGGAATGTGGAGGTCCACTTTTGATTCAAGGGTAAAATAAAAAAATGTAAAAAAGTGCGATACGTTAAAGTAAAAAGTAATTTTGATAACGGATGAAAAAGTGAAGTGTTTTGCGTTTTGTCTGATGGTACTATTAAACCGTAGGGTTATTTTACCTAGATTTTTGAAGTTGAATAAAAAAAATCTTCTTTCCTTAATAGATCTCTTTTGTTACCTACCTCACGTGAAAGGATATCCCTGAGCGAACCGAAGCATGGGTAATTTCCTTCCACTCGATGGAGGACAATCAAGTCAGCGAAGAGGAACTAAACTCTGCATTGGTCATAGTTCTTGCCTCGAAATTGGCGCCATCGGATGGCAAGGTCAGGACGTCAAATGAGTGAGTTTGGGCCGTTTCCAACACGAAGCATACATTTAAATGCGTTTCGAAAAAAGATCGGATTTACCACAGAAGGTATTTCATGTCCCTTAAATGGAGAGAGAAAAAGGGGGAGGAATAATAATTAAAACTACAACGTAGCAAGTAAAAACTACGAAAAATAATGGTTAATAATAAATTGAGTGTTGTAAAATAATTCTTACTTTTTTTGAGCCAAACGCTTATCGATAGAAACCCGGTGGGACTGTGGTAGATCAAATGTGTAGGACCTGCCAATGAAGACTACTCACTCTTGAAATTTTGATTAAAATCTGTTATTTTGTGGTTGTAGTAAAAATATTATTTTCATAATTGTTTTCGGTTTTATTTTTCAGTTAATGAAGGAAGCGTTAAGGCAGAATATTGGAGCGGCAGAGAAGAATTATTTCACAAAATGTGTAAATACATTTTGTGGAACTAGGTTAGGTAACAAAATAAAAAAATACGTACTAATATTCCAATCGGCATGATATTCTCCATTAATGTAACATATGGCACAAACTTCTCTTTTTCTATAATATGAGTTAAAAATTCCACTCGTAAGAGTTTACGCACCTGCTCACGTATCAAATTCGTAATTTTCAATGTCACTATACATTACTCATACTACTTGCCGGCCGCGGTGGCGGCGGGGTAACGTCCTCGTCTACCAACTGAGAGGTCACGGGTTCGATTCCCGTCTGGGTGGATTTTCCTCCATCCAGGGCTTGGCTGTATGTAATTGTCTTTAATGTAATGTATGTAATGTAAGGGTTAGGTGGAAGAAGGGACTATTTAGTCTCAACCAATTAAGTCGATAATAAATAAATATAATTCATTTAAACAGGTAATCAGTAGCATTTCTCCGAGGCTTTGTTTTTTTAAAATGCGAAAAGTGTATTGAACGCTGTCGGGTAGGTAACTTGTGAATTACATGGTAAAGGCCTGTTAATTTGTTTCTAGCACCCATCTGATCAGTGGGTTTCCTTCTAAATTGTTTTTTTTACCTCAGAAAATTCATTATGTGCTGTAATACGATTTATGAATTAGCATTTGATATATGTAGTCGACTCTTGTTTTTGTTGCAAAAAGCAGAAAAGGTTATACGAGTACAAAAACGGATCATTCTACTTTTATATCATCATAACAATAATATGGGCAACATAAATTATCAACATTTAACACGAAGTAAAAGAAATAAAGGCATTCAAATTCAAAGGTCATTCAAAATTGATTCAAAATCAATTATTCCTGTTTATTTTAACGTTGAAGAAGCATGGGAAAGTATAAGCAGTCGATAGTACTGACAATTTGATGATGATATGAAAAAAATTAAAACTTAAAATGCATCGAAAAAATTCTAATGAAATAAGCTGCGGCACTTTTATCTAGACACTTGCCCCTTATGATGACTAAATTATCCAATTTAATGTTTGAAAGATGCTACCATTTATTCCTGATGGTCTCTCCATCTAGCTGCATAATCCTACATACAAGCCTGGAGACTTCTTGAAAACGCCTGCATGAACCAAACATATGGAGACTCGAGATGAACTCGAGATAAGTAAGATTATAACCTTATCCATCCAGGAAGATAATGCATTTAATTATAAAAGCACCACTCACATAAAAAGTAAAGCGTTCCTGCAGAGGATATACGAGGATAGTTAGGTGAAAAATTGCAAGAGAATTAAAATTTAGACGGTGAACTGATTTAAGCAGATCGACTTTCCGCACAGTAAATCTTAAGTTAGTTATCCAAAGAAAAGTAAGTAACAGATGGGTTCATTTTGGCTACAAATCTTAGATGCCCTCACTGAAGGTAAATCACTCTCAATGGGCAGAAAATTTATGCCAATGCTGAAATAGGAACCCACCTTAGAGACAAAGAAGCAAAGGGAAATTGGTGAAGCATTGGTGAAGCATTGGTGAAGGAGAGTCAGATGAATTGAAACGCCATGAGGGATGATAGATTTGATAAAATTATAATGAAAACAAATATAGATGATATCAAGCCACAAGGAAGACCGAGGGGTAAATGATTAAGAAATGTTTGACGGATTTACTTAAAAGTATCTATAAGCTTTAGAAAGAGAACAGTGGAAGACTACAGTTCTCCAATCTTTAGACTGATAATGAAGGGAGAAGAAATTATGTCTGCCTGTTGAAGGAAAGCGGTCACCGAAATAACTCAATCATGAAAATAATGCCGTAAATAAGACGAGGGTTTTGTTAAAAAAAGGGAAATACTTACGGGAGTGTAAGAAATGACCTGCCTAAGGAACATATAAATAGACACAGTAATTTTAAGATGGATCGTTTTATGGTTATTGTACTTGGTATTATATTTAAAACGATCAGTTACGGAAAGCTATTAAATTACGTGTTTGATACATGATGTGAAAGTAAAACGGAATGGAAGGGATTAACAAAGGATTATTCTATCAGGCGCAGGAAGAGTATAAATTAGAGGAATCAATTTGAAGAAGACTGGGAATTTGTTGAAGAGGATATTCAAGAGGTTGTTGAAGGACGTCATATAACAACAGGATGACAATACAAAGCGTAGAGTAAGGGGAAAAACATGATTCCATAAGATGAGATTTGAACAGCAGAAGATGGATACAATCTTTAATGAGCCAAAGCGAGGCGATGCCACGTGGCGTGGAAAGCCACGATGTAGCGTGGCAAATACGATGTGTTTTTCCAACAAAAATTGCAGCATTAGGAAGGTATATTCATTGTATTTCTGAGCCAGTGAAAAACACGCGTGAAAATATAAAACAATCACTTTTACAGCCCATCCCGCCCCCTTCACTAAGCTCATTTTGTGTATTAGTGCCTCAAAATTTGTATTTGTACCCGAAGAAGACATTAATCGTCGAAATCATGGTGGTCGAAATCATACTCGTGTGCAGAAGAAATTGTGGAAATACACAAAGTGTGAAATTTTATTCAAAACGAATTTGGAAAAATTAAATTAGAAAAGTTAAATCTATTGTACTGCACAGTTGCTCTGAACGAAGTACTGGTTTTTAGTAGATATAGCATCAAAGGCACGATTCATTTTCAAAGGATTTCCCAACGGTTATCAAGGGCCATCCAGAAATTCGAAGTTATCCTGTGTAAACGGATCATCCAAATTGCATCCAATTTAGATGATCCGTTTTGAGTAATAGCACTTGAATACCTTAAAAATTCATCATTCATCTTCTCTAAATGGCCATAAAATAGAGATAAATTAAGCGTTTTTGCATTTTTATTGCATCTTAAACAACTTATAAGGGCCTGTAACTCATTGTCGTTCTATTTTTTAAAATAATAAAAAATCGCGAATATTGGAATTTGAAAGACCTTGCTACATATTTCCAATAAATTATTTTTAACCTCCTGTCAATTGACTTTATTTATTCAGGTCATTGAACAATCAGTTGAATTCCTGTCGTAATACTCTATGTCAATGACCTAAATTATTTGAATCTATATTTTAATAATACGTTTTGTTGAGAAACTCAATAAAACAAAATTTTATAAGCAAGTGAAAACTTCTCCTTTACCTCATTTGCAAACTAATGAATTTAATATGCCCATCTTCCATTAAAAAGTTGAATATAAGAGTACTTTGCTATTCCACGTTTATGCAATTTTTTACTCTTTTTTGTTTTGTGTTATGTGTGATGCTTGAACGCTTCGGAACAGTTTTGAAGTAATCAATCGTAATAATCCTTCATCTGTCATATTTTTCAAATAATGTTTCACTCTATTATATCTTTCATTTTAGAAGGGTGTAAGGATATGTATTGACCATGCAATATTTTAAAGAATTTTATGATAAAACAGAACTAAGAATTGGTTGAAAAAACATTAACCTCATTTATCCTATCTTATATTAAAACAGGTGTTTACACCTGAAAATCTGAAACGTACGATTTCTCTTTTTCAAGAAGAAAATTTAAGGAATCAAAAATTTTCATTTTTCAACATCACTCTGCTGGCGAAATGGCTGCTTTTTTGCACACATTAAGTTATATGTTCGTCTCAAATTCATAGATATTAGGTTCCTTAAAAAACGTATACAATGATTTTTGTTCGGTTGCAGACTTTATACATTATTGAAAATTACACTAAAAATAATTAGCATACAAACTAACATAAAGTTCCATAAGAAAGGTAATTAAATGCATATTATCATTATTGTTTTATCATTTAATTATGTTATGATTCGCAATTGCGAGAATTTACACTGAATATTCCAAAATTTTCTAATATTTAGTCGTATTTAAACATCGTGGCCTTAGAAACCCGCTTCATTGATGTAAATTGACTCGTACATAAGGGGAAAACACCCAGAGGGAATTAATAAAGAAATCAATTGAGATTTATTTCCCAAATCACTTTTTTATTTATTTTTTAACACCAATGGCAACAATTAAAATGTTATTTCTTCTTCCTCTATTTAATTATATTATTTTTATACTGTGATTGGCTATTTGAGTCAATAGTTAATATTTAGTTGGATAAATAAAACTATAAAATTAATATTTGGAAGGATTGTCTTAAAATGTAGTATTACCAGAATATTATTTTTCTTCCTTAGCATGAGTGCCAGTGGAAAGAGAGATAGGAGTATAGTCTGATGATTTGGCAACCATTGGTGACCAGACGTCATAGCCCCTTGTCGTCCACGTCAAGGACAAGGTCCATTCAAGATTACGCAATTTCCGCATCCCCCTTTCATCCAACGCACCCTAGCGCTGCTCGTAGTTTGTTGATCGGCCGCCCGCTGGGCGGGGGGCGTTCGATTCGTGCTTCTCTCCGACACAATGCATGCGTCACATAAATTGATCAATACATCACTTCGAAAAATGTTCAATCACAATCCTTATGATATATTTATTTTCAAAACCCTTTTTTTGCTAAAAACCATTATTTCTTAAAGACAGAAATGTTTGAAGTAAAATCTAATAATTTGGTGAAAAAATGTCTTGAAGAAATTTGGTTAGGTTTACTTGCAAATAATGCCACTGGTTACATTAACATTCATCAGGTATGCAAAGCATCATTAAATAGCTAATCTAATGAGAGTTTCCAAAAATTTAAGAGATAAAGAATTTACAGTATATTTTGATTCAATATACTTAATACAAAGACCAAATTGTAAGTATCTGTACATTCCTCTTTTTTTCACCTCAATTTAAATAATAATTTGAGATGAATTACTATTATGGCATTTAACATTTAAACGTTATGCTCCTTTAATTCTCATTTCTAAATTACAAATTAATAAAGTTGAAGCAGGTCTGTTGTAACGCTTTCACCGAGCCTTGCTGATTTCCGTTCAGCGCGGAATTCAGGCGGGGGAAGAGGAAGTAGTCTGATGGGGTATTGTCTAAAAAATTTGGATCCTCACTGTCTTGGTCGAGAAGCTCTTGGGAGATCCGCGTGCGAGTTTCCTTTTGTATGTCCGAGACCACTCGCGGCACCAACTTTGCTCACCCCTTTCTCATGCCCATGTTTTCGGTCACAAGTCGATACACATAACTTTTATGGATGCCAAGTTCAAAAGACACCATACGAACACTTAATCTGCGATCCCTGTCCAACAAAGCATTCACTCTTGCAAGATTTTCGTCATATTTTTGAAGTCGAAGTCGTCCTGAACGCTCGGCGTCTTCAACATCTTCTCTACCCTCCCGAAAAAACTTGTGCCACTCAAAATACCCTGTCTACGCATAGCGATTTCACCATAAGCTACCAAGAGCATATCATGAGTCCCTTTTCCGGTTCTGCCCAGTTTCACGTAAACTCGATGGCTTAGCTCTGTTCCAATAACCGGTTCATGACGGGGCGTAACAATTTCACGTTATAGAGGTTTCACAAACAAACGATCCGCGGTCCGCAAAGGCTAGAACATAACTGCCACTGGCCTCCAACCTTTTCTGAGACTGCCCTGCCTCGAACCTAGCCAGAGAAACCACCGCCTGCCCGTTTGTTCATCCGGTAAAAAATAAGTCCTATTAATTTTAGTACCAAACTTGCATACTATATAATAAGCACTAGTGAACAAGTGTGTATGTCTTTTAATAAATATGTATGTATATCAGCTCTTGGAGAAAACGTGGAACAGCGACAACACATAGTACATAATATTGTAACTGTAAAAACACAGAAGCAAAAGTAATGGGACTGAGAGAGTTATTTTACCTTTTGGCGGTCAGATCACCATTTTGTGTAGGAAAGAATCCGGAGGACTCATAGAAAAATGTGTGCGTGTTTATGCATTTTCATGTATATATTGTATGCGTATACATATTCTTACAAGTACATATATATATATATATATATATATATATATATATATATATATATATATATATATATAACACTAACACAAAAAACACCACACACATAGAAACATAAAAGAAGGACACTTACATTGGATATTTACGTTTCGACGGCACGGCCGTCGTCATCAGAATCGTATTCGAATCGAATTCGTCGTCATCGGCCGTGCCGTAGAAACGTAAATATCCAATGTAAGTGTCCTTCTTTTATGTTTCTATGTGTGTGGTGTTTTTTGTGTTAGTGTTTGTGTGTTTGTGCGTCGCCGGAGAGCGTCTTTTCCAAGTTTATACATACATATATATATATATATATATATATATATATACATGTAAAAATAGAACGATCTTGTTAATTTGACATTTGCCTGCTTGAGCAAATCAATGGACAATTAAACCCACAGTCACATTAAAAGATAAAGATTATTTATATGCTAATCCAAGCCATCTGTATTGAACATATACGTTTTTATGATTTGAATTTCATTGAATTAAGGCTTAATTGCGTTCAATAAACATACCGATTTAGACATGGAGTTAACTATTTTTTATAAACCCGCGGAACGTTTGATTTTACACTAAGGGAATACACGCAAATTAGTTCTTGATTAACAGCTGTTTATAATTGCTAAATATAGAAGTTCTAAATTTTCATCCTAAATTATTACCCACCTATTCGAGTCGACTACTATTTCAAGTAGCTTCTAGTATTATTTTTTTATTAATTTTTAAAATGGGAAAATGTTATCAATGACGAAATTATAAAGGTTTAAAATTTCCATTTCTATGCTTTATCATCATTTATTATATTTTTATCGGAATAGCTTAAGAGAACGCAAGGCGATGTCTAAATTTTTCTGTGAGGGTAAGAGAAATGAAGAGGCTTCATTAGGGTGAAATTTTAACTTTGGGGTTTCGAAAAATGGAACATCTTCCAAATTTAGCCTATGACTTTCAAAGGAACATGATGTCAATGTTATCCAATTGATCATTGACATCGAATTCAGACAAAGTAAAAAATGTTGCAAAATTAAAATATGGTCACCAGTATAACTTAGGAGGAAAATAACAATCAAGGGAATTGGGATCCAATTCATTTTCGAAAAAGCACGCTCTTATAAGAACAGGAGAATTGACGAAATTGAAAATTACTTTGAAATTTTCTGTACCATAGGAATATTTCTATTTAACAAAATCAAGATAAACAATATAAATAGGTTAGAGAAATAACTAAAAATGGAACTGATGAGATCACCAAGGAATTTAATATGTATTTCGCAAGTTCCCATGTTGATATGATGATATGAAGATTATGTTCGCATTGCCCTATGAGCTCCCGTTAGAATGTGTCTGGTTGGTGTTTAATATAACAGCAACCATTTAATGTAAAATCAGCAAGACTATTAATATTTGTAAGAATAATTTATGCTCGTAAAAAGAATAGCGGATGAGAAAGAAAATTTCTTATTTAAGTAATTGGGATCCTGTACCTCGGCATGGTTTTTATGGCGATTAGTGCGAAAAAAATGTGTATTTTTACATTATGTTGCGATTTGTACCTATCAAAGTAGGCGGTCACCCATCTAATTTTTCCTGTTTGTTTAGATATACTTCCCACATAGTAAAGAGTGAATAATATACACCTACCTGGTAGCCTCCAAACCATTCCATGGTAGTACAGCCCGAAATGATTGTGCGCCAGGCATGAACATTTTAATTCCCTAATGATAAAAGTTTCAAAGACAATTAATGAGTCATATAATATAGACAATTAAAGTAACAAGGTTAAAAAGAAGTACTATGTGCACTTCAGTATTTTATTGTACTTAACAAGTCAGTGCATTAAAATTTTACTTGTTGGTTTTAATACGTGAGCTATAAACGCATACTAAAAAGAAAGCTGCTATGCGGGATTGAAAGCTGCTATCCAATTATGGGGGATTGAATGAGATTCACGGGGGATCACAGTTGATCGAATAGAGTAATAGATATGCATTTTATGGAATTCGTCATTTGTAAATGCAGCAAAGTTTTACTGCAACATATTAACTAGCTGCCTAAATTTGCCTGGCACGCATTTGATGATTATGGCATATAAGAAAATGGTATTTCAAGTCTGCCGGACTCTATTTGGAGATATCATATAATTGGTAATTCGTTTAAACACTGCATTCAGTAGATATTATTATCATGATCCAAAGTCCTAATAATGAGTCATGTGTGTGACTAAATTGACAAACTAGGAAGGATAATGCTAGACGGAAGTATGCCATAGTTTCCGTATAGGGGTAGAGAGAGGATTAGAGTAACGGGGTAGTGAATAGTCAGCAGCTGAGTTCCACTGGACTCGACGCATAGGGTATAGATGAGAGGCGCGAGCCTCGGGGGGAGAGAAGGGCGGCGAGGGGTTGGAGGGAGAGGGAGAATGGGAGCTCTCGTCTGTGAGAGTGCAAAATGTCGCCGCGTGAGAGAGACACTCTCCCACGTCTCGGAAGTAAGGGGAAGAGCGCTCACAAAAACGGTCCACCCACGTCCTCGGCGAAGGCCCAGGAGAAAAAAAGAGCATTAAACCACATATACGTTAACCGTTTCGTTCCGTCCGCGAGAGTGAACTCGTTAATGGCGAGCTTTGCGGGGGATTTATATTTTAGCCCTTGTCCCAGAGGAAAGGACCGGGAATCCTTTGTGCTCCTCTCCTCCTTTTCTATGTACCCCAAGCCTCCTCCTCTTTCGCGGATTCTCGTACTCCAGGGCCCACCCGCATGGAGCTCCGGATTTCGTTCTTCATAGATTCATTACTGCTTGTTCCGTTCTCGTCTGAGAACTGTTAAAACTTGTAAGTGGAGATATTAAGTTTTCAAAATATTCCATGACCTGGAAGAAAATAACGCGTCACATTGGTAATGAAAAGTACTTTTTCTAGAATATTTCATTTCCAAACTGGTGGTTTCTCGAACAGATGATTATTAAAGTTCAGCCGAAAATGGTAGACATGAAATTTTTACAATCTTCATAAATGGTGCTTTAATTGAAAGGAACCGGAAGGCATAAGTTTAATATTCTGAGAAAAAGCAACAGTTACAACTTCATTTCATTAAAATACATTGAAAGAGATGACGAATTTTCAAAATAATTTTCTAAGAGTGCTTTTAATACCTTTTCATGCTTCATGTTCATTCATCACTACGAACGTTTTGGATTTACCGGAAAAATAGACAGTTCTGTGAAATTCATCTCTCAATAATTCATATTAATGCGAGTAGTAAGGGTGCAATGAAAGTCTCTGATTTACTAGTTCTAGATACTTGTGGTGAATAGTAATAATACTAAATTTTCTTATCCACGTCTTTCTGCACTATAAGTTTTCGCTAGCTTTGAATAGTGAGAATAAAAACATCTTGCGTAAAAAATGCTCCAGTCATATAAAATCATTAGAAATGACAACCGTACAGGTCGCATAACTAGTGCTTTTTTGTCTCAATAATTAACTTAAGGGTAATCCGGAAGTTACATTAAATTGGCCTACCTAGTAGTTAGGTAAGTTTGGGAAACAACTTGGTATTACAGGTAAATCATTTGAATAGAATATTCACAAAAGATACAACGAGAGGCATAATTTGTAGTCGAAAACGGTTACTGGCATTTAATGGACTATTAAGTAGTAACGAAGTAAATTCCTCTAAAACGCCTGATAGCCTAAGGATTAAGGGGAAAAACTCGCCCAATCTCAGTTAACTACAATTTGAACCTTGTAACATTTTTACATATGTATATATAAATATATGTATTTATATATTTTTATTTATATATATGTATGTACAAAAATCATTCAATTGCATGGCTGTAATAAGTATCCGCCCACGTAAACTTCTTTTTACAAGGTTGGTTCAAATTGTAATTAACTGAGATTGGGCGAGTTTTTCCACTTAGTCCTTAGGCTATCAGGCTATAAATAAATATTTATATATATACATAGATATATGTATATGTATATATATATATATATATTTATTTATTTATTTATTTATATATATTGGGAAAAATTAATGCGTTCATTGCAGAAAATAGGAATGGATTGGAGGGACAGGAGACTGATCCGCAACCTGTACATGTCTCAGACTGCTCAGGTGCGAGTGGGGAACGGAGAGTCCGGATGGGCAGTGTTAGGAAGAGGTGTAAGGCAGGGTTGCCCATTGTCACCGGTACTGTTCAACGTATATGTTGAGGAAATGATTAAAGAGGCATGGGAAGAACTGGAGGTAGGAATGAAAGTCGGAGGGGAATTCGTAAAATCGGTTAGGTGTGCTGATGACCAAGCATTAGTTGCTCAGTCAACCAAGAGGTTGCAAGCATTGCTGAGTGAATTGGAGGTTCAGTGCGATAAATATGGGATGAGAATCAATATTAATAAAACAATGGTTATGCGATTTTCCAGAAATAAAAAGGCTAAGCTAAATATTAAAATAGACGGGGAAAAAATAGAGCAGGTAGAACAGTTTACATATCTCGGAAGTGTTTTGGACCAATACGGTCAAAGTGGTAGGGACGTAAGGAGAAGAATTGCGCTAGGCAAGGAGGCTTTCTCAAGGAGGAGGGAGTTGATGACGGGGACGTTGAGTAGAGATGTTAAGACAAGACTCGTAAAAACTCTGATATGGAGCGTAGCTATGTACGGCGCGGAAACGTGGTCGCTGAAGCAGGAGGATAGACGTAGATTGGAGGCTTTTGAAATATGGGTGTGGAGAAGAATGGAGAAGGTGAAATGGACCGAAAGGAAAACAAATGAGGAAGTACTGGAGATGGTGGGTGAGGAGAGGGGTTTGTTGAGAGAAATTCTATGGAGGCAGGAAAAATGGATGAAAGGCGTATTGAGCGGTAGTGGAATGTTGAAGAGGGTAATAGAGGGGAGAATGTTGGGCAAGCGAGGTAAGGGTAGGAACAGGATAGGGATGTTGGACGGGATGAAGGGAGGAAAGAAGTACATCGAGATGAAGAGGGACCTGATATAGATTAGTTTGCTAGGTGGAGAGTCACAAAATGTTTATTTGATTGTTGTGTCCATCCAAAAAAAAAACCTACCTTAACCGGTAGGTTACCTAATAATATATATATATATATATATATATATATATATATATATATATGTATATATATATGCGGGTCGCGGTGGTCTAGCGGGTAGAGCGTTGGACTGCTGACCGGAGGGTCCCGGGTTCGATTCCCGGGCAAGGCACTTTGGGCACCTGCAGCTCCACCCAAGCTAGTTGATTTTTCGGGTACCAGGTCTTCTTGGGAAACCATAACCGGCACAGGGAAAGGAACTGGCCCCCCTACCCTGATGTGTGAATATTCACATGCCGTCGGGCTTGGTACATGAGTGAGCTCTACCATCACCTACTAAACCGACCTTCGGGTTGATTACTGTGTTTATGGTTTATATATATATATATATATATATATATATATTGCAACGCGTCATTCTTGAATTTTAACCTTCACCTCATACAAGCACCTTATATTTTTCGTTCTATATATTGCTATTCAGGATTCATTCTCGTTTAGTTTTTTAAATACAACATATTTTCTGAACATGTTCGTCTATTTCAACAGGGACCGGTAGAAGTTTCTCAATAATTCATATTAAATTGAAGTTCAACTCTATTAAAAAAGTTAATGAAGTTAAATAAAGTGAAAAAAATTCAAACGAACCAAAGAAGTCACCCGGAGCCCAAACAGCTATAAGTCAAAAAGAAATAATGAATTGCATTTTACCTGAAAAGTGCAATTGGGACGCCGAAAAACTTACCAAAGTTAGGTACCTTCAAACGTGTTCAAAAATCATTGTACGTGAATAAAATCGACCAACACCAACCCGCGGAAGTCAACACGAAAATATATACGATAACGATTGTTTCCATTCATAGAACACTATCGCTTGCACACTGATTCCAGTTCCAGCGCCAATAAATTAACGATCCAATATTCAAATGATACACAAATGTAAGACCAGGGACAATTTTCGTGAACAAAGAAAGTTCACATCAACATAGGTTTGAATGCTGAGATTAGTCCTAAACAACATGCCTTCTACAAATTTCAAGAAACTGTAACAGTAACTTTAACGGAGTCACCCGCTATGTGTGCATTATAATGCAACCATTTCAGAGAGTAAAAATCATTCGCCTTGACCGGGATTCGAACCCGGATCCCGGATATCGAGGGATCCGGGTTCGAACCCCGGTAAAGGCGAATGATTTTTACTCTCTGAAATTGTTGCATTAACATGCCTTCTATTTGATTGGTCATTACTAGTGACAATAATGGTCAGTTTTATCGTTTAAAGGATCTCGCAGTAGTCAGAATTATCCATGCGGACGACTTGTATACAAAAAAATATCCCTAAACATATAATTTCAACGAGATATGCAGATGTGTAACCAGTATGCAATCAATGACATACCGGTCTCCATTAGAAAATTGCTTTATCCAACTCCTTGAAAAGGCTATGTTATTTATCTTGCTTAACAAAACCGTAAATTTTATTATAAAATTCACTGTCTTGCAATGGAGAAATATATAGGCATGATTCAAACGCTAATTTTAGCATTGGGAGCAACGTTTATCATTTGCAACAAGAATCCCAAACGTACAGTTTCTAATAATCTCATCTTCAGTCTCTTTTCTATTTGAAATCGTGGGATCAAGTAAAAGGTACGCTGGTTTTCTTTGCTTCGTATCAGTTCCAACCTACAATTCCATGTCGAACAGTCTGTTTGCTACGAAAGAGTGAAAAGGAAGTAAAACGAAAATCCATACTAAAAAAAGGGCTTTCATTTGATATTTCTCAAAATATGTATGCGGAATTCAATCAAAAATGGAATGATACTATACCCATGCCATCAATTTATTCATGTTTCCTTTCAACCTTTAAGTATCAACTAGGCAAAGAGGAACCTAAGTTTTAGTATTGCAACATTTATTGGCAGATGGAGATACGCGTGGAATAATGACTACCAATACGTACTTCAGGAGGCATGACTGAATGGAGATAAAGTAGGGGTAAAAACGGTGCATTCTGTTACATTTTTTCACGTATATCTTAACTACGGTAACCTTCCCTTGTTCCAAGGTAACACTTTTGGCATTCTGATATATCTCTATTTAAAAATTTTAGATTACAATTGAATTCTGAACAATTGAGTTGATTTTACGATTTTCCGGCCGGCAAGCAATTTTTTGGCGACAACGTCCGGGAAGCAATTTTTTGATTAAGATATGAAAGAGAGATATTTTACTGTTTAAACTAAACATTAATGAGAACATCGGAAAGAAACGCTTCAAAACGATTTAAAAGAGATAAAATATATTCGTTTTTTATAAATAAAACCACTTTGTTTTTCCACATAAACTTTTTATTTTCACGACCCAGGATTCGTTATAGCATAATATCATCAGGTCTTACCTGGTGATGTTATTCTATATGCTCAGTATGAAGATTTACCACCAAGTTACGCCAGAAACTGTTTATTTATAAAATATTTTGTCAGCTTAAATTTAAATTTATCAAAAGATATAAACCTCTTAAAAGATAATGTATTTTTATGAATATATCTCAATGCGCAATTGCTCGATTAATATGAAACTTAAATAAATGGATCATCAAAATAGTAGTTTGCAATATATTTATATATATATATACATATATATATATATATATATATATATATATATATATATATATATATATATATATATATGTATATATATGCATGTTTATATATATATATATATATATATATGTATGTTAATATATATATGTATGTTTGCAATATGTTATATCGTTAGCTTATTCTATAATGCATTTGTGGTACAGTTTTCTTTCATATAGTATTACTCCAATATTGCGCCAGCGGCATCCGTTTCAACTTTCAACTTGTTCAATTCGCCCACTCATGCTGACTATGGATAAGATTTTCTACGATGGTTTTGCATCACATTTTGGGATAGGAAAAAGTCAAATGGGGTTGGATGTGGATTATCTATCAAGAGAGCACCAAGATTATTTGCTTGCCCAGGCATCGCAATATGAGTGGAAAAGTATAGGTATCCTGTATAGAGGTGGATATAAGCTATATGTTTAATCTTTAAATACATATTAACCACTTCAGCCTAATTAAATTGGATCAAATATTATTTTTTTCAAATTTACATGTTAACCTAGACCTCTCTTCCTTTTCGTCCATGCCAGATTATTCAAAAGACGGTTTCATTTTTCTTTGGATAGCATCATCTCCCTCAAATACACCCTTGCTGATAAAAACCTTGATTGCACTTAAGGATGCAGCTGCATTTACGACACGGAATGACCACAGCCGTCAGAGCGTCCGAAATCCAATTACTGTTCCATCCTTTGTACCGGCGTTACACGTGGTGCAAGAGGAAGCGAGAGTGGGTTATCTGGGGATGTCTCGCGCCCCGTATCCCCTTGGTCTGTCGTGTAGGCCCTTGCACTATCACCCCTCCTCTCCTTTTAACCCTTGGGCCCAAAACGAGGAAGTCACAAAGAGGTCCCGGAACGGGACGAGGGAAAGGAAAAAGTAGTGGCTGACACTGCTCCCTACGCACAAGAGGGTAGGGGAAGGAAAAAAGAAATCTTATAGCACTGGAGAATAAGACGAGGAAGAAGACGAAAGCAGGGGTAAAAGAACCCTCGATGGAAGCTCCAAGATTGTCCCCTGCTATTATATCCTGCCGACGATGTGGGATGGGGAGGGACAGGTTACGGAGTCGAATGGGGAGGCCAGGGGGTTTTGGTGGGGGGCGAGGAATGGAAATGGAAGAGGAATGAAGAGATCCGGGGGGAATGGAGAGAGAATGAACACAAAAGAGGAGAAAATGAATGCCTGGAGAAGATGGGGAAAAATTGAATGAGGTCGGAATGGAGAAGAAAGAAGCACTCAGGGCTTTTGTTTTCTTTTTTCCTACCTCTCCCGGATGAAAAGACTCTCGCTCGCTGCCCGGCCGTGCCGAGCGGCTCGAGGAGGAAGCGACTGCGCAAATCGGGGACTGGATGCTCCCAATGGGCAATTTGATTAGCGAGGTTCGGTGAGGGTGGTGTCGCGTACGGCATCGTGGTGGGACATTCTGAAATGAGGAGTTAGGGAGGAAAATATTCGTCGGTGGCATATGACCCACCAAAAAATATGATCCTTGGGGAGTTGAGCTTTCTGCTATTCAAAGATTCTACCTTCGACGCTTTCGAGGGGAAAGGTAATAAAAACACAGTTTTACACTTAAACGGCGATATGAAAGTTATGATTTCTGCCTCGTCTACCATCAAATTTCCATATGAGGAATGCATAGAAATGTTATCTTTATTCAATTGAGAACAGAAAAATTTAGATGTCTCTGGAAGTCTGAATCGCAATAGCTTAAATGAAAACTAACCTACATAAAATTTTCCGGCACTACTCTTTGAGAAGCTCTCAGAGTACTCTAATTAAATTTACATATTTCACCTTGATTCTATTGAGAACCGACCGCTGTTTAAGCATATATGTATCATTATGAAGTCATCGTAAAAATATTAACAGCTATGGAATAAGTAAGTAATTGGCTCTGACACCTTTTTATACCTTTTCCTACTGGTTTATTCTATCCTGTAATGGTTTTTTGATTCTTACTGAGTTGTATGATCGCTATTCCAAAAGTTATTCTGGTATCCTTTAGAATTTAAAACAATGTATCCAACTCTACGTTGTTTTAGTTATAAAAGTTATGTTTAGTCTCTGGTTTATGAAATAAACTTAAATAAAATACACATATTTTGAATTATATCTCAAAATTACCTTCACTAACAGATATTATAAAATCTTTGATATAATCCTGTCTCAATGCGCTTAAGAACTTCCAACTTTTTGAGATACTTGCCCTCCGATAAAAATGTTTAATAGGGTGCAATTCTTTCATAACAAGCATTTTTAAGCATTTATTTTCAACTAAGTTTTTATTTTTGCTTATTTCCAATTAATTCTGCTTTTGTTTACAGACATTTGTCTTATTTTATCCTTTTTAACCCATTTCTATATTTATCTTGAAATCTTCAATATATTTTTGCTCTAATAATTATGACCAAAAATTGTGCATGAAACTTCATGTATGCACTAGGGTATGTGTCTGTAATGCTCTTCTGTAGTTAAAACTGTTTGTTGGCAGAGTAAAGTACCATTATGTTGTTTGATAAATGTACCTTACACCTTGTTGCGCTCTGCTGTATAAGATGTACATGGTTTTGATAAAAAATATTGGGAATATTTTATTACTGAGGTGGTTATACGTTGAAGTGCGTTTGCACCGCGAGGCTCGGTGGTGGGGGGTCTTACTTTCAAAATGCTCTAAATGCTAATCACCTGCGATCATTCTTTCAGGCTAAATTTCGTGTTCAGTAACTCCAAATCAAGTGAGTCGATGCAAGCGCAAAATGGCCCGAACGATTGAACAGCGGTAAACCATTAAAGGGTTGTGTTGGGCTGAGAAAATCGGGTACGGAGATATTTTACAGGATTCACCATGTGTTCAATAATGACATCATGTCACAACTACAATTTTTTAGCGGTAAAAGCTCTTAATAGGTGACCAAGAGCCTGTGGAGGACGAGCCCCACGCTGGACGGCCATCGACGTCAAGAACCGACGGCAAAGTGGTTGTGAAGTGCTGAATTAAGATTTTCGGTTAAGTGTGCGCATGATAGCAGATTTTATTGGCATTAATGAAGTGACAGTGAACACCATTATCACTGAAAATTTGGCGACGCAAAAGAACTGCGCTAAACTCGTCTCATAGGTCTTGAACGCAAGGCTCCAAGGTAACTGACTACCTAACGAAAAACGTCATCGCGACGGTTCCCCAAATCCCTTACAGTCCCAACTTAGCTGCAGAATTTCTTCAGACTCTTTTCTATTCCCAAAATGGAAATACTTCTTCAAAAGACACCACCATGGGAGTCAAAATGCCGTCCAAGAAGCTTCCAAGCGACCCTTAACGACCTTCCGAAATTCACCTGCCAGGGAGCCTTCTAGTCGTGGAAAAGCCGCTGACAAAAGTATGTTAACGCTGAAGAAATGTACTTTGATTTTTTGAGTATTTTGAGGCATTTTAGCAATATCTGAAATATATCTATTTTTCCGAAACTTTTTATACAAACCTTGTAACTTCTTTGATTTGCATCTACATTAGTTTTATTTACTTACTATCTAGCAGGTGATGGTTACAGCTAAATTATTCTCCTCTGTGTATTATTCCATGCGATTTCGTTCTTAAGCTACTAACGATACATGGATACAATATGTATGTATGATGAATTAGACCATATCAATTTTTAATCGTGTGTAAATATGACCTTTCTCTTCATTATCATATTCCCAAATTTAGGAAAAGAATAAGACCGCAAATTTTAATTTAGGTGGTCGTGTCTTTCCAGTCCGTTTCCAACGTTTCCACTCCAGTTGACACAAGTAAGGACGCACGCCAGGTTTGATAAAACACCAGCCATGAAAATACCGAGGAAGAATCCTACAAGGAGATTGAAATTTTTTTATGCATCCACTTACTAATTTTTTGAACACTGCATCTCGAATTTTTCGAAAGGATAAAACAATATCTGATATTATTTATTCTATAGTTCAACTCTGAAATTTTGAAATTTTTCGATCCACGCAAGAAGGTTAAATGTATCTGATAGAGATAAGGAAAAATTGAAGGGTAATTATTATAGAGACATGAAGAGAATGTAGAGATGGAATTAAGGCATAACGGAAATAATGTGCCAACCTCAGTGATTTCCTTTGCCTGAAAGATAATGAGGTTGGTTGGATGACGGTGTATTTACTGGGCCTTCTCCATCCACGGATTCGAACGCTCCGACGTAACCAACCACTCTTAAATAATTTCAACGTGGTCCAAATGTGCTTCAAAGTGTGAATGATGTGTAGATTTTGCTCAATGCACCGACCATGCAAAGAGATGACCTCCACTCATACCATTCACACACACCTACAAATGGAAAGCTGCAGTAATGGTTCCTGAAAGCAATGCTGAATTCCATGGTTGATGTTCCTCGGCTCTATGTTAACCAAGCCGGAACAGGTTATCAATACAAAGTGAATTTTGATACCACCAATCCAAAGCAAATTTTGACAACAAATACGTATCAATTATCTTTTGGATTTTATTTCAACCTAACCTTTTATTTGGCCCACAATCCATGTCAAATGAGAGCGATACTTAGAAGCCCTTCTGTCGTTGTGAACCACGCACTTCCACCATAACCTATGGATATGCAAGCCCGCGACATCCCTCCGCGGCCGACCCAGTTTACCGTAAACCTTATCGCAGCTCTTGTCCATGTTTTCATAAGCCTGCATTCGAGCTTTTAGCGTACGTTACTCAGAATGCACACACTCCTTGATATTGCACAAAAAGTGATCCACTGGGTTCAGTCATTGTGGTTACAGACACTCGGGAAAACCTTTTTTGTGCGATAGAGAGATAAAATGTTCCACAAATGCCATGCGGAGCTCTCGATAGAATGGTAAATAGAGGGACCTGGCGGGAAGCGTTTATTTGATTGTACGTTGAAAGGTGACCCGCTAGTCGAAGTAATATCGCACAGACATCAACACAGGCAGTCTAACAATTAAAATTGAGTTCTGAGCTGTTCCTAACACGAAGTAGAGAAAAGTTTGGATATCCTAGGTTGAGAACCAATGAAAGCGAAAAGGTAACAAGGACATGCTTAAACTATTAAATAAGTAAAAACTATTTATGGTTGACGCTAAGATAGAGGGAATAGTTTTATTGCTGAATTGTGACATGGTTCAATGATAAAATAACTACATTTACAGATGAGGGCACAACGAAAAGGGAAATTGATTTCCGAAAAGATTGAGCCTTTTCCTTTCGCAAAAAATGCCACCATGAAAATAGACTACGCTGCACAAAACATTTTGATCTCTACGAAAATAAAATGGTACGCAAAGATAATATCAATTCATTAGCCGAAAAATTGTAATCTACCCCCATGTCACACACACATTAGTGGAGGTTCAAAGCGTAACATATAGATGTAATTGTAATAGATACATAAATGTAAAATCCAAGAGATTATCTTTGCGTAGTTTTCTACGAATTGATAATGTCTTGGATTTTCTCTAAACATAACCTTTTGTTTAGTCTGCATCATTTTCTTAATCAATACTTCAGATTATTTTCCAGCCTTATTGTAGTCCAAAGTGCCTATTTCATTCCTTATTTCGACGTTCCTCTATATCCCCTTCCTTGCCAATTTTGCAATTTTAGAATTTCAACTAACATCCTCATCTTTTACCACTCGTTTTGAGGCAAACCAGTATCTTAACCATAGTACTAGGTTTTACAATTAAGTTCCCTTTCAATTTCAACGCATTTACATGCACGTGCTCAGTTTTTATTCAATTTTGCTCCAAAAATATACCCTCTTACGTATATTTCCTGTTAACAAATATCAGTATATGGTTACATGATAATGAACTGGTTATCTTTGAGAAAATTTAAAGTTATGTTTGCTAAACAGAAAACCTCTATTAAATTACTTAATAGTTTGATTTGATATTAAATTATAGATTCGTTCACATAACTGCCGATATTACCCCACCGATAACTTTAATTGTCCCATGCTGGAACAACTAAAAAACATTATTCCTTGGGGGTGATCATTGATCAAAGTATTGTCTTTGGTGAACATATTGTAAAAATAAGTAATAAATCAAATTAAATGCTTAGTCATGTTCACTGTATTACTAGTTGTGTAACTTAGATTTTGATCAAAGTGGTGCGTTTTGAGCTGGTTGAAAGTATACTACCTTGATCGAAAAGTTCCCGGAATTTATTCAGAAAATTAAAAATAAAAGTTTATTCATCTAAATCTATATTGTCCCCTTCAAAGTAATCCCCATCGACTGCAACACACCTATGCCAGCGCTTGATCCAATCCTCGAAACATTTTTTATATTCGGTTTTCGGTATGTCGATCAGTGCTTCCTGCGATTTTTCCATTACTTTCTCTCGGCTGCTAAAACGCGTTCCCCGTAATGGTTTTTTAACTCGATTGAACAGAAAGAAGTCACAGGGAGCCAAATCAGGTGAATTCAGTGGCTGTTGGATGGTATTTGTTGCATTTTTCGTCAAAAAATTACGAATAATGATAGCACTGTGCGGCGGTCTCGACGCACTGTGCGACGATTTCTGGTCTCTTTCGGCGAATTGCTTCACGAAAACGTCTCATAACGCCCAAATAATACTCTTTGTTTACTGTCTGGCCTTCTGGCAAAAATTCATGATGCACTACACCGTTGTAATCCATGAAAACCGTCAGCATTGCCTTCTTTTTTGACTGAAAACGACGTGGTTTTTTTGGTCTCGGCTCATTTGGTGAACGCCATTCACTTGCCTGATGTCTGGATTGCGTGTCGTACTCATAAACCCACGTCTTGTCTCCAGTAATGATCCTTTTGATGAATGTGGGATCGGATTCAGCCTCGCAAATCATGTCTTTTGCGACGTCAACACGGTCTCTTTTTTGCATGAAATTGAGGTATTTTGCCACCAACTTTGCTGCTACACGACGGAAGCCCAAATCATTAACCACAATGTCTTGGGCGGATCCATAGGCAATGTTCAAGTCCTCCGCTATTTCTCTGATGGTTAATTTGCGGTTATTGACCAACATTTCTTTTACTTTATCATTTTTTTCACCGACTTTCGATGTCGATGGTCTGCCACTGCGTTCATCATCTTCGATTGACTCACGACCACTTCTGAACCGCTCGTGCCACTGGTAAACGACCGTTTTTTTTAGAGAATCGTTGCCGAAACACTTTTCCAACATTTCCAACGTCCGTGCGCCACTAAATCCGTTTTTTACGCAAAATTTAATACAAGTTCGTTGTTGCAAATTTAAATCCATTTCTGCAATTGTAAAAAATTGCCAACACACACAGAGATAGATGTACTCTTGGCTACGTAACTTTTGCAAATGTCAAGTTATGACACTAAGATTTAAAGGGAATATCAACAACAGATGTACCAATTTAACAAAAAAAACAGAACTCAAATCGGAACGATGGGAGCGCCACACGGTGGCTATTCCGGGAACTTGTTGATCAAGGTAGTATTAAGATATAGCATTAGCGTATAGAAATCTACTGATTCTACAAAAACTAATATGTTAAATAAAGAGGCTTAGTAAAAGAATACAAACATTCGAGATGGAAGAGATAACTTCCGAAAATCGGGAATTCTTCCGGTTAACAGGCTGTATTTATATGCATTATAAATGGAATCTATTTTAACAATTAATAGAACATATTTGACTAACAAATGTAGGAATTGCCATTAAGGTTAATACAAAGTTTATGACAAACAAATATGACGTGAACAAGAAAATAAAATAATGGCTCTTAGATGGGAGGAATTATTGCTTTTTGAACAAAATTTGACACAGATTATAATTGCATGCGAGCTCGTAATTTGCAACATTTTGTGATATATTTTTTAATGTTAATGTGGCACCTGCTGTCAAACCATAATCTAATGGCTTAGCATAAAGAGAAACAGTTTATTCAATTTTATACTTCTTTGCAATTTTTATTTATCTCAATTTTGACTACTAATGTAAAAGATGAAAATTGTATGCCAAAATTAGAAGAAGAGAAGTATTTTAAATGTACTATTGTACATGATAATTAAGGTTGTTTCATACCTCAAGAAAAAGTATTCCCTTTAAAGTGAATTATTACACCTGCTCTGGTTTATTACCTCTTTTAATGCATAAGTTAGCATACCGACTATTTATGAAAGATTAAGTGGAAAATGAAAAAGAATTTCAAAAAGTAAAAAGAGCCCCCAAAAGACTTGCTTTTTAGCAAAAATATATTTAATTTTTTAATATATTTACATTAATTTAGATAAAGATAATATTTTTAATTAATTTTGGATAACCTATTTCAATGGTTAAACTGTGAAGATTCAGTGCCTACCCTAAAAACCAAAGGAATAATGAAATTGGTTTAGATTATCTGATCTCATTCACACAAGTATTGTGTGAATTGTTTGGGCAAAAAGTCAGATCTTTAAACACTATCTTAATACAAATGAAAATGTTTTGTTCTCGAAAAACCTCTCTCACACTAGGCCTTCACCCTACGAGCAGGTTATAAAAGTTTCTGCAGCAAAAAAAGGCAATTTCCCCTCTCTTGCATCAAAAGGAGCCGAGAAATATAGCTACAAACTCTACAGTCTTGGAAGACTTTATCTAAATGGTAAAAAAATTTCAACATTTTACGATCTGTGCTTCTCTAAATTAATGAAAATAACGACATACAGTATTATCCAAGAACAAGCAAATATACAGGGCACTTGAGATAAATACTTCGAAGTATGTCTGCTTTATAAATTGTTTCACTATTAATAAAACAATTGCCTATTTGACCTCTTAATAATATTTTCCGATATTTGGGGGCGTTTTATATTTCTGGTAACAGAACTTGGAGGAAGAAAATACTTAAATTCAATATTAGTGGAAAAAACTTTATCATTGGAAATTTGACGTAAAACCAAATAATATCTTGAAATTTCGCCGATTACATTTTCAATGTGGCACAAAATTGGGATTCAAAATAGTCTGCACATAATAAAATCGGCCAAAGAATACTTATCCAATATCTAGTTCTTATTCGATTAAAATTACTAACATATGAGAAAATATCTTTAAAAGCCCTATAAAAAGGAAGGTCGTAAGAATGTTACGCTCCTATTGCTTTATTCTAAATTTGATTCTGCTCTGCGCATTTTCCTACGAAAGATGCGTACTAAATGGGAATTATTCCATATGTTCTAGTTTATTACTTTCTACTATCATGTTTAGGTTAGTATTTTCACTTATGGAGAATACCATTAGTTTGTTTTACTACCCATCTCCCATCTAAATCCAACATTTTACTAAGCAATAGTTGGGCCTATCAAATAATCCCTTATTAGAGCTTCTCCGAATTATCTTAGCCATATGTAAATTTAAACACACACTCTTCAAGTCTTTAAACACATCCCCATGGAACTCTTTATAGAAGTAGGCATTAAAGTTTAATCGATGAAACTATCTTGCCAAAACTTACGACGGATACCTAATTCTATGACGACTCTACGGAATATTCTAATAAAATTTCTTCCTTACGTTCCCTAAAACATTTTAGTGGTTCCATGGATATATTACCTTTCCTCCTATTATCATTCTGCCAATACATACCTAATCTCTTGTTTTCCTTCTTTTTAAAGTTTATTGGTAAGGTTTATTTTATGCGATACTGCACAGGTGAAAATAACTTCAGTCGTTGAGGCACCTAAAGGGGAAAATTACTAAAAATATACACTATGGCGGAATGACTTGGAGCTGGGCAGGGCGAGGATAAGGTAATAATGTCGGTCCACACACAAGGACCATAAATTCACTTTGTCAATTTTAAAGAGCTAAAGGAAGTTATTTTTAATAAATAATGTTAATTATGACTGATAAAAATTTGAGCACCGTGGAGAAAAGATAACTTTCAACTATCACTGGTCCTTAAAATATTCAACTCAGCATAATTTGTCGAAACTATCTCTAAATTATGACACCAAAATTATTCCCTGCCTTCGTTATTCAGTCAGTAAATACATTGTTCATTTTTGTGACTCACAAAGTAGGCATTCTACTTCGCTTAAAAGTATAGGCTCTTAAAAAAATGCTTTTCAATGACTCTTTATAGTTGGTTAATGTTCTCAGAGAAATCATAAATTTCTGACATTCCTTCATTAATTGAATACGAAGAAGAAAAGATTTTTTAACCAACAGGTTCATTGGGAATCTTTTAGGCTGGGTTTGTTATGCATTTTTCAATGTTTTACTTTGAAGTGAGATAACAGATCATGGATTAAAGGAATGATGGTTAATTCCAGGTGACATAGCAAGATTGCTACTATTACCACCCGAAATCATGAATATACTCATTTTGATCATATTGAGATTAACTGGTGTAAAGGACATCCATCATTACAATCTCTTTTGATAAACTTATCTGCCCTGACATACGCTCTGTGACTCTGTGACGAAATTAACTCGGAGAACTGGAGAAAGTGTGCAGCAGCCGGAGACATGAGAGGAGCTCAATAATGAAATATTGACGTCTGCTGTGGTCGTTATAAAAGATGAAGGAGACACAGAGAGAGGTTTCTCGTGCAAAAGCTGAAGTTGGCGGCTTATACTGATGGAACAGCCGTGGTTACGAGAAAATTTGACGTTTTGCAATTTAACATCGCTACAAAAAATATATGTATTTTCCACAAAATTCGTCTTCATCACAGAAGTTACTTACTCCATAGATTGTCTCCCTGGTAAAAATAATATTTCGACTTAAAATGTAATATCTCAAATTCAATAGCAGACAGCTCTAGGTCTATACCGCCTACTCATCGGATAGGGATTTTCTTGGTGATATACGGGAAACATACGCAGGTGAGTCCTCTAACGGTATTTATTCTCACACTTTAATTTTTCAATATTTCAAGATTTATTTAAATAATATTCAACAATGCGTTCACATGTTTTTCTAATTCAAATATTTGTAGGATATATTTATAAAATCAATGAATAAAGTGGTATAAATTTAAAAAATTGGACCTTCTTAAGAGATTAATTAAAGAAATAACGTACATGTCATCATAACGTTCATAACAAATACGTAAAAATGTCAAACAATGAGATACTTCCACAATTGCTAAAAAAAAGCCCTTCAATAAAATCCGAGCCACATTTCCCAATTCATTAATGCAGTTTTGTTGCAAACGTAAATAGAGACCTTTCTTCCATGGAAAAGTGTAATTAATGAAACGAACATTATCATATTGGCAACCTTTAATCACTTCTTTAGAAAAAAATACAAAAAATCATGATGGAAACCTCGAACTCTCAGAATATTTCCTATGAAGACTAAGTAAATTTTGAGTCCAGAGGAAAGGATTTCATAGAAAAAGAGCGAGAATATGTGCAAAATGAAACAACTTCGCCTTTAATACTGCCAACGGCCATGTTCTGAAATCCCAACGTTTATTTAAGATGTGAGAGATGGTTAAGGTCGATAATTTTTGGGAATTCATTTGTTAAACACGAAGAAAAATCAAAGACTTTGCGTTTCTAGAGGAAAGAATTTATTTTTGTTGACTATTTTCCCCACTCTGTAGTATCATCTGGACTGATTAATCTGTCCAGATGATGCTTCAATGTAGCGAAACTATTCAACAATAATAAATTCTGTCCTCTGGAAACGCAAAGTCTTTGATTCTTTCTTCTTGCTTTATTTAATTTAAGAGATAATGGAATATTTATTCCTTCGAAATAGGTAATCTAAAAATGTGTTTGTATTGGGCAATTATTTGCTATAATATTTACTGAGTTTACTAATAATTAAACACTAAATTATCATTAGGCAATAATGAACTTATTTATGTCACGACAGAATAATCATGCGACAAAGAAAAGAATTTAATATAATATTCCAGCATTGCGAATCAATTTTGAGAAGAAAGAAAATCTTCAGTTGTAGGCTTAGGTATATAACACGTAAAACAAAAGCTAGCTCGGAATTCTTCGGCGGAAAGGGCTTCAATTAAGAATTCTGAATTTCCGTGGGATCCCTTCTTTACTCAAAGCGGGAAGTAAATGCGTTAAAGCCTACATTTAAAGATGAATAGACGGTTTTACGAGCGGAGCCTTCACACCCGTGAGCCGTCATTTGATCCGCTCAGAAATATCGCACCGCCAATAAATCCTCGCACCCCCACCAGCAAACCCTCTTCTGTCTCGGTAATGACATCATGAGTCAGGGAAGTGTTGGAAGAGAGAGACGGGGAAAGGGTGGAGCGAGATGAGAGGTAGCGGGATGAGTGGATGGTGGGTTTGAGAGGAAGCTAATCCCTCACGCTCTCTGAGAGTCTCACACAAAAGAATATTTCAGTGCCGCGTCGGAGAAATAATTGAGAAACCGAAAGGTGGGGGGCGCGTGTGACTGGAACGAAGTACGCCCGGTTGATCTACCCGAATTCGATGGCGGGGTCGCCATGCCCCCTTTGCTACATCAACACCAAAATGGTCGCGATTTAGGAATCCGTGAAATTAGAGCCAAAGGATTCGCTGGATAATTACTATGAATTAAGTTCCTAACTTTGGGAAGCATTCATATTTGTATCGCGATAAGAACCGTATATAGTTAGTTGTACGGCAACTTTCAACAAACCACCGTTCCCTCATTCGCATTCTCAAAAGAATACTAAGTAGATAATCAGGGATTGGGACTGTAGGGAAGAAAACTTGGTACCAAAAGTTACCTTATATGAACGTCTATTCCCCTAGTACCAAGAGGGGTACCCTAAATACGTTCATGGGATTTCTAGGCTGTTAATTTTTATAACGGATGCCGCCGTAGTAAAGTCAACGACATAAAACAGTTGTATGGAGCAAGAAATGTTGAAAAGATATTTAAATAACTGAAATTGGTACCTTATACGCTAATTATTCCTACTTGCGTTGAAATGGAACAAATATATAATTCGAATTATTTATTAACCACAAGATAAGATAAAGGAAATGTATGATAGGCAAATAGAACACGCATACAAGGAACCTGTACCTACCTTGGTAAAATTATCGTGTAATAAATTCTAGAAAATTCTTAAATTCTGTTAACAGATATCAGTTACACCTTTTCGTAGTTTTTACTTATTTTAAGTGACAAAATTAAGAACATGAGTTTATTATTTTTCACCAATACTTATTACCAAATCGTATTCCGCCTGATGGTGTGTAACTGAAATCTTTTGCATTAGTAGGAGTGCACGTAGTCCGCTAACACATTGGAAACGCATTCTTTAAGATTAAGCCACCAAGGTAGCATTATTTTTACTCACAATATTTTAGGATATCTACGCCTTGCTTTTTCAGGTATACTAAGTAAATATAAGAAATGTCTCTCTGCAGCTATTATTCACCCTCGATAATAACACTAAATTGATTCTGATTCATAAGATACATTTTAAACTTTCATATTATTAGGTGAAGTGGAGATTGAGTATCGATTTCTATTTAAGTCTACTTAAAGCTTTTTCCAAGAACTTTTTAACTTGTAGAGTAACGTATTTTCTACAAAAGTATGACTATTTAAGCTAATTAACTTTTTTTTATTTCCTGAAAAAATAATTTTACATCGTTCCACACTATCCTAAAGGTAAAAACTGAACATTATTTTATCGATTGGCGATTTCTTCACCAGATAGGAAGTTTAATGGTCTTTGTTCTGATGTTTCAAAAATGATTGTGGTATGTTATTCTTTTTTATGTGAATAACCCCTATGAAGTCGAAGCATCCCTGGACTGCTAACTGCAAACTGAGTGATGAGCGAGCGATGGTATATAGTATTTCAAGAGTCAGATTCACTCAGCATTTTTAATAATGAATGTAATATTATTTTACGGATTCATATGGGGCTCAGAATGATGCGTTGGTTAGACCTCTAGACCCTTGTAGCAATGCGTTGACCAGGACTAATATTCCGGTAATCACTGGTTCAGCTTTCCGTCAATAGGATAAGAGTTAAACCGAGAGTAAACGTTGGCGTTTGGGCGTGGACTAAGGCTTCGAAAGGATACGAAAAACATTTTGAAAATACAACGAAGTATATTAAAATATCGTCTAGTAAACCACGAATGATATTTATCAAAAGATACATACAGCACAATCATATTAGACCGTAATCCACTCAACTTATGCGTTGTCATGAACTAATCGCCAGTCAATTTGACCGGTATGGTGCAATTTTTAGACAAACGGCAACCAGGAAGTCGTCGTGAAGCATTTCGAATGGAAAGGGAGTGTGACAGAGTCGCCCCTGTAACCAATTGTCTATATCAGCGCGTAGGGCAGAAATAAGAAAGACATAATCACGAATTCACTCAAAAATGTAGTTCCATAATTGCCGTCTGGCACCTAATGAGGGCACATTTCTTCAGGGTGGGTTTATCTTTCCAGTTCAAAACGGATTTTCAGACGATAATTATAATTGAAAATGATCAATATTCAGTTTTTTAAAGCTAATTTGTCCTTTCTGTGTTTTAACTCTCCTACAGCAATGTAGTTTATCTTCTGAAAGGTAAACTATGCCCTGTCTTCTATATTGGCCAGTGTACCACACCCATAAATAATAGAATCAATAACCACCGTTCCTCATGCAAGAATTCTTCCCTGATTGAAATGCTTCCAATCCAAAACACGCCTCCTATCATAACACTCCCTTTGATAAATGTTATAGTGTGCCCATTCTAGCATCCCTCTCGCCCTCTCCCCCTCCGACCCTCCACTCCAACTCAAAACTATAGAACAGGAGTATATTTGGCTCCTTGATTCCCAAAATGATCCAGGTATTAACATCAGACACTAATTACCTCAATCTTCAGATATTTTCATCCTCCCTCCGCTCCCAAAACCTTGCATATTATTCCCACACTTCCAAACCTTGCCCTCCCACCTCTTCCTATCGCAAACCTTTCCCCGCATTTTTCTTCCATTCAGCGTCCTCATCTTCTACTGTTGAAACCTTCTTCTCGTTTCCTTCTCTCCCTTGAGAAAGGTGATAGTCCCACCGAAAATTCGGAGCACGGGTGAGTTTTCTTTTTACTCGCCAGTGCTATCATGGTGTACATTATTGTTCACATCCGTGAGACTTTCACACAAGTTTTGTATATATATATATATATATATATATATATACACACACACATACAAGTAGATAAATTATAATCCGATCTTCTGAGTGGGCTGCTATACTGCCCTGAGTATAACTACCGCTTTACTGGGTCTGCCATCAGGAAACATCTTGACTCATGCCTTTTGAGTAAGAGAGCATTCCCGTCAAGATTCGAAGGCCATATGCATTTGTTTGCGTAAAATATCAACGTTTATCTTAGAAATTTGGCAAAAATGAAGGCCGTTCCCGTCAATGCTACCTTATTGAAAATTTCATCAAAATGATACACTATGAGTTACAAATATGCAACAGAAAAACGTTAGCGTGGTAGTTATACTAGAGGATTTAGGAGGGGAGCCACTGAAGTCACAAAGAGAATTAGCTAAAATAAGACATTCTAGAGAGTCACAGAACATTCAAGTGTGTCTGTGCTACCGAGGGAATGATTATTCCCCCAAATTACACTGGAAGATTGGACCACGAGGATAAAAAGAGAGATAGGTATCATTACTGACAGATTCATATACTCATTCTTCTCTAAAAAGATACATAGTCATAACAAAACGAGGCGTACCTCCTACCTTCTAAATTATACAAGATGAATTAATAATTTTACCCAAATCAATCCAGTACTGCATGAGCTAGATAGGCACGTAATACATCTGAGTTGTATGAATATGCAAATATAAATTTATATTAAGTTACAAATTCATATTTGAAAATAAAAAGCTATTGTCTGAATGCCACAAGCCCTTGCAGTACCTTCCTGAGTATTGTGGTGACTTAGATGGGGACGTAAAATATGTGCGTTAAACGCTCAGCTAAAGGTTTAATTCCCACCGACAGTGTGTATTTATGCTTGAAAAGCTGGTGCCTGAACGCCACATGCCCTTGCAACGACTTGCGGGGCGTTTTGGTGGCGTAGGTGTAGTCGTAAAGGATTTGTGATATACTTCCAGCCTCAGATTTATTCCACACTGGCGGTCCGACTGTGGAAACAGAATATCAAACGGTCCAGTTCCCGTGGAAAGGTGGAGACTGATAACGCGGATGGTGTGGGAGGGATCGGTCAAAATGATAAGGGAGAGCGCGCCAGGGTGATTCGAATGCGGCGTGGAGATATAAGTACGTGCGTTGGACCATCAAGGGGAGCCGTCTTGAATCTTCGGCAGTTGTCTGTGTAGCAGGGTCCGGTGGAAAATGCTCTGCACGGCGGTGAGCGCGCTCGGCGGCGTGGATTGGGAAGATCCGCTCGCGTTCATTTCTCGAGGCCCTTAATCCCTCTTAACACCTTCCTTCAGCCTACTCACACCCGCTCCCCATGACCCATAAAGCTAGACACCTCTCGTGGAAGTAGGTTAGGGAGGTTCTCAGCGCTCCCCTTACGCCCCACTCGTGAGATTTCCCCTCAGTCTATTCTTCCGTGAAGGATATCACAGCCCAAACGCCCGCGACGTAGTTCATATGCCCCCTATTGCCTTACACTAAAATGAAGAGAATATATCTTTTCGTATAATATTCATGCATTTATCTCTATATTGTGTTTGTACACGCGAATATTTTTGCAAGCCGGATGTCCTAAAATTCGCGCTGATGGATTTCCCACAGGTTTCAATTCATTGTCTAATTTCAAAACTGTAATTTCGAAACACGGATATTAGCGAGATACCGAGGAAGAATTCGAGTTATGGGGACGTTATGGTTATGTTATCCTTTCATGAATAAAGGTTAGGTTTTTATGTACAGGATGACTCCATTTAAAATCGCCTCAAATACCGTGATGATTATTGATTCCCTTCCAGTTTGCAAAAACGTGACACCGTGTTTCAATGTATCGAAATAATTTCTCATTCTATTTCCAGTCACCATGAAATCTATGGTAGCTATTTTTTTAAACACCCCCAAAGATATGGGCCCTCATTGGGGGGATCGAGATTCACTTCATTACGAGTTGTAGTCCACTAAATAGAGCGCTGCACTATTGATGGGTGGGTCCGGGTGCGGTTACGATTGACGCTTCTGGGTACCTTCAGCCTCACCTAAGCTGTGCCCTTTATTGAGAACCAGATCTTCCTGGGAAACCATAGGCGGCGCAGCGAAAGAAACAGGTTCCCCCTCCTGATGTCTGAATTTCACCCGCCGTATAGGGCTTGGTGTTGGGTGACCTCTCATGTCATCCGTCAAAATTAACTTGGGTTGATGATGGTGGTTATGAAAGTTTGTATAAGCGAAATTCCTAAAAAACTGAAAATTTATTTGCATAGCATCTAGTCATTATGAAGCGTTTTAACTCCGTATCACTACTTTTTCTATGGCCAAATTTAAGAGAAAATTGGCCATTTTTATCATTCTAAACTTATTATAAGAGCGCGTTTAGGTATTTACAGTTCTTATCTTGTAAATCGCTGTAAATTTATGTAGTTTTTTTTTACTCAGGATCCCTCAGATCTTAAAAAATTATCGATAAAAACAATCCTCCCTGGTATAAATAGACATTAAATGATAGAAATAGTATTTTAGAAATTCTCCCACTATCCGCTAAGACAATCGAGGTGTTAGAACTCGCAGCTTGGTGTACAAACAGCTACTCTCCTCGTTTGAACTTCCCGGCATGATCATACCTCACTAAGCAATAGTGGCGCATTTATTTACTTCATATCACACATCGTTGTAGTTCCTTCGCCCCATCCTGATCTTTCTGGGAAACCATAACCGGCACAGGGAAAGGAACTAGCCCCCTCTACCATCACCTACTAAACCGACCTTCGGGTTGTTTACTGTGAGTGTATATATATATATATATATATATATATATATATGGCGGTATTTCGTGTTTGAATGTATGTAGTTATGTATATATATATATATATATATATATATATATATATATATACATATATATATATATATATACATTCAAAGACGAAATCCCGCCATACGGCGAACATAGAAATAGAAGGAAAGGGGATAGGAACACATAGAGGACAAGCACAGGAGAGGTGGGGAACGCAGAGTCAAGCAGACCACCATTGTAAAATATAAAGTATATATATACACGCGCGCACACACACATATGTCTTTGTGTAGAAACATACATGCATGGTATAAATTAGCGATCAACGCATTTTTATTCATTGTGGAGTTAAGTTTGAAGAAAAGACTTAATAGTCTCAATCTCGCCTCCGCATAAAGGCAATCTTCTTCAGACCCCCACCCGTCACGCAGGAGCGCTACCCGACTCCTCCCTTCCACCCCTTATGTTCTCCCGCTCCCTCGGCTATCCCCCCACGTGGCCCTACTTAACCCCGTCCCCTCCCGCCCAGAGCTAACTTTCGTGGCCACACGTGGAATCGGCTTTCAGCGTGTCCTTCCAGAAGCACTTGGCGAATTTCACAAAGTACTTTTGACACATTATGTCACTCGTTAATTCAAGGACAAAAGTCTTTAGGCTCAATGTCGGCTTTCGTTCCCTCGCGTTCGTAATCCCTTATCTCCTCCCTTCTCTCTTCTCTTTCCTTAACCCACCCCTCACTGTCCCCGGTCCCTCTCGTGACACCCTCTCTAACCTCCCTCTTAAGTCCTTCCGTTTTCTCCGCTCCTCCTCTCTCCCGCCTTTCGAAACTCCACGGTTTGCTCGAGAAGGGCCTGGGCGAGAAATTCAGACGGCCTCTGTCAAGACGGTAGCGCTGGTTTAGTTGGCAAGTAAGGAAACCCGGAGGGGGATAAAATAATGGGCAAGGGTTACTAAGTTTCCTATTACATTCCCCAAGGTATTTAAACGGATGTTGGTGGAGCCTATTTCTGCAAGAAACCTTACTACCTCTGTTTATTGGTGTGTAGTTTATAATATACACGGTGAAAAAACTTTATCTTGGAGACAATCTCGCATACAAAAGTTAGCACCCACATAAGAAGCAGGTTAACTCGTAACATTTCTATTCTCTGCGCTCGAGACAATTTAGCTAGTCATGTTGAAGTTATTTATCATTCTGCCACAGTAAACTGAAGCATGGTTAAATTTAAGAGCATGTTAAAACCTACCATTCCTCACTTCCTCGTCGTATAAAGTTTGCTTAGTTCAAAATGAGTGTTTGCGTTAATGGACAGTTTTAAAAATAAAAATAAGTACTTTTTTATGTGTTTGTATCATATATAGTATTTCTTAGAGAACATGTTGTAAGGACTTCTTTATGATTTCCATCTTTAAATTGTGCCTTAATACATTGATTTATTATATTTCGATGCATGCTGTTCAAGGTACATTTAATATTGTATTATTATATATGTATGTCTTATATTATTTTTATCCAACTAAATATCACCTTACTAATTTTGATCGATTAGAATTGTACGAGGGTAGGCTGAAAAGTAAAGCCCACATAGCTTGTAGACCAAAAACAAATGCCATGATCGGGCAAAAAGTACATTAAAGTACAATTCCTAAGTTTCAAAATCATATATTTATTTTTCAACATGGTCACCGTTAGGGCTAACGCAGGATTTCTTTTGAAGGTCATTTTGTTTGTGATTCTCAAGCGTATTTCAAATAGAGGTCCTCACTGTCAAAGATATCCAGGTTATGAATTAAATATGGCATAGATAAATACCGGCATTTGACTCTCAACCATAACCTATATCGATATCATAGTAGGGGAAGTAATATACAAATATTGAGAAATAGCGCCTCAGAATATATAGGGATAGATGCATCGAAACTTCTAATTCGCTATATTTCACATCCTAATGCGAAAGAAATGAAATTTCAGACCGTTGCTACCAAAATCACTTATAAACATGAATGGGTTATGTCGAAATATGCTATTTCAAGAGACGTATTTAGCCAAAGTTTACATTTATTTAATCTATGACTATAATACGGCATTGAATAAATTCCATATTAAATTAATTATCTCGTATCTATCACTTTGAATATCCCTCCAATTTCCTTCATTCCGATACCTCTATAGACCACTTCCCTACGTTTTAATACCATCTGATGACCCAACTATACGATATCATTTGCAGTTCGTATGACAACCAAATTTATCGCCAAAATAATTTTATGATTGGTATTTAACATTTTCCGTCCGCAATGATGAATATTTCATTCGATCGTAAGCGCGGTTTTTTTGAGTTAATTTTGCATCATGAATCGACAGTTATTAAATGGCACCAAAAATACGACCATTTCATAAAATCTTCAAATGCAGTCATCAGTTCGTACACCTATTAATATGACCTAAGAACTGACTTTGAAGAAAGGAGCCGGCTGATCTTTCGTGAATATTTATGGATCAAACTTTCCTCAAAATACATTGAGATAAATAGCGATGATTGTAAAATTTCCCAGATTAAAAAATGGTAAAAACAATGGAATCAAGGAATACTAGTATACTACATAGCTTGGAAAGTCCATTTTGAATGCTGATTAAAATCATGATTTTATCCTTTCTCTTCTTTCCGATTACTCTCCTAACCTTTTTCCATTTTAACTTTCATTTGGGACTGTTTTTAAGGTTTTTTAATGCACAAGTTTACCATTTCCACTTAATAATATGTTTAGAGTGGGCATAAGGCATCATGAACATAAAATATGCTGCGCTAAGTGTAATAATTATGGGAAATTAACACTTTTTCTTTCGAGTTTAATTCGTTCATACTACTTTTAAATAAGCGTTAATTTACTCTTTGATGTTAACTCAATTTTGAATATTTCTTTGGAACTGACTTTTAATAATCAAACCACTTTACTTTTCCACATAAACTTTTTAATTTTTAACTTTTACAACCCAGGTTTCGTTATAGCATAACATCATCAGGTTGATGACGTTATGCTACCTGATGTTATGTTACCTGATGATGTTATGCTATAACAAAATCTGGGTTGTAAAAATTAAAAAGTTTATGTGGAAAAGTAAAGTGGTTTGATTATTAAAAGTCAGTATGAAGATTTTCCACCAAGTTACGCCAGAAACTGTTTTATTTCTCTGGAAAATAGGTCCAGCTGTTCATGAGATGAATTATTGGCCGAATGAAATAATTTGAGGGTATCAGATGGCTGAGATCCTTTTCAATTACATTGAGCCGTATTGACATTAACAATACGGTGATGGGGAAAGCTTTTAACAAGTAGTCAAAATTACGAAATGTATACGCACTAAAATACTTTATGCTAAAAGCATTGATCCGTGAGACAAATACCATTTGTAGCACTTTATTTTCACTCCAATCGTATGTACTTTTCTATGGAGACATTTTCACGAATAAATCTGATTTCTCTTTGATAAAAATGTGTTAATTAATATGAACATTATCTGCCGGATAAAAAAATACTTGCTTCCCGGGATACTTTCAAAACTGTAACATACTCTAGCCAAAATTAAATTAAATTGGAATATTTTGACGAAAAAATTAAAAACTCTATTAACTCATAGGAATGAAATAATTGCTATTTTAATTTTTTTCACTAAGATTGATTGCTACCGGTAATCATTAACTAATCTTTTATCTTACGTATTTCTTGAGAACCTGTTAAACCTCAGTAACTTTAAATAAGGTGAGGCTTCACACGGTGGAATTGTTTTGAAATATTAAGATGCAATGGAATCTGATGGGAGAAAAATATACGACGTGATACGCTGAGGTTAGTGTTTTCCGTTAGCCACAGTCAAATTTTGCGAAGCTTGGTAAATATTCCCAGTCATGCTGGACGGATCCTCTGATTATTTGGGCCCTCCCCCTTTGCCTGTGAAACAACAGACTAGTATACGGTAAGGGTTTTGGATTGCCATTTTAAAAATGGGAATAGCTTCTTACGACGTGAATTTATATTGTAAAATAACCCTCCTGTTTTTGACTGTTACAGTAATAGAAAAAACCTAGCATCTTTCAAAATCACCAATTTATTTTCGATTTTTATATATCTCGTTTATTAGTTCTTTGGCTACTACATTCCAAACAAGCATGGGTTGCAAAAAGACGGCTTTCTCAAATATATCTAGAAATTCAAAATATTTATTTTATTTATAAATTAATAAATAATGTATAGTTTATCTATATTTACATTCAGCCCAAGACGTAATATAAAGAAATGCGACAGACTAGCGAAACAATATCTGGAAATAGGGATAGGTGGCAGTAACTAGGTATCACTGTACAGATGGCAGGGAGTTGAGAGATGACTAAAGAAAACTCAAATTCGGAAATGACCAAACGTTGACAAAGGCTGCTATATCTTACATAGTTTTATGACCATTTGGACTGATCAAAATGTTTTATATGCTCCCAGCATATCGCTTAACTGCAATTATTTTGCTCTATAAATTTATTCATTTTTATGCAAACCAAGTTTCAACCTGAGCAATAAGAGCAAAAATGTTTTCCACCACTCACATTGATATAGCATATAGTCGCTCACAGCAGCAGATACTAATTCATTCTCGACTACCTAGCAATATTTTAAATTAAAAAAAAGGCCAAATTTGCAGAAACAGAAACTCCTGGCTGAAATAATCAGTGATTATTTTCAGAAAGAGACTTCTAAGTTCTAAAAATCTTCTTTGTTTCACCGTATTTATATATGGTTTTGTAACAATAAACTTTTTAAGAAATACAGTATACTTATTATACACTGTAGTGTATAAATATAGTATAAAAGTGTATAGTATAAATACAGTACATTTTTTGTATTCTATCACATAATACACTGATAAATAGTTTCATATCAGTTAAATAATTTTACCTTAGAAACGTATTAACTACGTTACAAATTAAAGTTCACTAATGAACGATTTCACGCACAATACATGGGGAACGAAATGCATGTCACTGGCTCATTAATGCCTGAATATTCGTATTGCATTTAAAAAGCTTGGGATATACGATGAACTGGCATTATAAAGATCCGAACGAAAGCATAAGATGCCTTGGAGGGGAAACACATAAAGACGGAAAGCTGGAGGGATTATAGCTTGAAAACAGAATATTTTGTGAGCGGCCTGTTAAATTAAAACCTAAAACATTCTGCTGTTACCACTATCTCATCATTTTAATTGAAATTACTTTATTCTAGTTGTATTAAAGAAGTCATCTCTACACGAAAAGTAAAGTTTTTTCGACGCTGGCTTATTTAATTACGCCGGGGTTAAAACTTTTACAAATCTCCTTTCCAGATGATTCTACTCTAGCTCAAAGACCACACCTTTTCCTCAGTGGCATGTAACACTTGTTTCGGCTAATCCAGCCCAAATTTCTTACTTTGATATTCTTTACACGAGTGAGCAAGTACTGTGAGAGCTAAATTAGTTTAAACTGTGTGACCTATTAAATGACAATTCGGTGTCTAATCATCTCTCTTCCACAGTTTTTACAGTTAATAAAGGAAATATATCAATACATTTTTGAGAGGATTAAGTTTTAATAAAATCTTGAACTTAGAACGCTAAGAACTATTGCAAATAGACATAGAATGACTAATATATTACATCAAAAGGAGAGCATATAAATTAGTAATACGTTCACCACTATATTTTTAGTTGGTGCATTGGAAGGAGCAAAAGCGTTTCACTTATAGAATCCTAGAAATTATTTTTAAAACTCTTGGAGCATTACAGTGAAATTATGTTCCAAAGCTTCAACTCTTAAGTCATGGTAGGAAACCACTTTAAGATACACAGTGTATGATGCATTGTATTAGAGAAAAAAAAGTAAATGAGGGAGGAAAAAAATGTGAAATAAATTTCCATTTTCATTGCACCTAAAAATATTTATATACGAAAATGTCACTGCAGACTGCTGTTAAACATGGATCCAAAAATTAGTGACTTTCCTTGCGAAATTATTATCATCATCATCATCTGCAGCTCTACAGCCCGGTGTAGGCCTTGGCTTCCTTCCTCTATGATATGCCTCCATTCAGTTCTTGTTCTTGCTTTTTCTTTCCATCTTGTAACTCCCATTGCCTTCAAGTCATCCTCCACATCCTGCAGCCATCTCTTCCTTGGTCTACCTCTTCTTCTGACCCCTTCCTTCTTGCTATTAAGTATCAGTTTGGGCATTCTGTCATTTTCCATCCTTTCTACATGTCCCAACCACGCCAGCCGCAGTGACTTGGCAAATCTAACTATGTCCTTCCCTTCTAGTAATTCATTTATCTCCATGTTCATTCTAATTCTCCATCTCTCTCCTTCTCTAATTGGGCCTTAGATTCTCCTTAACATTTTTCTTTCGAATTTTCGAAGTGTTTCCTCATCCTTACTTGTTAATTTCCATGTTTCAGCTCCATAAGTTACCACGGTTCTAATAAGCGTTTTATAGATCTTCATTTTTGTGTTGTGCGAAATTATTATACCTGCTAAAAAGAGAACTTAAACAAAGGGGAACAAAATCATCTGCGATAATCAGGGACTGGCTCAAATATAAGTCGAATTTATTTTTTCCATCAAAGCAGATGGATGGAGTGAGGTGGTTTGCAGTGGGAAAGGTAATGGGAGATCTTGGGAAAGTAACGCGACTCACTTCAGTTAATTGTGGATATTTACCGTGTGCAGATTGCTGTTAGACTGCATTCCTGTTCGACGGTCATGTCACGTATTCCCGATGCCGTTTTCCATGGAGCATTGACATGCGAGAATCTTCTGTATTGAGCTTGGAAAATTGGGGAGATTGAGAAATACCCCAAGTGATGTTTTTCTGCTTGCACGGGATGTTCTGGGAGGAGGTTGTCTGGGAGATAACGAGGAGATTGGCAATGAGGAATGTCCTGGACATGAAAAGGTACAAAAAGTGAGACATACTATATGCTCGATTCCGATTGACCTACAGGTGTCAGGATGTTAGCATAAGAGTGCATTATTCAGAAAACCAGAAGATTTAGACATGAGAGAGATGCGCCAAGACGGTCCCCAAGGTGCTGTCAGAAGACTTTTTGTGTGACAATCTTGCCTTGATCCTCTTGGGCCACTGGGAAAGTGACCCAAGTTTTTAGAATAGATGATTACTGGTGAGAAGACATGAGTATTTGAGAACGGCCCAAGTGTAACCATTTTGAGTACCATTTCGGAACACTGGAATATGTCAGAGAGACCATGGGCAGGTGCCTTGACCAGGGTCCTGTTGATGTCTTACAGTGAGTATACCACAATTGGTGGAGGCACTGGCAATGGTGTGCCAGTGCCACATAAGGGTGGTCTTATGAAAAATTTCAGAAATTTGTACTTTGATATGCAATCATTTTTTCCCCAGATTTCTTTTCCTTATATTTGGGACAGTCAGAAAAGACAGTCCGACCGACATCTAAAGGGATATAAATTTTCATATAGTATTCCCAAAGAGGTGAGAGTATAAAAGTGTAAAAAATTGACAGCCGTAATTCTGAGGCCAAATTACATGAAATTAGGCGTGGTAAATGACATTACTCCAGGTACCATTTCTTGGAGGAACTTAAGAACTGTTGATAAAACTTTTATTAAAAGCATAATCTTGTTATAGTATACATTGTAAATACTATTTTCACCGTTTTACGGGATTATCAGGCAGAAGATATGATTCAACATTTCGTTGGCGTACGTATGGGCAAAATGTGATGGGTGGCTATACATGTATTTTAGTTGAACATAATCCGTCCGGATGTACTTAATTACCTTTCACACCAGTTAGTCAATAAGCCTAGGTTGCAAGATTGCTTGGTTCACTTGCGGGAGTAGAAGTGGGTTGTGTTTAGTAAGCGAGGTGAGAGCACAGTAATGTAAACCAATCACTCAAATGTCAATCTCTTCAACGAGCAGTGTTTCCACAACCCTCCCAACCTCTCGCCCAGGCCGAGCTCAGCTCGCCCTGTTAGAATAAAGGTCCCTTCTCCCATCACGCCTCATTCATCGGACCCCCTGTATTCTCCCTACTCCGCCGTGACGAAGTGCATAATTGAGCTCCTACCTCTTGCTACCCACTTCTTCCTTGGGTTCCATTGTCGAGCGCTCCAACGCTGTTTTGTCAACCTCAAAACTCAAGCTCTCCGCTCATCTCCCGTCAGTTTACCCAATAACTTGCGCCACACGCTGTTTTAAGTTGCGATCTAATAAATTATAAAAAAGGTAAATCTTTAGAGAAGTACTGTACAAATATTCACTAATAGTGCTAAGAAGTGTCCTATAACAAGGCTTGGCCTTACCTTTGGAACAAAGACGTAGTAGGCAACTTCTTAAGGGGTAACAAAAATAGTTCATCAATTATCCTTGAATTAGACCTCGCTGCTTAGTCAAAGGCTAATAAGATTAAATAGGAATGCTATAAAGAGCAATTAATTGTAACTTTTTCTCAGAGAATGCGGCAGGTCAAATTGATGTTGTACCCTAGAATAATAACTATTTTCTATTTTCGTTAGTTCTCCAAAATCACTTTCCAATGACAGTTTTTGTAGCATCCTATTTAAAATTATTAATAGCTCATGGAAAACCTTGTTCATTTCCATATTTCTCGTACTTCCGAGATGAAAAATCAGCATAAATTTTGGGCGCAGCCCACTAAGAAAAATTAAAATGGAGTTTCTTAGGAGACTTAAAGTGGTGTTTGATTTACATTTAAGGAAAAATTAATAACGATAAAATTAAATTTGTAAAATAAATTGATTTGGAAAAAGTGAGAAAAAAATCATTTAATTTTTATTTTTGTTAATTGAAGATTTGTAATCGATGATAGTTCACAATACGTGCATTCTTAGCATAAATTAGACTGCTAGAAGGTCAGCGGATATTAAATCAGATATTTACTCAAGGTGAAGTATTTAATACAAGAAGGAAACGTATATGGTTGAAGAGAATGAACTTAGAAACATTGAAGCAATGTGCAGAATCATTTGAATGGAATTTTGCACTATGATTAAAAATGTGGACTAAAAGCGTGGAAAAGGAGGGCGGAGACATTTTTGTGATCGAGACCTTATATTGGAGGCATACTATTTGATTAAATAGATAGAAAAAAAACAAAAAAAGTGGAATACACTATGGAATACAGGTACGATAAAATATTAATTAAATGAATTAGGTGTGCCAAGAGACGTACAGGGTTCGTCCGGAAAATAAGATTATGATGCTCATTGTCTTTTTTGACAAAAGGAGAGTCGTCCACTACGAATTTGTACCTGAACGACAAACTGTAAATGCTGCATTTTACGTCCAAGTGCTCGACAGGCTTCGAAAACGAGTCGCCCGCGTCCGGCCAGCGATCAAAAACATCTGGCGGCTGCATCACGGCAATGCGCCGTCTCACACCGCGCTTGTCGTGTCGGACTTCTTGGCCAAGCACGGCGTGGCAACGCTGCCGCACCCGCCCTACAGCCCGGAATTGGCCCCACCGGACTTCTTTCTGTTCCCGAAGATAAAGAGGAGTTTGAAAGGAACGCGATACGGGACTTTGGACGCCGTCAAACAGGCCGTGACGACGTGTCTTCGAGAGGTTCTCGATGATGTCTTCGCGGGAGCGTTCCAGAAATGGGAACGCCGCTGGAACAAGTGCATCGACTCACAAGGGTCCTATTTTGAGGAATATTAGCTTAAGATATGTAAAAGTGTAATAATTTTTTTTCCTGAGCTCAGTACACTTATTTTCCGGACGAACGCTGTAATACGAGATAACATACCATAAAATACTCGTAAAAATTGGCTGACGTCATAATAGAAAGGAAGGCCCCTCAATGTAGGCCAAGAGACTAATAGTTAGGGTAAATAAAGAATGATGCAACCCAAAAGAGCTATTAGGTCGTAAGAAGGCGTTGGATAATGACAAAAGTAAGGCTCATCCTCAGCACTTCAATCTGAAGATTTGATTACTGCAGCACCCCATTTCCTCTCTTCAGTGTGAATTCCTTCACCCACTGACAGCATTTCCTTCTTACCTAGGTCCTTCTTCATTTTCCCTATGTACTTGTCTTTTGGTTTTTCTCGCGAAATCTTTCCTCCGAATTTCTCTTTAATTGTTTCTGACTTATTTACTGTCCTTAAAAGTGTATCCAACCCATTTATGTCTTCTTAGCCGTATAGTTCACCATATAGTCCTTTTCTCATTCATTCACCTATATGCTTCCGCGCTTGACCCTGATTACCTTCATCATTTTTCGGTTTATTTTGTTAACTCCTGGCGCATTGTTGTACTTAATGTCAGGAAGTGAGTACTAATATTACTTGATTAATTGCATGCTGAATTAATTGAATGAATATTATGTATAATGTTGTCTTCCGATTCTAAAATCTCCATGTCTTCTGATCCTCTCTCTCTCTCTCTCATATTTTTTCTTTATTCCTGCTATGTAAGTGTAACTCTTCGATCTACCCATCCTTTGCCTTCAATTTGAGTACTCCAAATTTCCTTAGGAATCCTCTCACTATCCCTAGTACTTGTACTTGTATATCATCTTCATTGCTATTTTTCTATTTAACTCGCTTCCCTTTAACCGTCTAAATTTATCATACTCTTTTCTATTTTATCCATCTAGAATTAATTTTACAGCCGTTCGTTCTCCAGTAGTTAATCTCGGTATTCCATAATAATACTAAATCTCTATTAATTACATTCTTTCAATTACGGTATCGCAAATTCTTTGTTTGCTTTGCTAAGAGGTGGACTGGTCCGACAGTAAATTGTTCAAGAGATTTAATACTTTTTACCTTGAATTTACTTTTCTCTAGTGGTTACTACCAGTTCCTATTATTAGTATCTCATGGTACTTGCACTCAATTCAATGCCTAATTATTTGCCTAGTACAACATATCTGCAACATTATTCTAGTTTTTAGTGTAAATAATTGAATTAAAACTAGTGTTACGATAGCTGCGTGATGTTGCATCTCTCATGCATGAGAGATGATATTATAAAATGCTCATTTCATTTATTAATCAACTAGAACCGATTGCATGTAAACGCGGGCAGGTTTGTAATAAAAGAGCAAGTTCCTACGCCAGGTGTGCGAATAAGCATTGGCAAAAATACAGCTATGCGCGACAATATACGTCACGACAAGTCTATGCCTATATTATGAATGACGTCGATGTGCATCGTTCGACGATGTCTATAACCGTGAAATAGATACGGAAAATGAAAATTGGCTAAAATCATTTTCATAGAGTATAAACAGCGTCAAACAGTATTCCTGAATACTGGATCTGATATGAGATGGTCCAAGTAAGAGAATACATAAAATGACGTCAACTACCTTAACCCAGTCACATTTTGATGTTCTTCGTAAGAGGAATTGCTGTTGGATTTAGTCGGGGATTTTTTTATACTAAACCTATTTCATCGATAAACATTAATTCCTCTCATCACCTTTTTCCTCCAACGCTGCATGGCAATCCATGTTGGACCAAATATTTTTCAATTTAATAATATGTGAAGTATTAACATTACCAAGGAAGTTGACTTTCTCACTAAATCGTCTTAAAAATTGTTTTCGCCACAGCGAATTCGTGTGATTTCACTTCGACGGGAAAGTTTCAAATGGTGTCAGCTAACTTTAAATCGGAATATTTTTATCTCTAACTATCTGCAACTCTTAAACTATGCCTATGAATAAAGTAGCGCATACAGTATGTATCCACTACGGCTGCTCGCGGATAACCCCGGAGACGCGGGGTACTGGAACGACCAGTTAGAAGAAAACTTCGGAGTGCACTCACTACGTTCAAAAGTAATAAAAGTCGGAAGAACTATGACTACCCCGCGTGGTGAGGGCGGGAGGACTAGGGTAAAACGGGCACTTTCCCAGACGTTTAATGGTCGCAAAACCTCCCGGCCAGACGCTTTCCTCCGCAGGGGAAATGAAATCGAAAGAGAGAGGACGGGAATTCTACACGACTCTTAAACCGCTCTCACCTCTATCTATCGCGAATCGAAATCGCCGTCGCGAACCGGCAAAGTGGAGGATACTGGTGCGGAGAACGGAAGGAGGCTACGTTACCAGACGGATCCATTAAACTTGCACTCATTCGGATCGATTTCATGAGGGTAGGTTTTTCGGAATCTGCTGCGTAGTCACTGTCACCGTTCATGGACTCAGCCGCAGGAATCTTAGAACTTTGGGCTATCCAGAGCAGGGACATTAACCACCTAGTGAACCAGTACCGCTAACGTCATTAATTCTTTCATTTGAATTTCAATTGCACTTCTATTAATATCCGCCTATAATTTCATCCCTGGTAATATTTGCTCGGATTTCAATTAAAAGTCTATTAAACCCGATGACAGGTATATATTTGCTTAACCGTACTCAGAGAAATTCCTCTTGATGAGAGAGATTATTTAGTGATGTAATTTTGCAAGGGCAAGCCAAGGTACGCAATGCGCAATGAGCCAATCATGCGCAATGAATGCCTCCCTAACAGAAGCTGACAACACAGCTACCACGAGAAACTAACCCTAATGATATAATCAAAGTTGTGACAACGTAGGTTACAAATGGATTGGCTTCATAGTCAAATTAGCAGAATTATCAGTTTTCCCCATGACTAAAATCCCCTCCTTACCCACCAAATACCTTTGAGCAGGCAGTGTACACCATTGCAAAACGCCTACAATCGAAAAATGGCACATCTTAACTAACCCCTCTGGCCAAAGTGTATCGCCAGGATTGATAAAGTAATAAAATGCATTCTCCTACAGGTTTTATAGAAGTATTGATTTTAATTATTAACAAATTTGGAGTATTTTTCAGGAATAAGCAAATAAACAATGATGAAAATGCATTTTTTATTCAAATGAACGCCGATTGCACAATACCTTTAGACAAAGTCGACATTTACTTAGAGTAGATTTCTTGTAGAGAATTTTGAAACAGCAGAATTCCATCCATTTTAAATTAATAGTAGATATTTATATAAAATTATAAATCTAGCCAGAAATGAAAACAAAACCGTTTCATTAAACTAGGTCTAGGAATAGGGAGTTTGTTGACACCCACACTTTTTCATGGAGACGTTAATGACGTGGTGCATAACTGCTTTAAAATAATAAATTACTGCACGCACAGTATTTTAATAGTTTAAAATATGTACATGTTAATGTTGGTCTATGCAGACAGAGACAAAGTACTAACTCCCAACGACGAAAACGTACTCTTTTAGTGGTAGAAAACCGCTTTTGAAATTTTCAGGGAGACTAATCATATAACCTTAAGATCGCGATCGAAATTACCCAAGTAAATGCTTTAAAATGCGATGAACTAGTCAGATCGAATATAATTTCAAAAGATCAAGGTATAATTTAAGTCACATCCTTTACCTTTCTTGGATCAATCTTGTCATTATACCATAAACTATGGATTATTTATTATTATTAGGTAATCTACCGGTTAAGGTAGGTTTTTGGATGGACACAACTATCAAATAAACATTTTGTGACACCCTACCTAGCAAACTAATCTATATCAGGTCCCTCTTCATCTCGGTGTACTTCTTTCCTCCCTTCATCCCGTCCAACATCCCTATCCTGTTCCTACCCTTACCTCGCTTGCCCAACATTCTCCCCTCTATTACCCTCTTCAACATTCCACTACCGCTCAATACGCCTTTCATCCATTTTTCCTGCCTCCATAGGATTTCTCTCAACAAACCCCTCTCCTCCCCCACCATTTCTAGTACTTCCGCATTTGTTTTCCTTTCGGTCCATTTCACCTTCTCCATTCTTCTCCACACCCACATTTCAAAAGCCTCCAATCTACGTCTATCCTCCTGCTTCAGCGACCACGTTTCCGCGCCGTACATAGCTACGCTCCATATCAGAGTTTTTACGAGTCTTGACTTAACATCTCTACTCAACGTCCCCGTCATCAACTCCCTCCTCCTTGCGAAAGTTTCCTTGCCTAGCGCAATTCTTCTCTTTACGTCCCTACCACTTTGACCGTTTTGGTCCAAAACACTTCCGAGATATGTAAACTGTTCTACCTGCTCTATTTTTTCCCCGCCTATTTTAATATTTAGCTTAGCCTTTTTCTTTCTGGAAAATCGCATAACCTTTGTTTTATTAATATTGATTCTCATCCCATATTTATCGCACTGAACCTCCAATTCACTCAACAATGCTTGCAACTCCTTGGCTGACTGAGCAACTAATGCTTGGTCATCAGCAAACCTAACCGATTTTACGAATTCCCCTCCGACTTTCATTCCTACCTCCAGTTCTTCCCATACCTCTTTAATCATTTCCTCTACATATACGTTGAACAGTACCTGTGACAATGGGCAACCCTGCCTTACACCTCTTCCTAACACTGCCCATCCGGACTCTCCGTTCCCCACTCGCACCTGAGCAGTCTGAGACATGTACAGGTTGCGGATCAGTCTCCTATCCCTCCAATCCATTCCTATTTTCTGCAATAAACGCATTAATTTTTCCCAATTCACTCTATCAAACGCTTTTTCGAAATCTACAAAACAGGCAAAAACGTCCTGATTGTATTCTATATTCCTCTCGACTAGTGATCTCATTACTGCAATGGCATCACGCGTACCTCTTCCTTTCCTGAACCCAAACTGATCATCCCCTAAGTAATCATTTGCCTTACTCTCTATCCTTTTGTTGATGGTCCTGAGAATAACTTTAGCTGCGTGGGATATCAAACTTATTGTTCTGTAATCCTCACATGACGAAGCCTTTGCCTTTTTTGGAATAGGAACTAACACCGATCTCACAAAATCTTCCGGCCAGATTCCTTCCTCATAGATACTACGAATCAGTCCATATATAGCCTTCTTCCCACCTTTCCCTAACCATTTCAACATTTCTACAGGAATGTTGTCCACCCCCACAGCCTTATTTGCTTTCATCTCCTTTAATGCCCTTTCTATTTCATCGTCGAGTATGCCTGGACCTAAGCTATCTTCTTCTACGTCATGTTCCTTTTCTATGTCTAACCTTGTCGGCCTAAGTTCTCTACCATACAGTGTTTCTATATATTTCTTCCAAACTATGGATACATAACAAAAATACCAGAATCGACAATATTAAAGATTCAAAATAGGAAATTTTAAAGAATAAGTTTAGAAAAGATATCTTAATAAGGTTTAATAAAACCATGGTAACACCTTGTAAAACATGCGTCAGTGAGAACTAGGCCATTAAAAATAGCAAAAGAAGAAAGATTACAAACATCTGAGATGAAATTGTTGAGAATAGCTGCTGGTCGTACGCAAATGGACAGAACAAACCTCCCCTTAAGAAAAGAATGCAACGCGTAAGGCATTAACGAGGCAATACGACAGTATAGAAAGATATGAAGAGAACACGCAGTACAAAATGATGAAAAATTATACCCAAAACAATACAGAAATATTAGGGATTAAATGTATCTAAGAAAACTGTTGAGGTTCTATGAAAGTAGATCCAATGAATTAATGTAGTAATGTGCTGGATAAGGTAAAACACTAACTGTGGTAAAATCATTCTTCAGTCAGTTAGAGAAAAACCTGTTGTAGGCAGAAGATGTATGAGACTTCCCGGAATGGATGGAACGTCCCGGGCAGTAAGGTAATTACAAACTTGATGCCTAATATTAAATAAGAAGAAGAGTGAAAAAAGTTAATTAGAACTAATAACCTTAATTGACATGTTCTACGGTGGAGGGGGGCGGCAATTTTCCTACTAGAAAACACGAAGGTTGAGGGTTTAACCACGTAGCCTCATACATATCTTCATGTAACCCCGCAAAAAAGTCCCAATTGCGTGGGTAATGAGATTTTAAGTCACTAACTATTAAGGGAACTTGACCTTGTCATTTGGTATCTTCGGGTAAAACTATATTGTCATTTCGAGTGGTTATGTATGATAGCTGAACTCTTCTAATGTATTCACGGATTATGAGAGGGAAAAATAATTTCTTATATCGGCATGCGCTAGAACCTCACATCTCATTATTATCTCACATCTACATCTGAAGTGGCGGAACAAGGACTCACTCTGTTCCATACAGGGAAGGAGTTTTTCACGATACGGGTTTTCCAAGCTACCCTTACGGTTCGCGAAGATCTTATTTGTACCCTGATAGCAGCACCTTCAAAACATAAGAGCTTCATCAAAGAGAACTCTGGATGCCCAATGAGAATAAGTTCAGCGCATTAATATAATAATTTACAAGGTAAGTTGAGCAATTAGCTGTGAAAAAATCATTAGTTTTTTTCAGTTTAAGAAAAACCTTGTGTGCGGGTTCTGTGCAGAAATGAAGTTAGAAGAGTTCATAGGATGGTTACTTTATAATTTAGAATACCTTCCCGATGTGCCAAATTGATTCATTAATCGAATTTTTGTTTCCATATTACGCTTACTAAATATTTATTTTCTTCCACCGTACTTCCCTACTTAAACCATTCCAGAAAACATTCGCTGACCCATTTTCGCTACCCATTAACACTTCCCAAATGAATCTCACCTTCTTAAATATAATTTACGCCCACTTTTACATTTCTTTTGATGCAGCAGATGGTTCATTAATCTTGTCCTTCATTGGTTTTTTACGCGTTAGTCTCTTATGGTCTCTATACCACTCTAATTCCAAGAATCTGAGGGAGATGCTGCAATAGTAACTTTTAACGGAGTCATCCGCTAAATGTTCATTACAATGCAACATTTTCAGAGTGTAAATATCATTCGCCTTGAACGGGATTGGAAACCGTATCTCTCGATATCCAGCCGAGTGCTTTAGTTTCGAATCCCGGCCGAGTTTTAGGCCAAGTGTCGAGGTTTCGAATCCCGCTCAAGGCGAATGATTTTTGCTCTCTGTTGTTATATTCCATTCTATGCGTTGCAATAAATGAGCAATACTTCTGTTTTTGGATCACTTGGATCGTTTCATATGTTCTTAGGAAGAAATAAAACGAGTTATTTTTAATACATTTTTTAATTTTTCATTATTAGCTGCCTTTAGCTTGATAAACCTTTCGCTGTTTTATCCAAATTTTTCAACCGGTAAGTATGGTGGATGTTGCAATAATTCAAACTTTAATTCCATATTCGTCATAGAAAGAGCGCAGGTGTGCACCTGTACATTGCTTCGGTAGAAGAGCATATTTTTAAAAATAAAATGAGCACGTATTTTCTTGATATCATTAATCAACCAGGGCAATAAAGACGTATAATACTCTCCATTTTGTATGAAATGGATGCAAATGATTCCGCGTTTATCCCAAAAAGCCGTGGCCATCACTTTGTGGATGGCCGATTTTACCGTCTTCGCCTTCTTGGGAGCCGCCTTTCTAAGCCTCCTTCTTCGATTGTTTCTTTATTTCTGAAGTTTATTAGTGTATCCATGTTCCGCTTACTGTTATATATCGACGCAAAAACTCTTCAGGATTGCGTCGGAAGAGCGCCAAACCAGCTCCGAATCAACCATACGATTGCGTTAATTCTCCAATAAGAGCGAATGTGGAACCCATGTTGCCGAAAATTTTGCGCTCCTAATTTCCCTTAAAAAATTGAAAATACTATACTTACCTTATGATAAGAACTTTGATTCGTTGTTCACTCAAAACTTTTGATTATCATTTCCAAAGAAAGTCATTTCCATTGGAGCTTCCAAATAATTTTCATCATTATCCATGTTTCGCCTGATTTACCCAATATTAAACTGTCGCAAAGATAGGAACAGACGTGACATGCACTTCATCCAAGTAAGATTTTATCTCTTTCGGTGTTCAGCCTTTTAAACATAAATGTAATAACTTTTCCGGTACTGCAAGCCCATTCTCTTGGATTTTCTAAGTATTTATTTAACGGCATTCCCTTCAAAGTACGTAAAAACTATCATCTCAAAAAAAATTCATTTCTCACAGGTACGTGGAATAAAATCATTCTGCTCGAAATACTTGACGAAGTCTGGATATAAATCTAAAAGATAATAACAGTGAAGACTGGTTTGTTCGAGAAATATTATCAGGAATTACTGAAAGTGACTATAAATCTTGTTACACTGACTTAATTATTTAATTTGTCTGGCTATTTGCTTTCAAGAAAAATATTAAAACATGTACACCCTTCCTTATATATTTTACTTCTAGGGAAATATATTCGTTGTTCAACACGGTATTAGAGCATAAATATATGCTCATTGTGGAAATATCAAGCGGTTTGTCGGACTCCCTGTAGAAGTTATAGCTCGGATCAAACTCGGCAATTTGTTCTCAAGAGAGCTACATATTCCTCAGTAACTGTGTTTTCCTTATTGGTATATTAGTAATTTGAACATTTGTCATTCTTCTTTGCCTAATAATGCCTTTGTAAAAGTAATGTAACTATTGATCCCTAAAAAAATCAATTATTGCATCAACCATGTTGCAATAATTTTTAATAGTAAGCGAATCCACGGTCAGTGGGATTAGACATAAAAGTGCATGAGCGTAAGATGTGATTATAACAAAAAATTGAACAGAATTGAATGCAACAAATTCAAAATTAAGAATAAAATTCAAGGAAACAAAACATTGCTCAGTACAGAAAACTGGGGCAAACAACATAGATAACTAAACAGTCAAACTGAGTTTACCCACTAAATTAATTTCCTTCGCATGCTGTAACGGATATCCTCAAGTTTTAAACCTCACAATCGTAAATACAGACCAGATTTCGAAATTAAATAATTTTCACACTTTAAATTCTTAATAAAATAATAATCAAAACTTGAGCTTTACATGAAATAGCTGTTTGCTGATCCGAGTGTTTTATGCCACAAGTGTGAAAGGGATGGGCTCTACAATCAACCTGTCTCTCCCTCAGCCCCTTTCTCGTTCAGCGGGTGACATGAATGCGCCTCGTATTTTGGAGATCCGGATGACAAACCGAATTCCTTTGCATCTTTTGTCTCGATATCCCATATAAACTGTAACTGTAGATATATTTGGCGCTACTCCATTTATCAGGGGCAATATTGAAGCACAGGAACAACAATTAATTTAAAGCGATATCGCGCTCACCGCAATGTGCCTACCGCTAACCCAGAGGATGTTTTGTCAGTGACGGTTTTTGATATGGATGACCAAACAAGTGTTGAGTCGGCGATAAATTTCCGAAAAAATTATTCAAACTTTCGTAACGGAGATAAAAGGATGACCCAGGGATAACAGAACAAGTGCTACAAAGGGAGATCTAGCAAAACATAAAAAAACCACAACAAAAAAAATTGCGTGTATTTCGCAAGAGATTCATTATTCTCGTATTCAGAATCAATCTCGCATTTTATTTTCGCCCATTTAAATTCATCGCATTAATTTTACTGAGCACCAATGTATGCTTTTTTGGGACATTGAACAAATATATCAGAAATCCCTCTCTTTTCTTTACGCACGGTAACAAGGGAAACTAGAAAAGACGGGATGAAAATAACATCTGGGAAATTGTAAGAATTCAAATTTTAATGAGAATTATTACAATCTTAGAACCTTAGAATTATTATTATAGAATAGAATTATTAGATCTTAGAATTTCTTCCAAATTATCTATTTCCCAAAGCTTTACCTAGACAGAAAATACTTTCCCAAATGAATGTTTTAAAAATTTGTTTTAACAGATTAAAATATAAATGAAGCAAAATTTTGGATTAATATAATTCATAATACGTTCTGATTGCAATTTGCCTCGTATGGTATAGTATTCTGCAACTAAACATTTTTACCGAGAGATAACGTGAGTGGCACAGGCTACTCAATAGTGTTTTTTTATTCCTTTAACCGTGATTGAATGACATTTGAAGAGTAAGGCCAAAAATTATAAACAGATATTGATGACCTAAACTTATTAAAACAAGTGATCAAATTGATGATTTGTTTTGGTAGCAATTTCATCAATAAAAATTAATTATATTCATGTGATGAATGGTACCAATCATAAAAATACAAAGTTATAACGGTAAAATGTTTCGCAAATTTAAGCCGATTTATAGAATGATATATATTATAAGTTATTAATTCGCCTTTGTCCACAATATTCACTGAATAAAAATAAATGTTCAGTAAAAGGGCCCAAATCAACGTATGAGATAGGTTCACCACCCTAACCCTCCCTAGCTATATACCATGTATGTATTTAATGTAGCCGGAGGATTATTTTCATCGCTCCCCGGGGTGCTTTTGTTTCAATATGTATCAATTTTATCCACGGAGTGGGGGAATTAAATGCGCATAAATACTGTCGCCTGCATCATCCGTCTTTCCTGTTCCCGAAACCGGACAAAGATAGAAACCATCAATCTTGCCATGTACATACACACGTTGGAGAGGGAAAGAGCGGAAGATTGATGTCCCATCCCTAAGGGCGCCTCGCCATGGGGAAAGGACAAGACTTGAAGTTCAGAAAACAGTAGAAATCTGCAGAGGGGACACACCGTGCCCTCGAGTGCGTGGAAACAAGAACACCGGGAAAACGACTACGTTAAACCTTTTATGTTTCCCATGAAAAAAATGTCGCATTTTGGGAGATGAAAAGCGTTGCCGAGGTAATATTACTACATACTGTTTTTGTTTGTGCGTCACTTGCTTAGAGTCGCGATCAACTTGTTTCCAGAGACGATACAACTCCGAGGCACTGAAATGATCCGGTTAAAAGGGAAGATGTATGTTTTTGTTATTCTTCGAACTCTTCCCTCCGAAATCAACTACGGCGAGGAGGAAAAACCTTTTGTATTTATTCTGAGGGAGGAGGTTTTTGCACAGACGTCCCGAAATGGATGCTGTCATTTGTGAACTCAATTGATCACTTTTTTGTCGCGTTTTCCGCAACGCAATTATCCGTGTTTTCTTGTCCAAGAAGGCTGCTTCTTGCTCGGCGATCCTAAGGCATCATCATTATTATTTACCGTCTAAGTTCCGATAGTAAAAAGGACCTGTCTCTTATAAATTTCAAACCCATGCTATGGCAATGCATAATTCAGTGTCCTTGACTGCGTCCACTGATTTTTCAAATCTTTGACCCGAGATGAGCATTTTCACGGACAAATTTCCTCGCCGGAAAATCCTTAGTTCTCCTTTTACTTTGATTAGATCCCTGTTTGATAGAACATGCTGCAAAACTTTCAAGATTCTAAAGCATGATAGATTAAATCTATAAAAAGATAACTGATTAATTATCTCTCGTATTTTTGGCGCATTCAAAAAATTCTGTTACATGGGGTTGGAAACACTTTGAGACGTCATTAGCGCCATTTGGAATGATTATGTGTCATCCATGCCGGCAAGAGGAAATTGGCAGGGCAGAATTGTGATAGTTACCAAATATTTTTAATTCAATATGGCAACGGTGGTTTATTCAAGAGAACGGGTTCACGATTAAGGACCTTTTATTCAATTAGGAGAATACAGAGTCACAATATGGTATAAAAATCCACCTAAATGGGGCTGGAATCCAAGACTTGACGCAGAAAGAAAATGGATACGTTGGAAAAATAATTGTCTATCTATTTTCTACCAATCCCTCCATCCTTTCATAATTTCCTATGCGACTATAATTGGATTCTCTTTCTTCCCTTATGTTCTAATTTTCACTATACATTTAAGGAACTTTCCTGTCTGAAGAGGTGCGCAATTACTTTACCTTATTTCCAAAACTAATAGATTCTCTCCAAAACCGCCCTGTAAAGTAGCTGCCTCCTTATTAACTCTCCCAACTCCGCTAGTTAATTTTATTTCCCTCACTCTTCCGAAGCACTCCATTGTCGTTTCTCATTATCCTCTTTTTTCTATGGCTGCTATACTTAACGTATCACAGTTATGAAAAGTAAAATTCGCCTTAAAGTTTACATGAACAGTTTCTTCACCATATGGATATTGTTTTTCCGCATTAGTAATTGATTCTAATGATGGGGAGCCTTCAAGCGACAGAAAGGAAATATTCCTTCATCTTTCTCCTTAGCTGACGATTCTACTTTCTAACTTTAGAAATTCAATCATTACCCAAATTTCAACCTTATTTAGATTTGAATATCATCTCTTTTAATTCTACGAAAAATCTACCATTTTTAATTTTGGATTGAAATGTATCGTAAAATTTGCTATTCATACATCTATCCTTTTCTGACCTTATTTCCAATATGGACGAAAGAAATTGTTCACACTAACTTGAACAAATTACTTTGCATAGCATTTTCCGCATAGATAATGGTAAACACATATATTTCCATGCTACGCGAACAGTTATTATATTCTTAACAAGTTTCATTAAATTTACCCTCTTGAAATTGATTATGATTAATCAACTATTTGATAAATTTCAACAACCACATCAATGTTGACGAGAAAGCATCTAAAAATCACCAAAATAGTTAAATTAACGATAATTTTGTACATTTTATTGCAGGCGAGCATTTCCTTGACACTTTCTGAGAAATTCAATTGAAATAAATTAGGTTTGTGGAATTTTTATGAGTTATAACCGATTATTAAGTTCCTTATACAAATATTTTTCTGGATGCCCACATGTATATGTTTTTATTTCAAATGCGGACATCCAGTGAATAAAAACAAAACGAGATAACTTGGTACACGTAATACTCTTTTAACAAGAAGAACGTTTAATCAAAGGCATCAATTCAATTAATGATTTTTTTATCTGATGAATCTAAAATTATATCTTTTTATTATTAATTTGGTGCTAATATCAATTTTTTTAATGTATCCACCGTAACTGGGTTGCACAACCTGTGAATGGCTGAGACAACAAAATAAATAAGGTCTCCTTTCATAAAAGCCTCGGATTAACATGTCATTGAAATTATTGACAATTACTCTTATTATTATGTTGTGTGTAACAGTTGTATTGAATATTATTATAGTATAAACTACACTTGTCTCTTTACATCAATTAATATTTTACTGACGTTTTTAACTATACTCAAAGAACTGTTTTAATTCGATCATATCAGTTTCATGTAAATATGTATGTGTATATATATATATATATATATATATATATACATATATATATATACATACATATATATATACATGTTTCTATTAAAATGTGGGTCGCGGTAGTCCAGGAGGTAGAGCGTTGCACTACTGACCGGAGGGTCCCGGGTTCGATTCCTGTATGAGGCACTCTGGGTACCTGCAGCTCCACCCAAGCTATGTGATTTTCGGGTGCCAGATTTTCCTGGGAAACCAGCGAAAGGACCCGGCCCCCCTTCCTTGATGTGTGATTACCCGCCACACGCAGTACTGGGTGAACTCTACCATCACCTACCATACCGACATTCGGGTTGATTACTGTGTTTATGGTTTAAAATATGAATTATCACCATCCGGTGGGGGGGGGGCGAAAACCAACATTTTACATTCATTTAAAGTTCCTCGGCTTCCTCTTCTCTAATAAAATGGTCTTCTCTTCTACTGACACTGTTTTTAGCTGCGCTCTTTTTTTTCAATGTACCTTTAGTTGTTGATCGTGGAAACAATCGTTTTTACGAGAAATAGCACATAGTTGTATATTTAATAGCACAGCAGAAAGGGAAATAATAGACTAATTTTATTTCACTTTAGAGTAGATATTTCAAAATATTAAGTAATACATTACAGGATAAATCGCAGTCAAATTTCTCTATGCCTACTGGCTGGGGTCGTTGAAGATTAGCTTTAAGGCCATAGTCATTTTTGCACCAATTATTATTATAAGATAACCTACCGGTTAAGGTAGGTTTTTGGATGGACACAACTATCAAATAAATATATTGTGACTCGAAACAAAACGCAATCCAGCAAATACTCTACATCAGGTCCCTCTTCATCTCTGTGTACTTCTTTCCTCCCTTCATCCCGTCCAACATCCCTATCCTGCTCCTGACCTTTCCTCGTTTGCCTAACATTCTCCCCTCTATTACGTTCTTCAACATCCCACTGCCGCTAAATACGATTTTCATCCATTTTTCCTGCCTCCATAGGATTTCTCCCAACAAACTCCTCTCATCACCCACCATCTCCAGTACTTCCTCGTTTGTTTTCCTTTCGGTCCATTTCTTTTGCATCAATGACAACATAAATTTAAACCCAGAAATATTACCCAGAACACTTGATTTTTGTCATTATTTCGTAGATATCCCACCAAATTGTGGCACACAAGCTACAGAGAACCCAAGTCACCAACCGAATTAGTATCTAGAACATCCTCAATGAATTTTCTAATCATATGAACACCACAAGATTACATCTACAAATGTAGAAGTAATTTGCATTGAATCATGGTGTTGAGTTGACTACCTGTATAGAAATAAAAACTTTTAACGCCCCTTTATCAATTTTGTGCATTACACTAACAATTTCACTCGCAAAAAAATATTATATAATTTACGTAATAAAATAATCGGTACACGCCGCCTAAAATAGGGGTATACGAGATTAAAGTCCCGTAAAACACTATCCAAACCTGGCGTTCTAACGCCCCAAACTAATTTGATTAAGAAAAATATACTAATGAACCAATTATTAAGAACGAATAGTAGCAATTTTCCACTCAGACCAGCATGTGAAAAATTACTACTCTCCGTTCTTTATTATGTTCGAATTCCATCACATCACGCCTAAAACTACTCAATTTGCTGATGAACCTCTATCTCAGATACTAGGGGTGATTTATAGAAAACACTTGCCACGAATGACTGAAGTACGCATGAAAACGGTAATTATATGATATTTTAACTCATCTTAATTGAATCGCAGCAACCATTCTCTACCTGATTATGTTTTGCACATCAGTATTTGCAACTGAACTATGCAACGTATAGAATCGATAAAAAAATTATTAGTCTACGATTTTTCTAAGATCTCCTTTGAACGGATGCATTGAACTTCATGTTCAAAATTTTAAAGCCGAAAAAATTTTAAATCTTCCTTCTTGATTCAAAATACGATTATGGAATCCGTCATCCTTCTCACTGACTGAGTATTTATCATGAGTGCAGATTCCTTTTCCATTTTCCCTACATCTCTCATATTTTTTTTCATTTCAAAGTTCGAGGGAGGTAATACAGGTGGATGTAAGCAAAACTGAGAGAAAATGTGATGCTGAATACAAAGATGTAGAGTGGAGAACTCTGAAGTGGAGTAGAGGGTGGAAAAGAAAAACCATTTTAGAAGATATTAAAGGCAAAGGCATTAAAGGCGCATGCAAAACGAAAGAATGACTTCTTTTATCATGAAGTTAGAGAGGTTTAACGATATTTTAGGTCGTATAAGTTAGGACTCAAAGAGGAAAGTAGTCTGTAATTTCAGGTTCCATCAAAAACATACCTTAAGCTGTTGGATTATTGCTAATAACTCAGTAGTAGAATGGGGTACCGTCGCTTTAGGACCGCCACAGGGCGACCCTTCTAGAAGAGAACGTTCTGCGACACAATCTGCGCACGACATCGCCTGCGATCACTATTAGTACAGTCCATTATGTGGATAACTGCCTTAAGCGACTAGCAGATGAGATAAGGAGAACAGGGAAATGCAAGGTCAGGATTACCGTGACAATGTTATAGTCGATGAGATTACGTAATGCGCTGAAATACTGATGCCTCCCTGGAAATAATATTCATTCAGTTACTGTGGAGTGGGTTCCTACGGCCTTAAAAGTGGCGAAACAAATAGAAAGTCCCTTCAATGCCAAAGGGTATAGTATCAAACGATTAAAATTTTTAAAAACAAAGGGTAAGCATCTAAAATTTGTCAACTGATTCACAGGGAAAGGAAATCGCATGCCGGAAAATAACTCACGCAGGGAATACTGATGAGACTGAAGGAAAAAAGAACATTTGGTTGTGACTTCGTATGGTAAATATACCACATTCGTTGCATTTTCATGGAATTATTGCCTTTATATATTAATAAAATATCATTTAACTCACTTTCCTGGGTAATTTCATAAAAGGACGTTTTTAACAACAGTCGCTGAATTAACTGAAAACGGCAACAAATGAACGCCCTTGGCTATTTAAATGAGAAAAAATCTCCTACTAAATATGAGTAAACCTAATGATCAGTTTCCATAATTGATCAGCACTGCACATACTTATATATAAAATATATCGATCTTATCACAATAACAAAGAAGAGATCTTAAACATTAGAAAGCCTATACGATACCCCATTCCGTATTTAAATTAAATACTAGCGCTCTTTCTCTTCGGACGCTCAGAAGCGTAAACCTAACGCAGGATTATATTGCTACTGTCGTTTGTGCTACGTCATGTTTTCTAATCAAATGCATCACGTCCAAGCTGGGTGTCACAGGAATTATTTTTAAACAGAACAAATGGATTTTTTTATTACTGCTCAAATAATAATCACTAAGAGTTATAGTATGTATAGCTGATAATTCATTAAGCCTATTTACAAACATGTCGCAGTGTTACTCAAAATGGCTACGACGTAGTTTCAATTTTCCATATCTCAGTGTCAGGTAAGTATCGGTAACATCGTAATGAGTTTCCTAGGTTTCTTCTAAAGGGAAATTTTGAATTTTTGCCTGTTTTACTGCCTTCCCTCAAAGAGTAAATGGACGAACATGGCAGTAGTGGTATTTTTTGACGTGAAGGAAATGGAGTGAAATCATTTGTATGATAAATACTAAAATCCTTTTAAAAAACTCTCAAAAGTAAAAAAAAAACCTTTGAAGCCGAGAGATAAGATTTAACATAACTTTATAATTATAAATATACAAATCAATCTTTCGTAGGCTAAAAGTATAAACAATAAGAAAAGAAACAGAACATAATATTGCTCTCCGGGTAACTTTTCTTTGCCAGCTAGAGGGGTTTCAGTCAACTGTTTTAATTATTTTGCTCGCTACGAAAGGTAGTGAAGTTCCCTCGTAATGAGTGTCAAAACCTAATTTTCCAGAAACCTAATTACCCCTATTTACCAAAAGGTAAAGAGGTTCCCCTGAACTTTGCAGAACAAACAAATTCCCTGTGATGTGCCACATGCCATTCTGACACAAGATTTGAACTCTTATCGGCGAAATAACATCCCAAACTAAGCAAAAGTCCTGGATCGTATTCATCGCCTGGTTCTAGGATCTATTGGACGCATAAATCTAAAAACAAATTTAAAAACCACACTTGCGTAATTCCCGGCCAAGCCCACCTTACCTCATTCTTTGACGTGCTCACTCTCAGACTTTTTTCCAATCTTATCTTTCCGTACCTTGTGGCGATATAAAGTAAATACGCAAATAGAGATAATACTTGGGGCTAAATAGCAATTAGCATGGCCATTAACCATATAACCATGATTGAGGTCATGTGAGTAGTAGCAAGTTTTATGGGAGGCGACCGGCAGCTAAGGTCATTTGCGTGTGGTGGTCATTTGAATATGTACATTTGTAACAAGGGAACAATTTTCTGTGAACTCATATGAAAAGTCAAAGATATATATATATATATATATATATATATATATATATATATATATATATATATATATATATATATATACATATATATATATACATATATATATATATATAACTTTTGGACGGCACAATAGAACACAGAATAAAACAGATAACACGTAAAAGGACACTCACACTGTAGATGATTTAAGCTTTCGGCCTACTCCGAGGCCTTCTTCAGGTCAGACTAAGAGGTTTTGAGGGAAGAGTGACTGGGGAGGGGAGGGGGGACGGAAGGTTTAGGGACAGTTGGGAAGGAAATTAAAGATGACGGTGAAGGGTGGGAATTTTAAAGGATCGGAAATATAGGATGTATGCGGATTCGCGAGTTCTCACCTCTATGTTGGTGGCTGAATCGGGTAGGGATTCTAGAACTGTTAGGGAAAAGCATTCGTCAAGTGATAGGTTGTGTGAACTTGCGTGTAAAGGGATAGGAAGAGAAGAGATTGAAGATATATATATATGTATCTGTGTGTATATATAATATATATATGTATCTGTGTGTGTATATATATATATATAAGGTCATAATATTCACCAAATTGTCCGCATGGTTTCCATCGCCTGTAACGTCCAAAAGTATGAATGATAAATGACCTCTCTTATCGAACCACTTTTCGGAATATTTCCAATACTATTCGGTCCAACCATCGGAAATTCTTACAATATTCATATTCGTATCGGTCCTGTCGATAAAAAAATTATCGATATTTTGCCGATAAAACCACATCAAAGGGTGAAATCTTCGTTCCTGAAGCACTTTACTTATGCATCCGTTTGTAGACTGATCATCGAATTGTTTTCGCTTCTCCTCCAGGGGGCCGTTTCTCGACACGTCATTGTGTATAGCCTCAAGTTGTCATAGTTTAATCGCGCTGGATGTTCTGATGGAAAAGAATATGTTCCAGTACCTATCACGTCCACATTTCAGAGAACGCCTGGTCCAGAATGATTCTTGTTACATTGGCATTGTTTTCAGGGAAAAAGCAAATCGAAATGCAGCTTCGAGAAGCGGACTCCAGTCCATTCCGATTATCCCTACGACATACTCCTCCCTCATCGAAACGACGCGGGGCCCTACGTCTTATCTTCCCGTCTCTCTCTTGCTCTCTCCATCCCTCTCCTCCTTCAGCTCCCATACGTTCCTCCTCTACGGAGACGTCTTAGGAGCGGAGCTTGATGCGTGTGACGTGGAATATTTTTTCCATCCACGCCTCTCTCTCTCTCTCTTCATCCCCTTCCTCCCTCTGCCTACACGTTTTTTTTCATTCTCTCCTCTTCCAGGATCCACGTGGTAGACAGGCCAAAGAGCTCGCGGATGTATGGCGCCCGTAGAGGGTAAGACGAGGAGGACGGGGGGGGAGGTTTGGGGATGGGAGTCGGAGGAGGAAGAGGGTAGCGGATCTCTCGGGGAAATAAGGGGAAAGAGGAATATAAAGGGATGTGTGGGGGTGTGGGGAAGCTTATGCCATTTTCATCTCTCGTCCTCTTTTCCCCCTCCTCACATCACTCTCTCCACCCACACGCTCTATTCTCCGTCCACAGACCGCGACGAATAGCGGGGTGGTACTAGGGCGGAGTTTTCGAGAGGGGGTGGGGGTTTGGAGAGCAGTAGGTTTTTGTGGCCTTCCGTCGCGAATTTCCTTCCTCCTTCTCTCTCCCACCCACCCATCGTGACAAAAAGGACGGGCCCGAAATAGGGCTTTGCAGGGTGGGGAAGGAGTTCCCAGAACGAGGCATGTAGTCCCGCGGTGGGGATTGCTCGGGAAGTGGGGGTTGGCGATAGGGGCTTGGAGGAGCGCGCCAGGCTCCGAAGGGCGGCGTCGCGTCGGCTGGGCGTGAAATGAAAGGAGAGGCGGCGGAGAAGTAAATATTAATAATAAAATATTCGCAGGGAGGGAGGAAGAGTGTGAGAGAGAGAAATACAGACTTACGCCCATTGAGGTGCGTCGTTTACAGCACCTTCGATGGAATACGTGGATTTAAGATATTTGACGTAACGGAGTGACATTTTGGGGTGGGAATAGACGGAGGGTTTGAAGTTGTAAAGGATTGGATCCATTTGAAGAAACAGTTCGTTTGAGGGTTGGAGTATGTCGAGTTTTTCATTAGGTGATGTGATCAAAATCAATCGAAATGGAGATGAATGGGTCTATTTGTTGGGCTTAAGCGTTTTTAAAATGTAGGAAAAGGAATATAGATTCTCTTTAATTCTTTTCCCAACGAATTTTATTGTTTCTTTTATTTGTGACTTAACGGCACAAAATGAAAAAAATATATCAATATTGGCACACAATTCGAACGTGAATTAAAAATCTTAGCATAGCTGATGCAAATAAAATTCAAGTCTTCGATTCCGTTCCTTTCAAAAGTACGTTATTATTATAATTATTAAAAATCCACATATGCTGATAGCCAGTGTCAGGTGGCACACAAGTCCCAAATAATCACAAAGGTAAAATCAGTCAAACCAGTCGTTACCGCAAACACGCCGAAGAAGTATCGTAGTCAAAGAAGTTGGGGATTGAATTTTAGGATTTAAGAATTACTTTTAACCTTATCTACGGGGAATACCTGACTGGAGAGAAAAACCATTAGACCGCCTTTTAATTTTAAATCTATGGTAATTTAAATTATTGACGTAAATTTCATAAAGTCAGCGCCGTCAGCAACCAACAGGACATTTGTTAAAATGGCATCGGTTTTCTTGAATTCATAAGAATGAGCTATGATAGAGAAAATTTTGGAATCTTGAATGTATATTTCATAAATTTAAACATTAAAATACAGTATGAGAGCAATATATAGGAAACAAATTCCCCAAACATTTTGTTTACTTTTTCTTTGCCAATGTATCATGGCGCAATCGAGGAATCAACTCTAATTTATTTACTTTATTTACATAAACTTCGTTGCAATTAGGCAATTTTCCTGGTGGCAACGGTCCAGTCTGATCACTGGTCACTCTTACAATGCACATGCATACACACACAAGAAGAACAGATATGAGACAAAATGCTCGTATATTCAATGACACTTTTAAGATTACCGACCTCTCCTTTACTATCACACAAGGATTAGGTGTACACCACACGAGTACATACTACGCACCGTCCATCGCCACACTTCGTCCGTAATCACGTACTCTTCAATTTCATATACCGTTCAAAATCGCGTCCGGTTAACACATTATTCATAGCACAAGTACATACGGTTTTATCACGTACATTTTTCACTCACACGTTACGGATAATTTTTTTAAGGAGAGCATACACCTCGTTTTAAATTTATTTAATGAATAAGGTAAGGACTTCTCAGGATATCCTCAGGTAACTCATTCCATTTTTTTATTCCACGATTGAGGAAGGAGTTTTTTTTATGTTTGTTTTGTGCCCTCTATGTTTTATTTTGAACTGATGGTCCTTCCGCCCAATGTAATTTGGTTTGTCTAATCTTTCTGAGAGCTCCTCCCACCCCTTCTCTTTATTTACTATCTTGAACATCCCACATAGCCTGTTCAGCTTCCTTCTGAGTCGGAGCGGTGTCCATCCTAGTGTCTTTAACATTTCTGTCACACTATCTGTCCTGTTATGTCTTCCTAGAGCGTACCTAGCTGCCTTTCTCTGTACTTTCTCAAGCTTATTTATATGCACCTTTACCATAGGGTCCCACTTATTTATTCTTATTTATCCACAAGTCTTCGAGAAAATGGCTGAAGGTACTTCTTGCCATCTTATAAGTATACTTTCCTTTGGTCTGTTCTTATCGTTGCCAGATATAAATTGATTTCGACAAGGGTGAGTTGGAGAGCTACCAGATCGCTCGCATGCCCACATAAAAATGCATAAAAATACGTACACAAAAATTTACATATACAAGGACACTCATAAAATATGTTAGGAAAACGTTAGTTACAGGCGTGGCGATGACATAAAACACTAAAAAAAGGCAAAAAACTCTCAAATTTGGGTTTTAGAAAATTTCCGTGGTACATCTACTTTATCAACGGATTGAAGAAGATTGAAAGCACGGGTGATCGGCAGAAGTAAGTAAGGGAGGGGGAGAAAGGAAAAGAAAAATTTTGGGGACGAGCGGTAGGAGTGAGGGCCGATGGAAAGAGGGTGGGTTTGGTTAACACATGCATTTCGCAAGTTTACTCTCAAGCTCGAAGATTTCGAGCTTGAGAGCTTGGTATTTGGCTCTAAAGAACATTGAGGCACTTAGTTCCATCAAACCCAGCGGATTTGAGTGGTAATAAATTTTCCTTGATAGCTTTGTTGTTAAAGCGTCGGACTGACAAGTAGAAAGGCATATTTCAATTCCCAGTCAATAAGACTTTTTTTCTCCGTCTTCTGAGCTGCTGCTCTCGGTTTTGCTTCGCAGGTTTTCGCGAGATGGCGACCACGGTAGTCTTGCATTTCCCGCCTCCGGGCAAGACACTAGGTCGATTGGACCGAGTTCCGCAGTTGCCAGGAAATATTTTATCTATTATGTCCATCTTATAAATCTGGGCAATTCCGGCTGCTTCCAATTGGCTTCCTCAACAGTGTTTTTAACGTGTCACCATCACTAATTAGCCATCAACATGGTCAGACGCCTTTCCAGCAGCCTCACTGAGGACCAGACATTGATTGGACTACCTTTTGTCTGGCTCCTATCCTTTCATCTATCTGGCATGGGTGACCGTACTAGGAGCTATTATGATTATCCCACCAACACAGCTCTAGGGGTCATCGGAGCGAATAAGCTCTCCCATCACGTCAAGATTGTTGTCATGGGCGATATACATGGTTCGTCCGGAAAATAATTGTACTGATTTTTTCCCGCCGCTCCAGGCGCGCCCAGCACCGCTCTGACGGGCTGCGATTGGAGGGGGGTATGTTGGCAAGCGACGCTGAAAAAGGCAGTCGGCTCTGAGCTGTGGTGTAATGAGGAGCTCTGTTAACGCGAACCCCCACGATCGACCCACGTCACGGAACGCTATGCCGAAGTTTTTGGAGCAGCGTTATTCCATCAAATTTGCGGTAAAGCTTGGGAAATCGTCTACCGAAACTGTAGGTATGATTAACCAGGCTTACGGGGAGTCAGCCATTTCCAGAAACATGATCTTTCGGTGGCACAAGATGTTCGTGGAGGGCAGAGAAGAGGTCGACGACGAACCACGGCCTGGACGCCCATCAACGACACTCACCGACGAAAATGTGCGAAAAGTTCGCGATGTACTGAACTCTGATCGTCGTTTTAGTGTTCGGATGATAGCAGAGCAGTGTAATGTACCAAAAATAATAGTGCACGAGATTATTAGGGACCAATTACAGATGCGAAAAATTTGTGCAAAGTTGGTGCCGAAAGTGCTCAGTGATGATCAAAGACTCAATCGTTTGGAAATCGCGACACAAATTGCGGATCACTGCAAAAATGATGTACATTTTTTAGAGAACGTTTCTGTTCCCGAAGATAAAGAGGAGTTTGAAAGGAACGCGATACGGGACTTTGGACGCCGTCAAAGAAGCCGTGCCGACGTGTCTTCGAGAGGTTCCCGATGATGCCTTCGCGGGAGCGTTCCAGGAATGGGAACGCCGCTGGAACAAGTGTATCGGCTCACAAGGGTCCTATTTTGAGGAATATTAGCTTAAGATATGTAAAAGTCTAATAAATTTTTTTTCCTGAGCTCAGTACACTTATTTTCCGGACGGACCCTATATATATATATATATATATATATATATATATATATATATATATATATATATATATATATATCTTATGTGTGTTCCTTTCCCCTTTCCTTATTTCTATGTGAATGAATATTTGTTCGCCGTATGGCGGGATTTCGTGTTTGAATGTATGTGTGTGTATATACATATATATTTATTTATTTATACATTTATATACATATATGTATGTGTATATATATGCATAAAAATATGTATATATATATATATTTATATATAAATACACCTGCCCCAATGTCCCTCTTTCGCTTACAGACGACCCGCCAATCTCAGAAACCTTCTCAGATCCACCACCCCTTTGACGCCCCGCCCAGACAAATTTCCTCATATTTCCCCAACTTGCAACCGCCCCCGATGTAAAGCATGGCTGCTGATCAGATATGTTCCAATCTTCCCACATCCCCTCATTGTCCCTACACCCCGTTCCCACGCTAATTACTTATCAAAAAACATTACCTATCTTTTATCAAACTAACAATGCACTTTATTTTGCATTGGCGAATGCATTACTCCCTTAACCATCCGAATGAATTATCATCGCTAATCCTGTAACTTTACTTCACACTCTTCTCCTCCTATTCCTTCATATTCAATTTTCCACAACCTTTCATTAGACGAATGTTTCTCCCTAACAATCCTAGAATCCCTACCCGATTCAGCAACCAACATAGAGGTGAAAACTCGCGAACCCGCATGAATCCTAGGTTCCCGATCCTTTAAAATTCCCATTCCCTGCACCTTTCCTCCATGTTTCCTCTCCCCAGACACCATACTTCCCCCGAGGCCTTTCAGTCTGATCTGAAGGAGGCCTCGGAGTGGGCCGAAAGCTTAAACAATCTACAATGTGAGTGTCGTTTTACGTGTTATCTATTTTTATTCTGTTCTATTGTTCCGTCCTAAGGTTATATATATATATATATATATATATATATATATATATATATATATATATATATATATATATATATCGATGATGCGGAAGTACTCACGAGAGCAATATAACTTTTGGACGGCACAATAGAACACAGAATAAAACAGATAACACGTAAAAGGACACTCACACTGTAGATGATTTAAGCTTTCGGCCTACTCCGAGGCCTTCTTCAGGTCAGACTCATATATATATATATATATACTCGTCAAAACTTTGATATAGAGAGTAGCTGTGTACGGCGCGGAAACGTGATCGCCGAAGCAGGAGGATAGACGTAGATTGGAGGCTTTTGAAATGTGGGTGTGGGGAAGAATGAATGTGGGGCTGTTGAAGAACGTAATAGAAGGGAGAATGTTAAGCAAACGAGGAAAGGGCAGGAACAGGATAGGGATGTTGGACGGGATGAAGGGAGGAAAGAAGTACACAGAGATGAGGAGAGACCTGATGTAGAGTAGGTTGCTGGATTGGCTTTTGTTTGGAGTCAGAAAATATTTATTTGATAGTTGTGTCCATCCAAAAACCTACCTTAACCGGTAGATTGGCTAATAATCATAATAAGCATAATATATATATATATATATATATATATATATATGTGTGTGTGTGTGTGTGTGTGTGTGTGTGTGTGTGTGTGGTGTGTGTGTGTGGGTACGTACAGTATGTGGGTATGTATATTAGTGTGTATGCATACATTTATGAACGTACATACACATAAGTATAATGTGTACCTAGCAGCTTTAAGGCGAAATTCCATAGTGGTCCTTATATTTTATCCAACGCGAGCGCGAACCACGAGAGGAGCAATTTTTCGAGGGGAAGAAAAATCATGCGCGGGAGATGGAGAGGAGTAGTTGCCGAGAGTTGAGTAGGAGGATATACGCTCAGAGGAAGACCGCGGCGCTGAATACGCGCTTTGTGCCAACGGCAGGGATGGCTCTCGGGTGTTGAGTAGTATGAAGATGAATAGGCCCAGCTCGGAGGAGAATAACTCCAAGAGAGCGAGAGTGAGAAAGACATGGCCGGAGCTAATAGGTTTGTTGGCGATGGGGAGAAAATAAAAGGGATGAAGGGGTGGCCGGAATAACTTTTAAGCCTGCTCGCGAGCAATGTCTGGATTCCCAGATCTATACTCGGAAACTAATGCTAATTTTCTTGTTCACGATTCAAATCCTCCCTCGAGAAGCCAAAATGCAAAATTAAGTTCTTTATCATGACGTTTCTAAAAATATATTCTTTTCGCTTGATCGCTAAACAGGTCAATATTATATATTTAATTTCATTTTCGCGAACACAAATATTTCCATATAATTTTTCTATTGAATTGCGTTTAGCTCTAAATGATTTTCTGATGTGGTTCTTCCTCAAAGCTAAATGTTGAAATAATAACGTTCTTCGACCCTATGCGCAATACACTAAATCATTGTTATTTTTCTCTTTTTCTTACTGAATAAAAACAGTTCAATCTACACATACCCCTTGCTTGTATAAGTAACAAAAGATGAATGTAATACATTTGAACATACCCATGTGTCACGTGTGTCTTTACAAATGCTTAAAAAAATAAATAAACGAACTAAATAACGCTGTGCCCTAACTCAAATTTATATTAAGAGATTTCTTCCACAAATAAAAAGGATAGCATTTAACCTCTCTTAGAATGTCTGTTATACTGTTGTCCCCAGAGCCACGCGCCCTGCAGGGTTATCCGGAACTGTGGCATTAGGGCATCAGTAACTCAGAGGAATGCGCAATGTGTGCATGTAGAATTCAATTACAGGTACATTACCTGTAGATTTGAATTTTAATTCGCAACATTTTCAATTAACATGTGACTTCTTTTCCATATATGCTTCCACGAATTATACGAGGGAAAAATAATTCAAACAAATGATTTGAACTTAGTGATCTTCCTTTAATTTTCCACTATGGACTCGCCAAGCGGTCAACTGTGGTTTTACCAATTTCATCAAAAATTTCATGTTTAAATTTTAAAAAGCCTGGTATATTTCATTAATTTGTTCATGTAATAAATACAGGCAATTTCTCTTGAGGAATGCTTCATTTTATCACATCAAATGGCTTAATTGAAATAATTTATTTTTTCAAACCACATTACATCCTTTGGCATGACAAGGTTACGAAGTATTCAATCTTTATCAGATTTATTTTTCTGTACTAGACCATAATTTCGACCATGGTAGAAAATTCAAATAATAAAGACATTGGTATAGTTAGTATAGACGCTGAAAAAGTCAGGTTTAGTTACGATTTATTATTATCATTTTAAATAAAAAAAAGTTAATGCTAAACATTATACAGATGTAAAAATAAAGAATGGACTGAGCTCTTACGGCTAATACTACTGAAGAGTTTAAAAAATTCTAAAGCCGTAAGCAATTTACCTTTCAAAAAGGAGTACAATTGAGATTAGTTGGCAAGCGCCACAAGTCAAAGGATAGGGTAAAGGGTAAATAAGGAATGGGAAGAGAAATGTTCCGTTCCTTATTTACCCTTTACCCAATCCTTTGACATGTGGCTTTTGCCAACTAATCCCAATTTGACTCCTTTTTGAAGGGTAAACTGTGTAAGGCTATTGGAGGTTTTTCACTTATTCAATTATATAGATGCGCTAGGTCAAAATTACTGATACTTTTCTCATATTTCTTATTTTGTGGTTTATTTGTCGATTATATTATGGATATGAGTGAAACTAAGACACATTCTTCTTAGATCTTGAGGAATTACATTACAATATTAATATTTAATCTTTAGAAAAAGTTACCCATTTTAACAATTCTCATTTGTTAATCAATAGTTTTAGGTTGTGATGGGACACAAGAATTGAAACCCGAGAACTTCGAAATATTATAATTATGGTCAATAAGTTTGAAGAAATAATTACTAGAATGAAACGTACTGGCGTATAGGAAGCGTTTTTTTGCGTCACATAGTGGACCGTTTCATAGTCAAACGAACTCAAAATTCTTTGTGAAAGTCAAAGTGCACTCTGGTGTCATTGGATGTGCGCTATTTGTTTTCCAATGCCCCTTGTCAGAACCAACGAATCTATCCTAAATGGCTTTCGTCAAAGCAGGATTCTGCCTTATCCGGTGATAAAGAAATTAATTTTACCTACTAAAAATTTGTTAACAAACACTATTTTATACAAAATGTAAAATATTCAAAATAATTTATTTTCCCTAGTCGATGATTTTCCTATCTTTCCATCTATTGCGAACAATTTTATGGACAAAAATCATTTTAAAAATCTCTTTTCATGTGATAACCCACTTATTGAAGATGTTTCGGCTGGTTTAGATACGTAAATTAAATATTTTGTTCTTATTCCATCTCGCTTTCTCAAGTGGCGAAAGCATTCCTCCCCGCTAATAGGAGACTCCCTGCCGAACCTTACATATGCACCCTTACCCATTCATTATTATACGTAATCTTGGTCCCACTGTGTCCAGTGCCCACCCTACTCCCACGACTCTACCTTCTTCACTCCCACCAACCACCTTTACAATCCAAAAACTAAATATAAGTATATAACTGTGGATAATTTCTGAAACCTCACCTGAAGATGTTGCAAAGCAACGAAAACTAGGTCCTGCATGGAAATTTTCATAGTTTTAGACGGGAAAAATCGATCTATTTAGCCCTTGTACACGATGAAAACCAATACTATTCAAATCATATTCATTCTACATCTAATTTTCTTTTCCTTTATGCTATTCTTCTTTTTTCACCCTTATATCCGAGGAAGAAATCTCAAATGACGTACTATTTGTTACATTTTAGAGGAAAAGATATTTGCTGTTTTTTACTTCAGGAAGTAATCAGCAGTAAACCTTTAAGACAATTAGATCGATTTTTAAAGTCTGTAGCTAAAAAAATTGAACAAATAAAATAACTTCGATCCTCTTTAACGAAGGAACGTCTAATACATTCTTTATGAATTCGACACAGAATCGGTTAACAAGAAATGAACTCAAAGGAGTGGGACAAATCTAGAAAGGGAGTTCCAATTTACACGGGAGCCGATTGGATATTTGTTAACCCACTTGAGACTTATTTGAAATTCATTTGCCATACATACATCCCGTTGAGAAATTTTGGAGGAGCTTGCCCCCGAAAACAATGCAATCCCATTTAAATGGCAAATGGTCCGGCATTCTTATCCGGACGGTTGTAAGGGCAAAGTAGCGAAGAAGGTTGGAAGGTTGACGGGCAACTTGAGCGTCGTAAGTTGAAATCTCTATTAAGAAAAGATGTAGTCAAATAAAATCCGACGGCTTTTATAAATTTCAATATTCTCCAGGCTCATTATGTATGCAGAAAAGTAAATAATTTCAATGATTTTCATTCAAGATCTCTCTCATTCCCTTGATACCATAAAATTCTAACTCAAAAAAATTCTTTCGATAACTGACTTGAAGACAATCAACTGTGTATAATGTTAAACCTGCTGAAATAATCGATTAATTGAAACTCGAATAAACATATAATCATCTCAAGTAAAAGTTTTGCAACTAAAATGCACATCAAATTTATGTAACTAATTCAAAAACACGTAGAAAGAAATCTTCGGTTTGTAACGGTGAAAGTTGTACTAAAATGATGGTATTATAAAGTTCTGGTATGACGAAGTACTTATTTCATCCAGTTTATCCTTTTACTCGAGTAAACTCCTCTTTAACAAAAATAGAGTTTAGAACTAAGTGAATAGCCGTTATCTACATTAATGTTTCATTTAAACGTGAGTCTCCAAAATTTCAGTAGCATCTATCCACTCTAATAATTTTTATATTTTTTTAACTTTAAAATTTTTCCCCATTAAACTAAATATTATACAAAGCTTTCAGAGAAATAATGATGTTTGTCGAAATTAACGAAAATGTCGGAACCATGAGAAATATCTTAAGTTTTTCACAAGAATACGGGATATCTCTGGTCTAATTTGAAAGTATTAAAAAGTAGGGATTTTTTTTCAGAGCTCTTTTTGCAATAAAATTAACTTTCTCACAAAATGAGAATGTTAAATGAAATACCAAATAATTGTGCAGGTGTTAACTACACTCGAAAAAGACAGTCATGTGTAGTAGTGTTCACTTTTATACCCTACACAAATAAACCTGGAGCATTCTTCAGTTCCCATAAATAAACAAGTCAAGAGTTAAACACAACATGATGAAATAGCTAATTTTATTTCCGCAAGTGCTTCATTTGGTGTAGAAAAGGGAGAAGCTACGTCCAGGCCGCTTTCCGCACTATTTTAGCTCGTCCGCTAACGCGCAGTTGATTAGACAAACAATTTCATGTTTGATCATTGCTGTGCTTTTGAGATGATAATAATGATATTTCGTACATCAGACTTTTTGCAATAAAAAATGTTTTCGAATAAAATTTGTAAAATGTGAGAGGCTATATTTGTTCGGACTGAAAAAAGCAGCTACAGTATACTTTTGTCGCTCTGTTACGGGAAAATATTGTCTGTGAATTGAAATAATTATTTATGAAGCCCATTTAGGCGCGATATTTAAATTCAACTTTATAGATTGCCAAAATATAATCCATTTTTTTCTGTTGTTGACGCAAGTGAGGACATGTTATCAGTCAGTTTGTTGTTATTTTCTTTATGATCAATTTAGTATGAGGAAAATGTATTATATACGGAACAAAAAGTACTGAACTCAAGGTCTTTGGTCATCATTAGCACAATGACTCGTTAAATATGTGTGGAACTTAGTCATTGTATAAAGGTTGTGAGCTATATTGCCAAAATGATCTCAGTTCAGGACTTTTATGTAATTGTATTTTGAATCTAGTCTGTATATTAATGTTTGAAAATGATAAAAAAAGTTAATGTTACCCGTTAAATTAAGAAATTGAAATGCATTATTAGTATTTTGAATCTAAAAGGATGTCTATATGTTTTCGCAGGAACAATTAACCCATTAAAAATTTTCCGGTATGATTTTTAATGACTTTAATTTTTTGAAGGTTGTAGATGTTCTTCTAGTCAGCTTTTCCTTACAAAGAGCGGAGAAGAGGAAGTTTTCGCAGAGAAGCAGGCGGAAGCGGAAGGAAGGATATAATGGGGGTACAAAGGAGGTAAATGTATGCAGAGCTTCCTTTCAGGTTTTTTTCTAAGATACTGCAGAAAGAACTTTTACGAAGAATCGTAAATTGTCACCAAAATGCCCTTGAGGTACTCGCAAAGTTTCTCATTAATAATGTTGAACGATGTGACCTTTCACAGCCAACAGGGAATAAAACGAATATAATGAATCAAAGTCATTTAAAGTGGCGAAGAGTAGAGTTTTAGATTGAAAGAGATGTTCGAATATAAGAAGAGGGATGCTCATTATTTTCAATTAAATTAATTGAAAATTGAATGTGACTGTACCTAATTAAAATAGACAGAATATACTTGAATTATAAGGCATTTACACCAAATGGATGGTCATTGAACAAGGAAATGTGGACAAATAAAGTTTTATTAATATATATGAGTTTCTGCCAATGTGTATTGCAAAATGATGAATAGTAAAATAGCCGAATACGGAAACTTTGATGACAGAAGTGTCAAATGTCGAAAGGAAATGGAAGAATAAATAGAGGAATAAGGGTGATATATATCAGGGGAGGGAAATGAGTGATATTAATCAATATTTTAACTATGAGTACGTCTCGGCAACTTAATGAGTCGAATCATTCGGCCGGAAATTGAAGGATCCGTGGTTCAAGTCTCAGTCAGGGCGAATGATTTTTAACTGTTAAATTTCGAGGGGTTGGTGATTTGAGCTGTTAAAAAATAAAGAATGAAGGCATAATGAATCCAGACAGTATGATGAAAGGGAAGATGTGAGAAAACAAGAGGATTAAATCAAGAGATGGACATTGATTAAGTAAGGAAGAAATAACATCAATCAGCAACCCTGGTAAAAACGGGCGTTTCTTAAGAGTCCACTTCATCAGACATGAATTGTTCATTCAACATGATCACAGCTTTTTGACGGCCAATTTTTTTTCCCACACTTTCCTACACCGGAACGTTGGAACCTCAAAATGGCGAAGATTATAGTAACTTTTTCTAATTCAAAGTGCAACCTGAGGCCCAAGATTCCGCCCGAGGGATAGACCATTCGGTCATACCCCTCTGGGCTCATACTCTTAAAAATTAAATAATAACCAAGTTTAATTATCCACCCTAATGCTCACCTTTTGCTATATCCCTGGTCATTTCTAATATTTCTAAAATATCCAAGGCCATGACTTTCGCATCTATTTCTCTAGTAACAATAGAGATCTCGCTATCAAATTTTAGCAACATAAATTGTTAAACTTTCTTTGGTAACATGGTAAATGTTTCCGAGTTCCCCGTGACGAGTGTTGTCGACATACTAGTATATCTGTTAATAGAGACATAGTAGTATATCTGTTAATGCATTAAGCCAGGAGATCGCACTCCTGCGCCAATTTTACTGGCCACATACTGAAGCAGGAGGATAGACATAGATTTGAGGCTTTTGAAATGTGGGTGAGGAGAAGAATGGAGAAGGTGAAATGGACCGAAAGGAAAACAAATGAGGAAGTACTGGAGATAGTGGGTGAGGAGAGGGGTTTGTTGAGAGAAATCCTATGGAGGCAGGAAAAATGGATGAAAGGCGTATTGAGCGGTAGTGGAATGTTGAAGAAGGTAATAGAGGGGAGAATGTTGGGCAAGCGAGAAAAGGGCAGGAACAGGATAGGGATGTTGGACGGGATGAAGGGAGGAAAGAAGTGCACAGAGATGAAGAGGGACCTGATGTAGATGATGTTGCTGGATTTGGTTTTGTTTGGAGTTACAAAATGTTTATTTGATAGTTGTGTCCATCCAAAAACCTACATTAACCGGTAGATTACCTAATAATAAAATTGTTAAAACACCTCCTTTGAAATTTAGATATGCGGAACCAGCTAGGAATAACTGAATTTTTAATGACAAATTTACTATACTTAAAAACATAGCTATGCTTTACATTTTCAATTCCAAGAGTGTTAATACCTCGTCTTTAACTATAGTACACTTATGAGTTGGCTAATGAAGTTCTCCCATAGGTTAACAAAATATATTTATTTGGTAACAAAATTTACTGTTAACTTAAAATGAGCCAAATAGTTTAAACAGCGAGCTTAATACAGTGAGTAGAAGAAACCAACAGGAAACAGGATTTAGAGCTACAAATCTTAATATTTAATAATAAAAAAGGCCCTTTCCTAATAGAATCATGAAAAAATCATTTATTTGTCTCATATTTTCTAACGTAATAAAATAATGTTTTCAATTCGTCGATATATTTTAGGTATAAATTAACTTATTGTCCATAAATCATGGACAATAAGGGAAGGAACTAAGGGAATAAACCTGCGTATACGGTACGACTAATTTGTACATAATGTATGGTTATTTCCAGAAAAATAACAAGGTAAACGAAGAAGTAAGACATTTATACATGCAAGAGGGAAGTTATATTAAGTCCTTCGTCGTGAATTGAATTATCCACCAATTTGCCTTCTGTCTTCAAATACATTGAAGATAATAGCTTAGGGTTCATGATAGCGGTCCATTTTAGTCCAAGGAACGAGATGAGTAGAGGAGAACAATTTAAATTTTAAATCAACAAAAGAAAGAAAAACCTTCCTCTAGAAGCTAAAAGCCATCTTCGAGAACCCATAAGTCGACCGAAAGAAGCTATTTGGAAAAAAATAATTGAAATGGTTTTATAAAATAAATAAAATGTTTCTCTTTAGCACACATCGTATGCGTTAAGGAAAAACCTTTGGAAGGACACAATAGGAGGGTAGCCGGAAATAAAGTTTGCAACTTTTTATTATTTCCCTCGACGGAATTTTAAAAATGCAGAACCTTTTCTCAATAGCAGAGAAAGATTCTCGCTGTTTTTCCGTCCACATTGGAATAATTTTGGTTCGATACCGAGGTAGTTGACTGTCAATAAGAAATCACTAATGGTCATGTTTTGCCTGCCACCCTCTCTGTTTTAATGTATTCGTGAAGTATTTTAATTACACAGGCTTTCTTGTGTCTGCAAATTTCCTACGAAAAAATGATATGCTAAAATACAGAGTATTTTGGATTTGCCAAACGTTTGGAGAAAGCTTTTGGTGATTCATTTGTACTGCATAATTTGTCTATTTTCTGGTGTTTGTATATTTTGTGCATTCAAAAACACTTAAAATGCTTTTCATTGGTTGATTTGGAACAGCCATATAGGAAAAATGGCCTATGCTAATTATGGTAATTTAAACTCGGCATTTAAAACATCGGGACCAGCAAAACAGCAATATTTTCCGATCCCTGGGGTGGCAGAGTACCATCTCTGCCTGTTTGGTTTTTCTCTACCTAAGGTATGGGTGTTTACAATTAGCTTTTTAGTGTTTTCAAGTGTAAAAGTTCGATAAAAAAGGTAAAAAATGCAGTTTTCAGATTAACGATGGACAAATAAATAAAAATTAAGCAAACATGTGAAAACGCCCCTTTAAATTATAATTTTTTGTTGTATTCTCTCAAAATGAATTGCACCACTATCAAATGAAATCAATAGTATCCGACGAATTATGTTCAAGGTATTCTCATATTAAAACGTACTATTTAAACGCAGGAAGGCGGAGGAAATAAAGGTAGGTATTTTGTATAAGGAATTGAAGAAGGGTTTCTTGAAATGTGGGGTACCAATGGTATTCTTTATATCAAACAAATTTGTATGGGCCATACAACCTTTGATGACGTATAACCCCTTCGAATACAAAATGAACGAAGTAAAATTTTTTATTTTAGGAAAAACCATGTATTTGTATTTAAACTCAATGACTTTTTGGTAATGTTTGACTAATTTAGACTTTCGGCACTTGTTTCTAAATCATTTTACTAATACTTTTTTTATTTTTTGTTGCTTTGATGTAAAAATTATATTTTGTATTTCACAATCTACTTATGAAATTTATTAATGGGCATCAATGGTAATTAGTCAGCATATCTAATCTTGGGCTGTAGGGATGATTGCTAGAAATCCTCACAAGGTCGTTTTTTCTGTGCCTACACGGACATCAGTGACTAACTTGAGTTTGGTTTGGCAAAGTTTGGTTATGACAAATGAAAAGGGATATCAAATAAGTTCTACGGCATGAGAAATGCATACGTTCAGAGTCCGGGGACCATGAACTCTTCTTTTGTTACCAGCGGTTAATCGCAAAGTTATTCTTAACACAATATTGTGTTACACTATTTATACATGGAGTCGTCTAGAAGTATTTACGTAGTATTTGAACCTGTAATCCTCTTGCATTATCTTTCTTTCAACTTTCAATACACTAAAGGTAGCATAATAACTATTTACTATACATACATACTACGAGTATATATATATATATATGTATATATATATAAAACTTTTGTCACTTTAGTGAAAATCCCACGGACGTGCACAATAATGTAAATGCACTAGTCGACACAAACACAGAAACACATAAAAGAGGGACTCACTGGGTCTCGAATTTTTGGTGGTGCAACCACCTTTCTCAAGAGGAGTTACGAACAGAAAAATTCTGTTCCTAACTCCTCTTGAGAAAGGTGGTTGCACCACCGAAAATTCGAGACCCAGTGATTCCCTCTTTTATGTGTTTCTGTGTTTGTGTCGACTAGTCCATTTACATTATTTATGCATATAAATGCATATTTTTCACCAGTAATTTTTTCACAATACCAAGCCTTCAGTATGCCCATAAATGTATCGCATTCGACCCAAGAGGTCACTTAACATGTTTCAGGAGGAAGAAAGATGAAAAATATAGGATCTTATCCGTCATCTATTTCCGTATTTCGCCCAATGAGGTTCGGGCATGGATAACCGCTTTTTGCCCTGATCTCAGAATCCTGCAGGGGTAATGGAAAAATATATTTTGCTACTGGACGGATTGCCTGACGCAGAGAAAGAAGGGAGGCTTGTGCGGAAGGAGATGATATTGGATACGGTGAGGTTGAATCTGAAAGATAGAAAGATATAAAAGGGAGAAAGAGAGGTGAAGTCAAACATGGCGATAGAAAGGGAAAACGATTAAAAGAGAGATTTTCCAAATGCATAAGGAAATGTACGGAATATACTGAAAAAATCGCCAATGAAGAAATGTCTCTACACTCATTAAATGAGGTCTAGTTTTTCTTCGGAAAGTAGGTGAGTGTGACAGAGAGGAAGTGTAAAATACCGATGAATAGAGGAGCCACAGAAAATTACATTACATTACATTTTGTGGCAGGGGGAGATTACACACCAGACCACTTTTGGCTCAAAATACTTCTCCCCCCTAGCGCGTTGGACAACATTATATTGATAATTTATCATTCGTAAGAAAAATGGCATATTAAATCTATCCGTTCTTTAGTTAATTTCTCTAATTTTATTTGCATTATTTCTCCCATCGTAATACGATGGGGCTAATAATACATTTTCAAAATCATCGCTTAAGAGGCATCCTTCCAATTCACGAGATGAAACAGATTTAATCAATAAATTAACCTTTGTTCCCTGAATGATTCCGAACCTAGCTCCACTAATGATATTGATACGCTTCTCAGTTTATCATGGGATCGCTTAAAAATGTAGCTCCTCTACGCTGCACGCAATCTAATTTGGCAATGAATCCAACTTCATGAGGATCCCATATATTAGCAGCATATCTACATGAGACCTAACTAGCGACTATCTAAAAAGAAGAGACTTTTTCCTTGGAGAGTTTCTAACGTTGTATATGCTAACTGTTACCGAGTTTATCTAAATTCTATGGTGGTGAACAACCTTGTTTGAGTTCATCCAAAATTAATCAATCTTGCCCTGTGAACGTGCCATTTGGAATGATTGTTGGATTTTAATTTCATTGACATTTGAAAAATGAAATGCCTTCATCCCTACCATTATGTTCACATGCATCAACAATCAACAATCTGAAATAAGTTGGGCGTTATAATTGCTCCATGATTATAATTAAAATATTTAAAAAAAGATAACTTTGTGATTTCATATTGAAAAATAGGACGTATCCCTTAAAAGTTCTTTCTTTTTTTGCTAGCTATATAATACCTAAGCTGATAATTAGGCAGATTGACTATGATAACTATAACAAAAGTCATTTTCCATTGTCAAGATAATAATATCGTCACAAGATATGGGAACGACAAAATAGTATGTATTTTATTTCCTCCAGATGTCATTGGTCCAGCCTCTTGGGATCCCGATAGCCTTGTCATCATGTCTTTCAAGGACCGTACCACGAGAGTTTACACAACTCCTGCGCCCAAGGTGGGACTCAAACCCGAGAATATTGGGTTAGCTGACGAAAATCGTAATTCTAATCGTAATCATAAATCGTAATCATTGCGTAATCCACCTAACTAGCACGGCCGGCTTAATTATTTAATAATGGTAACTCACATTATGTTATATATGATGATTATTGATGTAAACTTATTTGTACCTTAGTCTGTGTAATGTGTAGTACGGATTTATGTCACACAAACGCGAAAATGCAATCGAATTGTTGATATTTTGTTAAATATCACCAATTTACAGGTCAATACTGCAAGAGAAACCCGCTAATTGCTAAGTACTTCTTTTACGTATAACCGACAGACTTGAAAATTGAATAAACCAATTTACTGTGCAATGTTCGCAACAATTAATTTAAAAAATCCATGTGGAAAATTTTAAGTAGATTTTTTCATTCTACAATGATGATATTCCACAAAGTTAAGCACCACCCTGACTGTGCTTTAGACTTGAAAAATTCATAAAGCATCTCTACCAGATATAACCAACATGGGAGGAAAGATTAATGTCCACGATGGTATCAAAGATGCACCATGCGACCCCATGGGAGATCATCAGACGTGCCTTCATTCAGATAAAGATATCGTACGAGCCGTATAACCACCATTTGATGATAGTCTGCCTGCATTGCAACAATTTCAGAGTGTTAGAATCTTTCGCCTTGACTGGGATCTCGGTCAAGGCGAATGATTTTTACACTCTGACATTATTGCATTATAATGGACATTTAGCGAATGACTCCGTTAGAAAATACTGTCGCGGAATCTTCCACAGTGTCCTAGATAGTCTTCCTGCCGAATGCCACTGAATAAGAGGCCACCATGAGCACTCCCCTGAGTTTCGATGACGTACCGTGGTAATTTATCCGCCGTTGTCAGGAACTACGAAATAATATTTAATTAATAGTTGCACCGAACCATTACGGTACTAAAAACTCAAGAGTAAATCCATTGTAATCATTTCAACAATTTAATGTGGCAAGGAAGAAATAATAGACCTTTATTTATTCTACTGAATTTTATTATCAGAATCCGACACAAAGTGTCATCTTCAGGTCTTAAAGATGACATTTTGGGCAAATATGTCGTGTCGGCTAAGTCGTGAAAATATAAAACCCAGTAGAATTAACCTAAGCTTTATTGTTTCTTACGTGATTGGTAATTTCCAACAAGTGGAGTCACAAATGGTTAACTCCGATAATTAAATGTTGATACGTAATCGCTTAAACTCTTTAACTATTCTCAATATGTATGTACACTTTAAGAAAACAATCAAATTTCTAAACACTAAACCTATGAACGTCAAATCCAATATTTATCGTCATCTTGCGGGCTGATTTCATACATTTTATTGAAATAAGGTAGACCGATTAACAAAGTTGCTACATTTCTTCTCCTTATGGAATAACTTAAATATCCGATTTTTTCTCAATACTTGAAGTTTAAATATTGCATTAAAAGAAAAAATTATTACTGAAATTATTCATTCAAAATTAAAATTGGGTTAAGGAAGATATATCGGTCAATACAGTCAGCCGAAAGATACGGAAAACACTTTTAAATTTCAAACATATGCATGAAATATTTAAGAACGCATTAAGTACAGTAGTTATATGACTCAGTATTTGTGTCTCAAGAATATGGAACTCGACACTATAAAATTTTTAGATTTCCTCTTACTTTTACTGCAACTATCCACACTTGAGATAACTTAATCGTCACCATCACACCATAAAACGAAATATAAAAAAAAGTAAGATGTAGTCATAACCCGATGCCCGTGTACGCTCTAGATGGGGAAGAGACTACCGTATTTCGTCACTCCCGACTGCATTGAGAGCACCTCGGCTGGTAGGCTTGATAATACAGCAGCACCGCCATGAAACGCACAAACATCGCGCAACACGTGGCTGAAGAAATCCTGAAAGATCATGGTTACTGGGCGCTGGGAGGCACGGTGCGTGGGCGCGAAAGAGAGGGAGTTGAGAGCTTTATGCGCCCGAGGGTTTGAGGCAACAGGCACCCGGAAGTGGTTCCACGCAAGAATGAGATGCAAACGGTTTTTACGGTCCCCGGGTAGATGGGCTGTCCTCGCTAAAAACATTCTCGGTTGAAGGAAGGAAAGGGGGTCTGGAAAGAGAATTGTTATATAGCAGAGGGGTTTGGCGGATCAGGGCTAGCGAGCGGTGTTTAAGGGCCATGGATGATTGCTTTTGTATGTGTGCGTAAATGTATACATAATATATAAGTACGAATTATAGTATATATATATATATATATATATATAACTCATAGTGTAGTATGTATATATTACATATTAGTATATGCACAATATTGTATATAGATGTATATATTCTTTCTACGCCCGTGAGTTTCACTTAAGTCATTTTATATTTCTTACGGTGACTCTAAACTATCAACTTTGTTGTATAAAGCAAAAAAATCTCTCGAGCCTCCACTCTTCTGGTAAAAATGGTACTTCTGTCACGGAAATATTCACAAAACATATCGTTTCCTTTTTCTGTGTTTAATGCTATCGTCACGCATGTAACCATATTGCTGAACCTACCTTCTTCAACTCTCGGAATAGGTTTGAAGGGGGTTTCTAAGTTTACCCTGCCGGACGAGGGTGAAATTCTTATGCATGCATGGTGTAGCCTTGTTTTTCATATTAACGGCGACAACAATACGAGAACAAGAAATGCATCCTCTAATATTGCGTGTTTCATTTCACAATAAATTTCCCGGCCTTTTGCTGGCAAACCATCCCACAAAATGTGATAACTCAGGAGGAATTTACGTAAACATTCCAATCTTACTGATTATTCACTATTGATTTTGTCGAAATGGACTGTTTAAAATCTTAAATCACAGAAAATCGATTCTTTTTCAAAATGAAAGTAATTACATCGCCGACTTCCAATTAAAATAAAAAAGTGTGATATTCGAATGGAAAAGTGACTGAAAGATCTGGGTTAACTGAATCGATACCACTGGGAGTTCTCAGCTACATCCAATATTTGTGGTTTTTGGATTTTTTTGATCTTCCTTTCCCTACAATAGTCTGAGCAGGAAAAGGAAATTACCCCTTAATCCACATAAGTCCACATGACAATTAATTTACTATTAGGTTATTTCTAATATTACCTTAAAAATCAACTTTCTTGTTGATTACTGTGATGGGGATCAATTAATAATATTTATTCAAATTAAGGATATTCTTGAATATAATACCTTGATCAAAAAGTTCCCGGAATTTATCGCCAACACACACAGAGATAGATGTACTCTTGGCTACGTAACTTTTGCAAATGTCAAGTTATGACACTAAGATTTAAAGGGAATATCAACAACAGATGTACCAATTTAACAAAAAAAACAGAACTCAAATCGGAACGATGGGAGCGCCACACGGTGGTTATTCCGGGAACTTTTTGATCAAGGTAGTATGATTTATTTTCAAGTGCAGTGTGTCAATTTTAGTTTGATTCTCAGCGAGAACCACTGGATGACAATTGAATTTTGCTTTCATTGTTGTAAAGTAATTACAATAACCTTTATTGTGCTACCTAAGTATTACTGATACATTATCTCAGCTTCTTCAGCAATCTCTTTGTGGCAAATAAATTAAAATGCGAAAGAAATTTCTCTCATGATGGTTTTACAATTACAATTACAACATTCTAATGTTTTCTCAAAAATTAGTGGCGATCAACGTTAACGTTTCTTCGATGATATTGCTTCGGTGTCGAATGGGTAGAGAAAATATCGATTGGCATTAAAGAAACAACTGCAGGAGAATATTAATAATTCATACACGATAAATGCCCGATTTTGGAGCTGGGTCTACAATTTTCACATGGGTTAGGCACAAGATCAGTAATCTAATTTAATTGTGACGGTGTTTAAAGAATTGTTGATGCTGTAAGAACATTGTTGTTTTACCTTGAGTCCACTTATTTTAAGAAAATAAGATTTTTTAAATTCAAACTCGACAAGTAGCAATCTACGTTAGAAAGAGACTGTCTTGATATTTTCTTTCTTGGGTTGTGAGCGAGATCCACGTAGATAGTAGTGAAGTAAATCCTCTCCCTGGCGTTCCTTAGCCAACCTCTTAGACTTCGAAATTGCGCCAATAAATCTTCAATTAGTGTAGGCGACTACCAACTTCCAGCGATTAAGAAATGATTTAAGCCCTCACCCTGTGAGTTTCCCTTGAATTTACCATTCGCGCAAAAAAAGGAGCGCATCCAAGTGTTACCCTCCGACTTCCTTCCTCGTCGTCTCCCCTAAGGCAGTCACGGATTTCCCTCCTCATACTGCGGCGAATCCCACAGAGTCTGGCCGTCGCCTTGATTGCAAACCCCTCTCTAACGCGTAAGTTGGAGAAGGAAGATCGCCGGCTATAAAAATATCCGTTTCCGTTCGAAGATAAGAGATCGCGCCCACGTCTGAATGCGGCCACACAATCTCGCTGGGACAAATAGACGATAGGTCCACACTCATCTGCGGAACAAGAAAAAAATCGAATCCCTCCCACCAAAATGTAAAGTACGAGGGAAAATGGAGGAGATAATAAGCCGCGGGAGGAAGCGGCGGAGAGGCGACGCGATTGGATACTAGGACGGAGCCGAACTTATACTCGAGAGCTAATGCGAAGAGAAAAAAAGCACATTAAAGAAGAAGGGGAGAGACTGAGATACTCGTATATATGAAAATAGAGAAGAAGAAGGAAGCGACAAATCCCTCGTGTGACGTAAGGGGAGGACATGAAAGGGATAAGAAAGACCCAGCGGGACAAAGAGATCGCGGCGAAATTAAGCGAAGCCGAATGAGACGGGAAGGAAAGTAGAGGGAGAATTTAAGATGGGGTCTGGAAAACGCGTGGGGTGGGGGATGAAAGAGAGTCGCGTTAAGCGGTGGTGTCGGTGGATGCAGGAGATTCTCGGGGGAGAGGAGAGTGGGGCGATTCCATTACGAGGGACGAAAGGATGCGATTAGAAGGAGAACGGTGTCAGTGCACCCGTAGTGGGAGGGAGACGAAGCGGGTCGTAGAGGAGTCGACGGGGAGGGAGAGCGGGTTTGGAGGGATTGGCTCTCGAGCTGGGTTCTCCGGAAAATATCAGCGTGGATAAAAAATAAACCGCAGTATTCGCTGTAATCACATTTTTTCAAGCTTTCAAGATTTTTTGAGCTCTTCGTTATAATTTTGTTAAAGAGTTATTTGATAAATTATTTAACATGGTCTTATTTTTGAAAGATGGCGAGAAACAGTAATTGATTATAACCAGGCATTCACTTTTAATCCATATGGTTTTAAATCCACTCCAACCTCAGAACCTCCTTTTAAGGACTGTTCTACAGTAGAGTTAATCCTATAAATCCTGGTCACTGCCAATTTTTATATTCTTTCGAGGTTTCCACCATTCATACCAGTAAAATTTTAGTATGGTCATTGATATTTTACTAAGACTGCGGTTGAAAAGGAAACAACATGTTCCGAATATTAGTGATATAATTTAAAGAGATCATAGCGTAGTTACTAAATCATGAAATGCTAACTATTAAACATAAAATTGAGAACAAATTCGTATTAAATGACGAGTTTTTCTTTACAAAATAAATTATCTGTGTTTGGTTGAAATATTTAATTACACCTCGAAATAAAATAATTGTGAACAGCATTTTTGTTCAAGCATATTAATATGGATAATGGTGTAAATCAGCAAGCTGTATGATGTGGAGACAAGACTCAGCAGGTTACAAAAAAAATGCAGTCAATTAGACGGTGTCAGTTAGGTGAAGATAGACGTACCTAAAAAAATAGTCATTTCCTTCTTAAACGCTATGTTCCTTAGAACAAATTTCAATTACATTACCAAAAAAAAATTCTCTTCGAGTCGAACATTTTTCGAACGCTGAACTAGGGAAGATGGGAACCAGGCATAAACTTGGCCTTAGAATTCAACAAAATTATGTCATTAGCTAATTACAATTAAGACTTTTGTGCTGCACGAAATCAACATGTAAAGAGAAAACTCTGGTTAGATTCCAAGGTAAAAAGAAACGTGTTGGAGTACCACCTCTCTTCGCTCGATCCAGCCATACCGTATGCGCACAGCCTCATTACCATCTTAACCGCTGCCATTAGGGACTCCAGATGAATATAGATACCTAATTAGTTGACTTAACTGGAATGCACTGTGGTCACGGAAGTAGATAGCATTTCGGTTAAAACTCATTATTGTGTCTGAGGCCTAGAAACATGCTCTTATAAAAGTGAATGCCATTACGCATAATATTAATGGAATAGTTAGGTATACCATTCTTATTTAGCCATGTGTATTTTTATTAGTTCAAAAAGTTTTTTTCTTACAATTCTACTATGAATAATGAATAATAGGCTTTTTATTTCACGAGAGGGAAAAATTATTCTGAAAAATATATCGCAAAGCGTTTTAAAGTTTTATTTGGTGTTTCAAAAATCTATTGAATTTATAGTGTTTTGCACCACATGGGCCACAGTTACAATATAAATTTGGACACTAAAAAGAAATACCTTTTTGCGATAATTTTTTCCAAATTTTAATTATTTGATAGATCCTTATGAGTTAAATGAAAACGAGATAGCCGAGACAGTAAACTTGATTGATACTAGGTTGTAAAAGGGGGAGGGGAATAAAACAAGGTTACTAGCAAGGGAAAAGATAGGGAACACAAAAACCCATTTTTTTCTGTTTGAGAAACAACAACCCATGCATAACTTACAACCACTCGATCAATAGGGTGTTTTGTATTTATTGTTGTTTTATAATTTTGATTATTAATGTTGCCTTTTTTTGAGTGTAATTGAGGTATACGTGGGTCCCTGTTTCTCAAACAAACCCAAAGGACCTAGTGTGTGTTTCCTATCTTTCCCCTTACTTGTAACTTTGTTTTATTTCCCCCCCTATTTACAACCTTTTGCCAATTAAGTTTACGGTCTCGGCTATCTCAATTTCATTGCTTCACGACCGTAGGTACGTTCATTTTATATTTACTTTATGAACTAGTTTCCATGTTCTTGGAAGGTAAAACCTCAAAGTTTTTTCTATAAGGTTTATTTGATTACGATGTCGAAAATGTTTATGAACTTCCAAGCATGTCCCTGAAAGTTTTTTGTCACTAAATAAACCCAAAGTTAAGATAATTATTTGTTGGTAAAGACAACGAGGCAGTCGTAAGTAGTCTTCGATATCCTTCATCTCTTCTTTTAAAAAAGTTTTAATAGTGAAAAATCATTATCCTTCACAAAATTATATTTTTTAAATGCAAAATAAAGCATTTCATTTCCAAAATGGACCTCTGTAGTTGCAAGTTACCTATGGTTATTGCTATGAATTTTACCCATAGAAAATCTACGAGAGAGAGAGAGAAAACTGTTGAAAAACGTTCATCTGATACCAGGTCTAGAAAAAAGTCTAGTCAAAGAAGAAGAAAATGAAAGACATAATTTCTGCCGTAATTGAAAACATAAAAACTTGTCACTTCAATTACTTACAGTTCAAAAAATACCCACGAATGCAACCATTCACAGTAATTTAGCGAAACGAGCTATTTTGACTTGTTTTGTTAAAAAGATCATTTCGATAATTCACGCATGATCCTTTCCTTTTGTCATTTTTTTTCTTCAAAAAATAGACGTACTCTCGCACCAAATGTCTCGTTCCCACCTTTAGGGCCATCGCGCTCAATCTGGTCGCATTGCTAAGCAGAAGATGGCTCAGACAGAACCACTTGCGTCCCAGGCCCTGCCGGGCTTCAAGGCACGGTGGTGTGATAAAGGGATCTGAATGGCAAGGTCAGAATGGTGAACGCAGTCAGGTGGCGCTGAAAGGCGACGGGCGAGGAGAGAAGGAGCGGATGAAAGGCGGACGAGACGTAGGGAGACGTGATGCGTATTAAGTGACGGGAGAGCTGTAGAGCGTCGGGTGGAGCGGTCCAGCAGGGAAGATGGAAGGCGAGGAAGGAGATCATTGACGGAGAGAGCGAAGCGAATTGTATGCACGGAGAATAAAGATGAGGGATAGGGATGGGCACGCGCTGCACAAGAAAGAGGAATCAGACAGGAACCCAAGGGGGATTTTTTGCGGACGACAATTCGGCTATACCCTTTAAGAATATTAATTTCGTCTCTAATGCGATTGAGCTATTGGGGAAAAACAAATTACTCATTCTCGATGCGTAGCTCGCGGTTCTACATAAAATATTCATTCAATTTATCCGTATTTTAAACCGGATCTTACCCTCAAATATGTTCTTTCAGGAGCATCTACACTTATTTCTAGGGATTTTATTGATTCTTGGTGAGTGTGCGTATGATTTCCTACTTTGGATTTAATTATGAATCAGTGTCTATGAGCATTGAAGCACAAATTTTTGGACCGTTATTTTCCCTTTTGGTCGATTTTTTACATTTTTACTGCCACTGAACTTATATCACACAACTTTAGGCAAATTTTGTGATTGCTTGGGTACCGGATCTTCCCCCGAAACCATAAACGTCATAGGGGAAGAAACCCTCCCTTCTAACCAGACGACTATATTACGTCCCGTAAAGGGCTCAAGACGAGATAAGCTCTACCTTAACCTTTTAAACCAGCATACGGGTTGGTTACTTTAGCTATATTTTTAATACTTCCTTATGCTCATTAACAAAATAAAACGCCCTAAGCATATAAATCCAAATAGGTATGCACATTTCCATATCGTTAGAGCTCCAATTCTATTTGTAATAGTTTGTGCGCACATTAATGTGTGGTATGTTTGAATACAAACGAGTTTTTTTTTTATTTACGACGAACCAAAGTAAATATCTCCAATGGAAAGTTTAACAAGCTCTTGTTGATTCGTCTCGCTGAGTATTTCCTTTCGAGAATTCATATCCGCGTAGCTTTATGAAAATTATATAATTTTATAAACTATAAACATGATTTATTAAACAGTAAAATGCAATTTATAATTTAATATAATACTTATTTGGAATCAAAATCATTAAATGCAGTGTATCTGGGTGAATTATGATTTGTCACTTGGATTGTACATGCAAAAAGAAATTATTTCAAAATTAATTCTTTTCACATACGCAGCGCAGTAACAGGTAGCAAATCATAGTTTTTGCAAAGCGTTCATAGATAATATCATGACAAGCAAAGATTAACAATGAGAGATAATAAAATTATTAGAAAATATTCATATCGACATGAATGATTTAAGCACAAATAAATAAACTAGATAACCGAAATGATAATATAATATAAAATAATAAGAACTATTAGAATTAGATTTCATAACCAATCAGTGTCACAAACTTATGAAAATATTACTTCTTTAAGTCATTAATATTATATAAGTCAAGACAAAATATAATTCATATTGAGAAACAACTTTTTAGAATTCCTTCAAAAACGTAAAATAATATAATTTAAGTCTCAAGTCTATAAGTTGGTCCAAAACTCACTAAACTCAATATCAAACAAGAATATCAGTAACTCACGTATTTAATGAAAATGCATACCCTAAAAATGATTTTTGACACATTCAGTAAAAAATTCGGAATAAGCGTTGAATAGTAAAATGAATCTCAATTAAGAATTTAGGAGAAATATGTAGAACAGAAACGCTGTATACAGGTAGAATGCGAAATAGCCGATTAAAAACATAAGGACAATATTAAGGAACCAAATTTGCTGAAAGACCCTCGCGGACATAGGTTTTAAAATCAATGGGACTCCACAAGGGGATAAAGAGGAAAGTGAGAACTAATTATTTAACGAGTGATTAATCAGAATCGCCCCACTCATGAGTTATAACCATTCTTCTAAGGCGAAGTTAAAGCGAAGTTAAAACAGGGTTAAATTAAAATATTAAAACAAAAGTTCTCATGTCCTCTCAGCGGGAATTATTAACTTGAAAGTTGTGGAACTTCCTTCTAAATTCACCGAGTTACCCAAAATGTGCACTGATTCAATAACATGCCAGTATATGCATGATTAGAGTTAACATGTGCCTGTCCAATTCTCCAGATTTAAATGTTCAAACGTGGTTTTTTCTCGCTGGGTTAATTTTTAACAAATTCTCAGTGAATATTAATTGTAACAAAGTTTGGTTAAAGTAAAATCAACAATTTGGGAGGAATTTGTTCATAAATGGTTCAAATAGTGTTAGTTTAAATACATTTCATAATTTCTCTAGTATATGTTAAATAATGCATAAAGAGTCACGATAAATAGTGAATTATACAAAACTGATGTGTTTTTACTATCAAGACCAATCATACAACATCACCAATTATTCCGCTTAATTGGTTAGCGTTAGTACTTGAAAATTTATTGTCAACACTCAAAGAGTGCCAAAACTATAGTAAAAATCTTTCAACCACTTTAAGACTTGACTTAGACTGGGACTTGAGACTCCCATAAGGTGCTTTGTAAGTTTTTTTAACTTCCTCCATTCAGCAAGATATAGTTTGGAAATGAAATTAGAGGGGAAGAATACCGATGAAGATTCATGAATAAAACATTACTTTAAACTTATGACAGGAAGAAGCTGAAATAATTAAAGTAAGTTCTGAAGATTTAACATAAATTGATGAAAGTGAAAAATATTGCATGCCTAAATATATTAACAGTTTCAGCAACAAACTTTTAAGTTACAGGATATGATAACAAATTTAAAAACCCACATTTTCGATTTCTTACACTCTTGGTTTTGCATTTATAACCTTAAGTACTAACTTCAAATGAATGCATAGGAAGATACATGTATTTTCAAAACGTACGATGATTGAATAGAAAATTATTATGTGAAGATAATGCTTTCAATTTTTGATAAAATTTACATTTAGGGCAAGAGAGGATTTAGATCCATGAGCACACTTCCTCATTAGGTAGTAAATACTACATTCATGTTTTCAGGTTACGGAAAACACATACCCAAGCCTACAACTAATTATGGATGCGAAATTACGTTGATGCCAAAGGGTCACCAACCAGCTCATTTCATTTGCAGTGTGCCTTTTTACGGGTACGCGATAAAACTCTACGATGAATAAGCCCTCACGTATTGGAAAATCACCTCTGCGATTTCTAAAAAAATGTCCCCTCGCGATTAGATGAAAAAAATCCTAACGAGCGGTCTTGCTAGAATATGCAACCTTCAAAGCAATTACCACGCTCAGAAGGGCTTACGCGAGCTCCTTGTTCCAGTCAAGGACGTACGTACTAGCAGGGTTGAGCACCTGATAGTGAAAATATTCGCCTAAATTTATCGTGTCCCATAACTATATTTTATGATAGGAAAATACTCCATCTAGGTATATATTTTGTTAAATGTATTTTAAATTCTAAGACTCATTCATTGCTTTCTAATTCACTACTTTCAGGCTGAATTCGATTATTTATTTATAATATCCCATCACCATTCATCAGAAAACCAGAGGAGAAGTTAAGAGGTAATGGCAAAGGAAATAAGAACGATTCAACCTGAACCACATTGCTCGGTGAACGAGGGTATCTTCAGTTTCTACAGTTGCCTATTTTTTTCGATAAAAACATCTTTTACCGGAAAGTGTAAGCTTGTTACTTCTCAAAAAAATATTGTAAACTCATACGTGTTTACAACGTTGATCCCATGATTCCACGGTCACCGAGAACGCCTTTGTCGGGGTCCATTTCTCCATTTGAAAAACCGGCTGATCCGTGGAAAAGGTTCCTTGGGTTCATTTCACATGAACTTCGGTCTTCTTTAAACTGTCGCACCCGCGGTCACCATTTTCAGAGTTGAAATCTTTTCTCACTCAAGTGGCTTCTCAAGGCACATCTATGTCTTGCATTTATAATAAGAGCTTGCGCATATCAAGCTCAACCATTTCCTTTCATCGACTCCCTAGTCTCGAAAGTCACCTTAGATCATTAAGGCTCCTCGTAATGTAATTTTCACCAAATGAAGCCCCCTCCTATGAGATTCAGGGTGTGAGAAAGCTTCATTTTTTTCTCATTCCTTGCGTAGACCTTTTAACCTATATAAAAGGAAGTTTTGTGGATTTTGGGTTATTTTCTAGATAAATAAATAAACTAACTTAAATGTACTCAGATTAGCCAAAGGAGCAAAAGCATCAAAAGGGAAGTCAGGGATATGCAAAGAGAGGTGATTATAAAGAGTAATTATTACCATAGCATCAATGCGTGTCGGTGGAATTTTAACGAAGAAGAAGAATGGAGAAAGAGAGTGAGAGACGGGTCGGAAGTGCTGGAGGGAAGCAGAAAAGTTTTGACTCATCATTAGCGTCTCTGGAGCAAGTAAATGCGCAGCACGTGTTTCAACTTGACCATTTTAAGCGCTTGCAGCGTTTACCGGTTGTCTGGCATCTCCATGGCGACAGGAGGTGTTCTCATCACATCTATTAAAATTTTACGTTAAGTTTCTTCTTTCAATTGATCCACTGAGGCACCTCATATTATTTTGTAGATTGCAGGGAATGGTTTAAGGGATATTAAAACATTTGACACAAAAAAGAGTTTTTCGTCAAAGATCAATAGCTATGGATAGGTCAAAGTAAAAAGCTACATTTTATCCTTTCAAGCATTAGACCACGCTGTACCGCTGAAAAAAAAACTTGCGGAGCTTGATTAGTCCTCAGAAATCCGATTTTTTCCTTTAAATTATGCATAATGGGTACTTATGAAAGGTAAAGTCTAAATTGCAGTAAGTATTCCGTTTTTTTACACGAGTATTTTTGCTTCACTGAGCTGGTCTGCTCAAATTTCCCCACCGTTAATTCGATTAGGAGCTTCACTCCCTCGGAAACTTTGAGCTTTCAACGCTTGTAGCATATTAAAAAATTAGTAGGTAAACGCTAGGGATTCAGAAACGGCACGTAGGATCTCCCGGTAGATAAGATGCAGGCGCAATGGGTAGTATTCAGGGTTTAAATGAGACCATGAGGGGCAGTTCTAAAATTACACTTGGCCATTTTCCGATTTTTTTTATCTCTCCTCCACTTTGTAAGGTCCCTTATGAAATGAACCTACCCTTCCTCGCATACTCTGTAAATATCGACGATATAATTAACATATCAAACGTGTCTTCTTCAGAAAAAAATTAATACATGTAGGTGTCACGAAATTGTTTTTATCTACCATTCAAATCATTTTTATGTTTGTGTGTAAAACATAACACCACCATAGGGCAACTTATTGCGTTCATTTATTGATACCAGAATACATAATTCGGAATAATAATCATTTTGGAACGTTTTAACAAGTTTATTATTGCTAAATTCATTTTGGAGCAACAGTTACTTTAGTAAGAATTTGCACAGAAGGTTCTTTGTTGAACAAGGATATGTATAATTATTTTTAATAAAAGTTACTGAAGTTCAGGCAATTAAACTTTGTGCACAATTTCTTCCGCCACACGAAGAAAATGCAATGAAATGGGGCACCTTTCTTCCAAGACAAAATTCCTTACGTAGATTAGGAGCGAGTGCGAAGGAAAGATAATCGTCACGTTGAAATCCATTGAAAACTTGCCTCTGTAGAATATACCCATACTGAGAAAACACAAAAATAGTTGAATACTAAACTCGCGCAAATGCAAGCCATTATCGTCAATATTCGCACTGTTCCTTAACTGGTAGTGAGAGGAGGTCGACGGTTGCCCCGGCCCTGGGTCACTATCCTTGTCTAGATGGGGGAGTTTGCCCCGTCGCTCGGAGAGTCAAAGGGAGTTGGTAACCCACATCAAAAGAGAGATGGTACTTTTTTCCACACTTTATTGCTTAAAGTCGACCGGTTTCGTCGCATAGGCGACATCATTTATGAATACATGTTCTGCTACACCAATTTGTAGCTGTTTACCGCTTTTAAATTTTTCCAGACGAAAGTAAAATATAGTATATTTTAATTTCAAGCAGAAACTTAGGACAAGTTATGGAAATTAAAAAAGGGATAATTTTATTTATGCCAACTGGTAAAATATTCATTTGATTATTTGAATAATTACACAACTTAATATTATCTCTTAATATTTTTCCACGGAAATTTTAGTTTAATTACATGCTATATTTAAACGGAAAGTACAGAAAACATGGCAATTATAATCAATTTTTTGTGTCACCGACGACCAAAGGAAAAAAGGAACAAATGTAAAAATCAAAAAGTAAGGGTTAACAAAATCAAATATGTTCCAAAAACATGCATCAGCATTGGATTAAGATACAACGAAATAACCTGAGTATTACCTGTACCTCGTATATTTCAGAAAAAAATTGTTTACGGGCAAAGAAAGCTCATTACAGTTGATTTCACTCTGGTATAATTAAAACGGAGCAATGTCACATTTCGATATATCTACAAGTTTCACACATGAACCTCTTCATTAAACTCCGCAGTGTTGCAGTTTTTATATCTTTAAGCAATTAAAATTTATCAAATGTTTCATAGGCATTTTGAAAACCGTTGCCTGTCGAGTGATTTTCTAACACGCCCCACTCATTATTTAGTGGTTCTTTTCTTCCAGAAGATTTACGTGTTAGGGGACATAAATTATCATTTAATCTCCTCATTCATTATATTCTGAAAATCTCTGAAATTAATCAATTATGCTACGGGTAAGAAAACATTTTGACAGAGTATTTGAGCAATGATACTTGAAGGAGGGTTGATTGATTAATTGATACATAAGATCTCGTACACATGGGCGGGATTATGAGCACAAAATCAGAAGTGAAAGGAATAGTTTTTGAATCTCAACTTGTGAAAAAATGGAAAGCGAATGGAATGAGGGGAGGACATCTGGAGAGAATCATCATTTCTTCTATCCCAGTATTGCTCTCAGGCTGTTACAGTATTGAATATTTCGGGACTCGGTAATTTCAGGATTTTTTTCCTAGGATTTCTCAATTTTTTTAGCCAATGGCATTGCAGAGCATGGAAATCTTTCTTCTTCCATCCATTTTGCATGGGCCTTCCATTTTTTACTATTATTTTCTCGTTAAGTACCCAGAGATGAAGAGGGATCTGATGTAGAGTAGGTTGCTGGATTGTGTTTTTTTTAGGAGTCACAAAATATTTATTTGCTATTTGTGTCCATCCAAAAACCTACCTTAACCGGTAGATTACCATATAATAATAATTTCCTCTTTATTTTCTTACATATCAAGTTTGTCCATAATATAAACATTACTTAGCTTGTCTTGCCTGGTACGAGATTTTACCGATCTATTAAGTTCACTTTTGCTGTTTGTAACTTGCTTTCCTCATGCATTTTTTTCTATCCAGCTTTCAGAACCATATAAGAGAGTCCAAAACTGTCATAACTTAATAGGATATAAATCATTTAGTCTCTTTTGTTACATATTTTTTCTTTGGTTCCATTTAATTGTTCCGGAAAATGTTTATTAAAGATAATTTTTTGTTATCTAAAACCTTTTCTTTTCTTTGCATTTTCTGAAATTTGGTTATAAAGAATGTAAAACTAAACAATGGAGTGAATTACATATTTGGCACTAATTTTAAAGAAATGTGGAAAATGGTTATTTTATTTTATGCGGAAATAAGTATTAGGTTCAATGCAATAAGGAGGAAGAACGCCGTGCGTTTCGTGCTGGAAGGACGGAGCGAGATCAAACATAAAATAGCATGCTACCAACAGACGCGCAACAATTTTTTCTTTGGACTGGAAACCTGCTTTTCTTGAACGATCAGTTGAGCATTTGACTCTCAAATCGATAAGAAAGGCAGAAATTCAATTTTCAAAGAAGATACATACTATCGGTGGCGGGCCATGAGTAAACTTTTGCTAATGTATTCAACCGTCATTCATCATCTTTGAGTTCCTTTGGAAAATTCCCTACGTGTAGTAGGTACGAGTGTGCATGCCAGGATGAGTAAAGATAAATTGAAGATAGTGAGGTGAGTCAAATTGGAATAGAGCCACGAGACGTTTGATGCCAAAACTTTTAAACAGCTCTTCCGTCCCCTTAACTATAGGCGTAATATTTTACGAACCTAAGAACTTAAGTATTTAATCAGTAAACATAGGTATTAGAAACAGGGTTCGCTGAACTCATGAAATAAAATACAATATTCCAACTTATATTAAGCAAAGGCACAACTGGTAAGTAATTTTTTGCAGTCTAACTATATAATAATGTTGTAACTGGCTTCTGAAAAATAAAGCAAACCCTGGATCAACCAATGAAATCCTTTAGTACCTTGTAGTACTTTTGTTTGAATACTACAAACGAAAACAATGGTAAATGTTAATTTTACATCGTATGAGAACTAGTGGAAATATTAATGAGTTAAGTCGTTTAAAACATTTTTTTCGAAAATTTTCAAGCACATTATCAAAACCTATAAGATAAAATATAAGTTATCTCTCATTTCCGTTGTCGTCAATTTGTGATTTTTAACACTAAATTCATAATGTCTTATCCCCATAAAATATCTATGCCCCTAACCGGCTTTTACACTCTCATCAGTGATTACCACCAGGTCAATCTTTATAAAGTAGAGAATTATTATTTTATTAGAATTTCACTTGTGTTCATAGGCGAGGTTTTCAACACAAAATCAGTTCAAACAATTCCCACTTCTGAAAACAATCATTATTTTACAATGCAACAATTTAAGTACATTACACGTAGCGGATGACTCCGTTTAAAGTTACTGTTGCGGCATCTCCCGCATTTTCTTGAAAGTTAATCATTATTTTATTAATGAAACGTAAGTTATGGAAACAAAATCTGGGTGGTTAGAAAATTCTAGTCCCAAGTCTAACTCCTAACTCTTCGACCTTTTTGGGAAGCACCGCAGACCATTTGGGGTATTGAAAAATAATTTTGTACCAGTTCGCGAAAACCTCTCTAAATTTTTAATTCTCAAAAAATATTCACGATTTATTGATTCCGCATCACCATTTTAAAAATATTTTTAACAGAAATGGAAACTAAAAGATTTATCGAGAAAATCAGACAGTTTGATAGTATTTACTTAAAATTCTCAAAATTCGTCCCTAGGAAAGGCATTTCGAAGGATAGGCACGCGAGGTCAGGTTTCGTCCTACAAGTCATCGCTGATTCGAGGAATATCGAGCTCAATATAGCAAACATTTAGGGAACATAATCAGCTAACTGGTTGCACATGGAGATCTAGGGTAATATTGATTAACACCTTTGGCCAGGGCACGCTCATTCTTTATACCCCAAGGCGAGGAACTCTTAACGACGTCCGAGTCGTAAACGCGGATGTGCAGTGCACCGTGCCGGCTGAACTGCGAGAGAAACGTGGAAAGAGGGAGCAAAAATTAAACCGCTGATGGCCTAAGTATTTTTGCCTGGAGAATTTGGGAGTTTTTTAGAGAGTGGGGATGCCCACATCCCTCCCGTCTATGGGACCCTTCCGCGCGGGACTTCGGCTCGAAAGTGCGCCGTTAATTGGAATGGGACACTGCCACCAAAGGTTCTGGCCATCGTGCATGGGTACATCGAAATGTGTCGTTCTGGACGTCGGAGCAAGGAAATACCGCGAAAGGTGACAAAGAGAGAGGGGAAGGCATTAATGGAGGGGGACTGCAGTAAAAAAGAGATAGAAAGGCAATGAAGACAAAGAATAAAGGAAGATATCATTCGGTTCCGACCATTGCCCATTCAGAAAGAGTATCGACTGTGCTTTCAATTTTATGGATCCTGAGGGCATAGGATAGCCGTTTCGACTCCTGGTGGGTCAGGATGGCAGGGTAAGAAATAAGGGAGGGCTGACTTTAAAAACCACGGTAGTAGGGAGAGAAGAGTTCTAAGTGCCAGGTGTCATGCGAGGTCAAGCACACTGACAGATACTGACGAGGGCAAGAGAGAGGCCTACAGTGGAATATAGGTGGTTAATTTAAGGATAAGGACGTTGAGTACGGAAGTTAAGGAAAGATTAATAAATTGAGCTATTTTTAACCATCTTTCGCCCATTACTTCTGGAATTTGGTTGCGTGTAAACTTGGTCGTTGAAACAAGTTGCTAAGAATACTTTGGAGGTTTTCAAGATGTGGGTGTGGAGAAGGATGAGGTTGGTCAAATAGATGGTTAGGAAATCAAACGAAGAAGTTCTAGACGTAATGAGGGAGGAGGGAGGAATATTGGGAGGAATACAAAGGAGGCTGAAAAAGGGGGTACAGGGCATTTTAATTAGGAATAGAATGGTGAATACTGCGATAAATGGAAGAAATTTATGCAGGCGAGGTAGAGGGAGGAAAAGGATAGGTGTTTTGGCTAGGATGGAGGGATATAAAATGGATTAGGAATTAAAAAACAGTTAACGGCATTGTCGGACTTCAGTTTGTTTCCCGTTAGACTAAGCTAAGCAACGTAAAGATGATGTCGGTGTTGGTCCAAAACCTACCTTGAAAGGTCGACTACCATATAATAATAATAATGGTTTTTTCATTCCTTTAGAAACATAGTACTTCGTTTTCTTATGATTTATAACGTAAATATTATTAGTAATTTGATTAAAAATTACCCTTGATAATAATGTTATTATTATTTCCCTGTCTTGCTTGATTGCACTTGTCTTCGCCGCACGATTTCCGTTTTTTTCCAGGACATAAGAGTACATGGCCTTTTGATTCATAATGCAGGATTTCAGGAACAAGCTTCATTGAATTTGAGAAATCAGTCAAATTACTTCCTGAAAGTGACGAATCCGACTTCACTTTTCACGCATCTTTCTAACTTTACTACGTCCAACTGCTTCCCGTCTAGCCGGTATAAAACATTCCACATACTTGGAATAGTATTCTCCACTTTTTTTTGACTCGACCTTTTTGCTTTATTGCTACTTAATTTATTGTTGCTTAATTGTTACTTTATTGTTACTCGGCCTTTGCCTTTAATGTTACTTAATCTAGATAGGAATTAAGACCTACCAATAGTGGTAGTACAAAATGACACTTTTTGCTAACGTCTGATGAAAATATTGACTAGTGTGTAGTTTATACTAAACTTAGGAATGATAACACAGGCCAACAGTGGTTTTGGTGCCGGAGCTTATAATGCTGATTTAAAGAACAATTGGGGTGCTGAATCCAATTATGACACTAGTTTTTTCCTACCAGCTATAGTTTTCAAGATATAGATATGTTGTTACTTACGTAAAAAAATCTTCTACATGATGATATGGGAATATTATATTAATAATAAAACCCACTAAATATAAAGACTTGATTTGTTTTTAGGGCTGTTAAATCACCCACAAACACAACAGAATTTTACAATACAATTGAACACAAATACTAAAATTTTTTACTGTAATAAAACAAATTCAAAGGAAAAAATACATAAAAACATCACTCAACACATCGGAAGCTTCTTTTGCGCGATTTTCTTGAGTGCACTTTGTTCAAACAGTCTCGTTTTAAGAACCAGCAGTAATCTGCCATCATATGGTTATCCCATCTTCCTTGGTAGCGAGCTTCCATTGTTTTTATATCCTGGTGAAATCTTTCACCTTGTTCTTCACTTGTGTGTCCTAAATTTCCAAGAAAATTGTCTAAGTGGCTGTGTAGGTAGTGAACTTTTGTGCTCACATTACATCCAAGTGATTTGAAGTTACTGAGCATAATGTTTACCAGCTCAATGTAATTTTCACTTTTGTGATTCCCTAGAAAATTTTTTATGACTTCAACAAATGACATCAAACTAATTTTTTTAATCTCATTCATTGACTCGACAAAAGCAGGATCCTTTGTAAGTTGTCTGATTTGTGGCCCCTCAAAAATACCAGCTTTAAGTTTTTCAATACTTATATGGGGCATCTTTAGTCTTAAGTAGCCGAAGCATGGTCCATCCTTGTGAAGAGCCTTTACAAATTGCTTCATTAGGCCTAGTTTAATATGTAGAGGCGGTAAGATGATTTTCTCTCTTTCAACTAAAGATTCAGCAATGATGTTTTCTTTCCCAGCAACCAAGTTTTCTCTCTTAGGCCACTCCTTCTTAATCCAGTGGTTTTGTCTGTCCCTGCTATCCCAGAGGCAAGACCAGAAACCAGGATATTTTGTGTAGCCACTTTGCTGCCCAAGAAGAAAGTTCACCATTTTTAAATCTACACAAATCGATCTTCAGAAGATCACAAAGCGATCTTCTGTAAGACCAATGTATTACGTATTCTTCTTTCATTTTAGTTGAATGAGCGATTGGTATTGCGCCAAACCTGTTACCATTGTGAAGGAGTACACATTTTAAACTACGCTTGGAGCTATCAATAAACAAACGCCAATCACTAGCATCATATTGTGATAGTAGTCCCATTTTTTCCAAAAGACCCTTAACGTCTCAACAAAATGTAAGATTGTCTTCTTGAGTAAAGAAGGGTAGCATATCCCTTTGCCTTGTGCGATAAAAACTTATTTTTGTACCGGGTTGCAGTAAATTCTTTTCATGCAGTCTTGATGCTAGTAGTTCGGATGCTTCCTTTGATAAGTTCAGTTCTCTAGCAAGATCGCTTAGTTCATCTTGATTAAATAGTTGAGGAATTGTTGATACCCCCTCGTAGTCACTGCCACTATCGTCAATAGAATGAGAAATGTTTTCAAATAACTCAAATTCTTCCTTAGATATATCTGGTAACGTCTGAAATATTGGGATCGGTATTTCTTCTGAATGGGGTACCGGGCGTCTAGCTGAAGGCAAATCTGGATATGTCCACTTGGGGCGATTTTTTCGATTAATTCCCGAAACATTTACTATGCAAAAATAACAGTCGTCAATATGGTTCACAGGTTCTCTCCACACCATTGGCACACCAAATTTTAGACTTTTCCTTTGTCCTGTTGTCCATTGCCGCAGATGTTCAGTACATGTTTTACACACAAAATGCGGTGCCCATGTTTTATCTTGGTCACCAAGCTTAACACCAAAATATCCCAAATATCTACCCACCCAACCAAAATATAAAATTTTTTTGTAGGCCTGTGTAATTTGCCCCCAATTAGATTGCTTTGTTGGCAGAGCATGAGACGGTTATATAATCCAATAAATGTTTATCTTCTTCATTGTTTAGCTAACAGCATTTGTAACGGATATTTTTAGCTAACTATTTGAACGAAATACCATACAACATTAATTATCTCTTTTAAGTACTTTCAGGTAAGGGAATCGTTGCTAGTCCATTAGGTAATGTGAAAGGTCGCTAACTTCTGATGAGAGACATTCATGCTTTGCATTTACTGCTAACATGTGATATGTGATGGTTGGTTTCTTAGGGTACGAAATATATCTACCCTATCTTTCTTTCAGATCCAAAATATTAATCGTTCCATTTTTCTTCTTTTCAGAGATAAAACTAATGTTTTAATACTGATTATTGATGAAAGAAAGAAAGTTGATTAATTGGGAATTTTTTCTGCTCAAAAACGTAAAATATCGTCAAAATATTTATGCCATTATAATAAATATTATATTAAATCATTATAATACCCAAAAATGTTTTTTTTGCGAGGCCATCAATAATTTTTTCTGCTATCAAAGCTACGAGAGGTGAATTCTCTAGTTTCAGTACACATTACTAATATGATCACTTGCTGATAAAATGTTTGATCATGTAAAAAATAATATTGTCTTGTTCAAACGTTCAACAAAGACGTTATTTTGGTTGAAGGCACTAAGTTTAATGCAGATTTCAGCTAAATATCTTTAGTTATTTGTAACGTTTGCTCTGCTAGCATTGACGTAAACAAGTTCACAACATCGAATGGCATTTAGGGGAGTGAGCTTAGATAATGAGGCAGTTTAAATTTTGTGCTGCGTATGCTATATTTGAGGGTAAATTTACTATAATTTAATAAAATGGAATTTATTTTGCAAGCCAGTTTGTGAGCTCCAGTAGTTTAATTTAAGGGGGTAGCAGAAATTAAATTACCTGAAGGTAAGAGAGCTTTCGAATGACGGACATAAAAGGTTTGGAACTTGATTTCGTCTGTGTGGGGGAATGTATGGATGAGTCAACCGGGGCGACTGAGTGAGATAGGTGAGGGTTTTGGGGCAGGAACAAACACCCTGATTACGTACGGGGTTATACTCCAGTGAGGGAATTGTAGATGTTGTGGCTGAGAGTGTGAGCAAATCATCTCCCCCTCCCCCAAAAGAATGAGAGGATGAGGGTCATTTAGGACGATGTTGCGCCCAAAAGTATGTTGAGGTCTTGGAGGGAAGGTTATATATTCAAGCCCCACAGGATTGGATGGTCAAGGGGTTGAGGAGCATAAGAAGGAAATAATTGACTTCCCTCTCCGTCTACTATACAAGCGGACGGTGTTTTACGAATGTCGGTCGGCAAGGAAAATAAACGAGATTGAAGTTGGCCGCATCGGATGTAATGGAGCTTTCGTTCTCCCTCTCGCACGTTAGAATTCCTAGCAAGGGAAAGAAAACGTTCACCACCAGTCCCTGGGAGATCAAATGCATACGTTACATTCCGCTCAAAACATCCCTGTCAGTTAGGTATAGCCGTTTCTAGTAAACTATGAACAACGTCTAGCCTAAGAGGAGTGCAGTTTCCGCGACATGCTCGCATGTTCATCAATCTCCGTTGGTACATTGCATTTATAGACATTTGGATTTTTACAAATAATATTGAACTCAAATGTGCTAAAACAAAAATTCCCACACTGTGACGACTTGGACAGCAGAGAGCGCTATAAGAACGCGTAGGTAGTATTACGAGTGAGTAATCTAGAAAGGGAAAATGAGGGATGGGGTTGCTAAAATGTTTTCACTAAAAGCACAAGGTGAGCAATATAATATATATTCTTTCCCCTAAACCTACCTCAGTTTTTATTCGGGTACGAAGTTCTTTCCTAAGTTAGTATATGTCTATCAACGCACCTCTTCGGTTTCCTCTGTCTGGATCACAAAATATTTCGTCTGCAAGCAACGCTTTGAAAATGGGTGTTTTACCATCGATAGGAAATGAGAGGAAAACATCGGAGTTGAAATCGTATTTGAACTGCACTCAAAAGGAATAGTGTGCAAACTACCTGGAGACCTTAAAAAGGGAAAAATGCCTCCTACGTCAGAATAGGAAAATAAGGCTGCTCCCCGAAGTAAAGGGTAAGTTAGGCTAATGGAAGTAAAGTGGAGAAATCCTCATGATATATTGATTTGTTAGCCCCTCTTGAGGTGTACTAGGCAAAATACAGGCACGAATTTTCTCGAGATGGAATAAAGTTTATAAACGTTAAATACCCCTAGGTTTTACATTCAATTCAGTTCTCTTCATATAAATGTCCATGGATACTATAGATATAACTTTATGATTGATTTTCTGTATAAAATAGTATACGTAGTAGTAACACAGAAGAAACCAGTATCATACACTTCGCCAAATGTAGATCCTTTTGAATACATCTGTAAGTGTACTATATAGAAAGTTACATCAAATATGTTTTATTCAACAGAAAATGGAACAAAATTTCCATGAAACTTCAAAATTCACACAGAACTAGGGTCAATGTTATTTTTTTAGAGAAATTTAAGTTAAGTTTTAAATTTTATTTTCGTAATTAAGTACCCCAAGATTTAATTTATTTATGATAGTTTATACAAATTCATGACTTCGTTCTCATTACGCAACTCTAATTTTTATATAATGTTTCATTTCTTTAAAGAATACAGCGCTTACTCTGTGCTGCGAACGTAATTATGCATTGAAACATGAATGACCCCTCGTTTTGCTTCTTTAAATATAGTTTTAGTATGATGATAAACTAGTGACATTCCCTGCTTCCTTTTAGACTCTCCAGAAAAAACTCCTTGTTCTTTCATTCTAAATTTTATCTGATTTCCCCCCTGGAAACGTCGTAACATTACCATCCTTTCTATTTCCATCTCCAGGAATGCATGACGTTGCGTCGTCAATGTGTTGCAAGATACTCTCTCTAAAATTGGATATTAGCATAATTCATTAAATATTGAAGAAGTGGTTTTGCATTTCTCCGAAGCGCTTGCAAGAAAATTTGACGCAATTTTATTCTCATTTTTATCCCTGTTGTTTTGCAGTATAAGAAAAACTATTAGTTCTAAAAGTAAAATTATTATTAAACATATATGCATACATACTCATGGCCAAATTCCTCATTACATTTACATGAATACACACACAAATATAAATATATGATATCGTAAAAATTTGAAATAAATCTGATATGGACAGAAACTCACTTTTTTCAATTATATGCCCAAATATAGTGATAGTATTATTTCATAACGCAAACACTTTGCATCACTCAGCTCTAATAAAAAATCTCATGATACATCTGCAAATTAAAACGAATTTTTTGAGTTTTGGTACCCACAAATGCCTTTAATATGTACGCAGACAAGCTGACAGTGAGAAAGAATAGGAAATCGTTCTATTATTGTTCAGGGGACCTAAAAATATATTTACGTTGAAATGACGAAATTAAATTATTTCATGTAAACAATACTTTTCCCCATAGATTTATGGCTTAGGAATAAAGAAATTCTGATTTCCTAACCTTTCAGAAAAATCTTACGTCAATAAATATCGTAAAAATTGGAGAGAATATCAGAATTGTATTGCTTTGCGCAAAATAGGATGGTTCGATTATTCTTTGTACTTCTCTCTAAGCATAAAACTAGTATGGGAAACAAACGCGTTGTTTTATGTCAGCAATTGCTTTCCATACCTTATTAATGACTGATCCCTTTCAAGGAAAATTATGCAAAAGTAGTTAAGCCAGAACGTTTATTATTTCCTCGTTAGGATTTAGACCCCTCATGACTATTTAAAAAGATGTCTGTTCCAGCATCAATACAGGCATAAGAATGTTATTTTTGGGTAAATTACGTCCAAAAATTTGAATAACATGAATAACTTAAAAATTGTTCCATAGCATTACGCTTTCATCAAAATAATAGGGATAAACGTTGTGGGATAATTTCTAGAGGAAATACGTGTAAGGAGTAATAAATAGGAGTACAATAGGGGTACTTTACAAATAGGTCTCTCAAGGAAAATAAAATTAAGTATACTCCCTGTAAGGGAAACAATATTCTCTCCTTTGACCTTTAAGCAAGCAAAATCGTTGAGTTAAATGATAAAAAACAGCATAGCAAAAATTTACCAGACTTTGATTGTAACGCGTCCACTTTAGCCCACCGACGCGAGTTACGATTCTCGACGAGGAGGCATAAATAAATTTGACTTGGGTCAGCGGACTCAAAACTCGGGTTCGTCTCGCCTTAACACACTTATACAGCAAGTCGATTCGAAGGGAAAGCAATACATTTTCCTTTACCCCACCCCAACGCCGAAAACCACCTCTAACAACCCCCTCCATCGGGGTACTATACGGATCATTGACCAGGAGGAAAAAAATGAAACATCACGACCGGCTAATGGGGAAATCACATCCCGAAACTTTATCCACAAATCCAATTCGGATAACGCGTCTGCGTCTCGTCGGAGATAATCGTTGGCGCGCGACGACATCGTAGACTCGAATGCGATCGAGGTGGTGGGGGAAGGAGGGTAGATTCCTTACCAATTCCGGCCCTATTTAGCCCTTCCACTACTCCTCGTCGCCTCCCACTCCAGCGATCCACAGGAGGTGATTGCGGCCCCAGTGATTACGTCTGCGCCCAAAACGCGAGCTGAGCACTCCCATTCTTTTGCCTCAGCGTCCCCGAGAGCGAAGGCGACCGCCTCTGTGAGCCAGGCATCCCCATCCTACGCACCCATTCGATTAACTTGTTCGTTTCTAGAGATTCCGCGGTGTAGTCGTCTCACTGTAGGGACCTGCGTAACACACACACTTGGTGAGGTTCGTCCTAGGGAAAATCCAATTGCCCACGCGCTCCCTTTTACACGTTCCAAGTCTCTCGAAACTAATTTTCAGGAGGGAATATGGCTCCGTTTTTTACACAACGCGCATCGGGGTTGAGTCACAGGCATGCATGCAAAGCTAAGCGGGACCAGAAATATTAGGGCGCCCCTCTTTCTCTCGTTACATTTTACGTTGAAGTGATTCAAGAACCAAGTAATCTCGGGTTCAATATTTATGAGAATGGATCATTTATGCAAACTTGAAAACCTTGTTCAAAAAGCGATGTTTTGTATCGCCATCAGGTACTCCAAAAATACAACAGAAACATTACGTGATTACGAGAAGTGTTGGCAAAATTATCTATTATCGATTTTTAATATTACGTCTATTGCATCTGGGAGTAGGGTGAATTTTTTTTTTCAAGCTCATGCTGATGTCCTTATCAAATAATGCCATTCAATCTCGAATAAATCTCCATAAGTTTTTTTGAAAATACGATTTCCATCTCGGGAAAATTTACCGAAATTCCATAAAAAGGAGAGCGCTCGGTTCAATTAAAATTCCGAACAAGTAGAGTGATTTCATTAATGGAATCTTGCACGTTCAGGAAAAAATACCTCCTGAATTTGAATAATAAAATACAATGAACACAACTGACCCAGAAATAGCAATGAAAAAACAAGGTTTTGGTTTCATTCCTTTCGGTCTGCAATATTTACCATTTCGAACTCCATAGCAAAGATTTACCATTCATACATTTTTTATGTGATTGAATGAATGATTGGAGTAAATAGTTTCAGGTAACTAATTACAAAAATAGCATTCTCGATGAAAGGTAAAAAGAAGAAATCCATTAATAAACAATTTAAATTTTCGTTTTTTTTTAAATTGTTAAAAGATGAAAATTTTCCCATGGTTTAGTGGTGTAAACTGGATATACATATACTCCTGAAGATGACCCTTAGTGATTAAAAACTGCGTTGTCTTTTCAGAGCATAATTAGACGGGATGCTGTATATTCGTTTTTTACTAAGACTATGCCTATCTTATGCCTAAAATGATTAATTCATAAGGTTTGCAATCATTTAGTCCCCTGTATTTCAAAATATTTCACTGGACAATTGAAGCAACATTTTACATTGTGATAAAAATTTCAAAATATTGTTAAAAAATAGAGATGGTTTTTTCTGAATTGTTTTAAATAGCATTTATATCATTTTCGGCTGCAATTGTCTATATTTCTAACACACTCATATCCTCAAACGATGAGTATCTTTCGTGATGGATCAAAAACTCAATATCTGAGTATTGAATAAGTTATGAACATTTTAAATGCTACTTTTTACAACAGACAGTTCCCGTGTCGCACGTTATGTGGAGCATATATATCATTCCATAAGTCATAATTCTCCAAAAATAGAAAAAAAATACCTCAGAAAAGTATGTGAACCTGATGCAAATTCCTTGCAAAAAACTTTCCAAACAACATTTTTTTGTTTCAATTTTCTTTCAAAGTTTTAGAATTGAATTTTTGTCAGTGCCGCTCCCCCACATTTTGCCTGGATTCACTTCTCATCCGATGCGCAGAGATGGAAAACACTTTTAGTTTTTTAATTTTAGTTTTTTAAACACTTTTAGAAGAGTTTTAACACTAACATTAATTAGAATCTTTGACTATCTATCAAACATTGAAATGCGTGAATTATGTACTAGTGTAATGATTTTCATTATGCTGATTCCTTGATGTAAAACACTTAACTGCTTTTTTTGGTTTTCATTTGAGGAGTAAAAATAATATAAATATTGAAGACGCATCGGGAGATTATTCCACCAGATTATTTTTTTAGTAACGGAAATGATCAGCGAGTGAGATCCTCGGAGTGGATCATCATACTTAGTTACCAGGATCCCTTGGTTCTTGTGTGAGGATCACCGGCTTCCTTCGATTTGAGTCTACCTTTAAGTATTGGAAGACAAATCAGAGAGAATTTGCACTCGGGGAAATTTTCCGAGATGGTGAAATTGGCTATGACATCTCGATGCTAATAATGACAATTATTTGAAAATCTCATCGAATGGAAATAACGTATTTTTTGTTAAAATTACCGAAAGGTAGGACATTATTTGTCTTGCACTCACTTAATCTGTCGATATAGGATGATCTAAGCAAGCAATACCATTGTGGGGTATTTATAATCGATGGTTTCAGGCGTTATTTTATGGAAAACGTATCACGTCATCATCACCTGAAGATGACGTTGTACGTCGAAACCCGGGTCGTGTGTTTGTGAAATAAATCTGTGGAATTACAAAGTATCATTTTATCCGCTTAAGTGGGGTATTTAAGCAAATAGAAGCTAAAAAATTTATATAACTGATTTTAATCACGAAAACGACATTAAGTATGCTTTTTTATTCGGAATTATTTTAGGACATGACTCTCTGTCGATGTAATCGTTCTAGAAAACAATTTTGGAACTATACTAAAAATCACGTCTTGATGCTCTTTGAAATGTTTCACAAGATTTTTTACTTTTGTGCATATTTTCATCATAGCTATCAGGTAAAAAAAAATTGCTTAATTATTCATTGCCAAACTCTCCACTCTTGGCATACGGTAGATTCATGACGCATTTTATTAAATACGAATTAAATTTTTTTTAATTGAACAATAGATAACCTCCTACTAACCTTCTATCTTATATGATGTACATACGATCCAAGGCTTCATTAAATCAACACAAAAGATTTTGTAGCGTAGAGTACTTGTAATTCTTTCCATGAATACAGAAAATGATGACAAAATAATGCATTTGCCGCTTTTCTTTTCAATTAAAGTCTGTACTTCAAAATTCATAAGCTACAGCAGTGTCCTTAATGCTAACCTAGGAAGTAAACGATAAATTTTTCTCGGTAAGAATGACGGTAAAGCCAAGGAATGGTGTGCTATTGCGATATACTCCTAAGTTCAATAATATAATTCATACATAGCTTTGCTTCGCTTGGCCTAATACTAAACATAAAAACCATGACAATGCATAGACTTCAGGAAGTAAACGGTTTCTTAAACTATATTGATATATTTAAAAAAAATAATAAGCCATTGAATATCCAAGTGGTATTAGTAATAACAAATGGAGGACAATAATAATTCATATATTTAACAAGCCAATTGATTTTCGATGCAAATATTTACAGCTATACTATAACTTTCAAGCAGAATGTAATTGGCCACTGAGACGTTGTCACATGACATTTAGCCATAAGTGGTAGCATGGTGTTACAGAAGGGAATGGATTACTAAGCAAAGTCATAATTATAGATGCCGTTGAATTCGCACGTTTGATCAGTAGAATTATACTAAAAAACCGTAGTATGGGTAATAAGGTTGGATGTGAATGGTAAGGGTACAGTTCATCACTATCTCTACCCAAAGCCCGTGAAATTGTATACTCAGAGTAGGAAGATCAGTTCATTTCCATGTAACAGCGGCAATTTCTCCAATTCAGTTACGCAGGAAATCATACTATTTGGATATTAGATGGGATTATTCAATTGAATAGGGCAGGAATTTGAATTAGGCCCTTACAGTTACAAACGTAATACGTTATTCACTAAGCTACCTGAGGTTTAGACTTTGAATTCGGCACTAATTTTGAAAAATGAATCCGTGGGCGCCGTTCATAGCGTTATATGAACATCTAAGATCATTACTATAGTTTTGAATGGCATCAAACAGATTTTACCTATCTCATGAATTATGTTAAAAACTGGGAATCAAACAAAAAACCAAATATCCATCCTGATTTGATATCGCCTTTGTTGACACCATACAAACCCAATATGAAATTTGGAACAAAGGTAGTTTAAAATAAAGGTAGAGTAATCGAATTAAGTAAATTAATTAAATAGTAAATAACTGAATTATAGTTATAACAGTTTGAAAATTTTATTTCGACAGTAATTTTCGATGTTTTCAGGTTTAACTCTATGGAAATACATTATCGCTGAGGCAAAAAATATCAATGTATCCTTCCACTAAATTTTTTATTCGGTAAAAAATGCTTCAACACATCCGACAAAACCACCTGCTAGTACCCCTGTCTCTTCCCCGCTCCTGTCCGCACCATGCAACCACCCACACTGCAAATGCTGCCATCTTCTAAGACCCTCCACCTCCCTTACTACCGACTCCTAACCCAACGCCACCTGCACCTCAAAAAACATTATATATCGCCTGTACTGTGATTTCTGCTCAGCCTTCTACGTGGGCGGTGGTCATTAATTATGCTACTTTATTTCATCAGGATTGCAAAGGTAAATAATTTCGAGGCAACACACACAGCTAAGGAGCAAACATATAACGCCCACCAAAAAATTGCGGATTGTTGGTTGACCTCTACATACAGGCCTGTAGACAAAGGAATCAGTGAAGAAATTAGCAAGTGTGCTCAACAAATAATCAATATTGGATACAAAGCGACGACAAATGAGACTACGGATCAGTCCTTGCTTTCGAAGGAACGCTGCAAATACTATGGATCCCGTTAATTAATCCCGGGCCGTTAATGATGGACGCAAATAATGCTGAGAAGATCTCTGTCATCCTCTGTATGAGATCTCAGCTACATCTACATAATACCTTAATCCGCCGAAGGGGCGTGTGGCGGGTGTGTTAGGCCCTCACCCGTTAAAGAGAATAAAACCACATGTAAACCAAGCAAACTCATGCTAACCTACGCCCACAGAAGTGTATATTTTCATATAAAAACCTTTTTAACTTACAAGCATGCAAATACATATACTATCAAATAAAATCCACATGCATCTATAAATGTAGTAAAAATCTATCCAATAACGTAAAAATTAGAATTGAATATTAGAAGGGGAAATTTTACTATCACTTGGACATTCACATAACGGTCTTCACCTCCAAAGACACAGGTATGGAACTATCTGTCGCTATAGTAATATTCTGAAGGATCCATGCTGCTTCCGGGAATTATCTTCGCGTAGGTGTGTTGATGGGCAACTAGGAAATGTAGATTGGATGAGGGAAAGAGAATAAAATATTGAGCTATTAGAAATTTAACACCACTGAGCGTACAGCTGCCGAAAATTGATTTTATTTAATTTTCTGTTAAAAATTTAGTTTCAAAAATACGAAGGACAAACAAACGATCCAAATTGACAATGTTCTAGTGAAATACAGTTCGAAATATAAGTACCATTCAAACTTTTCAAATTAATTCAAAACATGAAATATCCTTGGGAAAAGAAATACATCAAGTGACTTTGGTGATGACTTTGTAAGTCGAAACCTTGGTATTGTTTAATAGAATATGTGTGGAATAACTCAGCATTTCTTTTTCGATATGAATCGCTTCCAAAAAGTGACGCCTGAAACGATTCTATTCACCGTTTGGGAAATTGGAAAACTGAGTATAATTTGAAGTAATTTGACCTCCTTAAGCGTCATACCATACTACAGAGATTAATCAGTATGACAGTAGTTGTATGGCAAAGCAAATATTCCACTGAAAAGAAGGAAAGAATAAAACATTTAAACGAGTAATATTGCTGCGGGAAAACCATGTCTCACTAGATTATCGGATCTAGTAGCATAAAATTCAACTGTTACAGACAAAATTATGCAAAATGATCTTTCCACTTTTATTGAATATAGCATGAATTTTTGCCTGAATAGAAGACATTGTCCTATTCTGAATAGAAGTGACATACGACAATGGATTAGCATTTAAATATCCCATGCATTATAGTTGAAAATGATTATGTTCCTTCAGCACACAATAAGTACCAAGAAGTAAAGAAAGAAATTGACAGGGATATGGTTACTTGCCCAGTATCTGTAATATTGATTAGGGAACAGCTAAACATGAAAAACAGAAAGCTGTACAGTAAAAGCAATTAAAGTATTTTACATTAATTTGGGCATAGGAATTTAGGTTGCGAATAGAACAAATCTAGCAGGACTTTAATGGAACATTGAAAAGATTTCGAAAAAAAATAACCAGTATTAACTTAATAATCCATTTTTTGAAAAAGAGAAGAAACAGACTCAGAAAAATTAGGAAGTATTCAGTTCAAACAGAGTTAATGAAGAAGCATCAAATTTTATAGTGGCGCATTATGAAAAATATAGCACAAAAAGAATAAATTTATAAACTTTAAAAGTATTTTGATGGAAAAAGCGTTTAAGTTAAAATGGTAGAAATGAACCACGCATGAAGAAGCCCTATCAAAAGAATCTTCCTTTTCCCGTGTTCCCGAGTTCACTTGAGAATACAGGATGAAAAACTGTGAAGACAAGAAACAGCATTTTATGGTTCATAAAGACGTCTGGAAAGAAGAAAGAATGTTTGAAAATACCTTTCCGAGTATTTTGTATTATTATTGCGTGAAATGTAGGATTTTGTTGGGAATAAATGTGGATTATCAAGACAAAAATGCAACCTTTGTTATCTTTTGAAAACACAATGAAAAAACAGCATATTTCCCGTGAACTGCGAATGACAATTGAAATGTAATTAAAGGAACTCAAGTTAAGAATAATTTTATTTTTAAAAGATATTTTCTTATTATTTTCTAATCTAATGGTGTAACTATGATATAAAACTCTTCAAACTAGGCTTATAAACAAGGTTTTTGACCATTTTAGTATTCTGCTAAATGGGTTTTATTTTAGCTACCTATCGTAATTTATGCATGTTATTTAAAAATTTTATTTCCCCTTAAAAACCATAAACATTGGTGCATGCCTCTTTAAAGAGTTTCCAAATATGTGGTATCCTGAATTCGATAGCTATTGGTTCTGGTTACAGCCATCAACTCATTCAAAATATTTCAACAAATATTATATGTATAATTGTTCATTTTATGCTTTAATTTTTTTTATCAGGTCTCTGCCGACATGATAGTGTTCTTAAAATGTATTTATAGCCTAAATTACATGAGAATTATTGGATATTATCAAACGGATAATTTAATTTTTGCTAATATACTTAATAGATTTGGCACTCCATGTAAAAATATATACCGCTAATAATAAATCACCGTGCTTCGCTCGACCTGCACCTAATATCTATCACCCTATTTTGGTATGATCAATTTTGCAACTTTAGCGCTTAATCATATAATCATAAGTACTTCAAACGCCGTTCCAGGTGTTACCATATTGCATAAACGTCAATTACCTCAAAGACGAAACATAACTTTTACCCCTAATGTGTGATTCATAGCAGGTTTTATTGTATGATCCAGAGAAAAAAAAATCTCTAGGCTAACTCGGATGAAAAGAATTCACAGCACATAATGAGTTAAAGTCTTCGGTCTATAAATAATTATCTTTTTGGGCGCATTACAATTGGAATTCACTAAGCCCACGTCTGAAGGCATTGCAGTTTCCGTTTCGTTGTCATTCATCATTGTGCACGTCTGAGGATCACGAACAGAATTCTCGAGGAAACGATGACTTCAACACCCCGGCGAATTATTACTCCCACGGGAATAATCGACATTTACTATTCCGCCCTTCGCATCACCGAGGATCCCCGAGCCGAGGCGAGGCGGGTCGCGTTAGGAGGGTGACCCTTATTGAACGATTCCCGAAAGCCACGTCCCAACGCCGGCGACCCTCCAGGCAATCAGGGGTGAGGCGGTGGCGGAAGAAGACATCCCCAACGCGCATCCACGTCCACGTAAAATACCTTCCTCCAACCCTCCCGTCGTCCCTCGCTCCCATCCGGACTTCAAACCACACAAGTATCCCCTCCGCCGAGGGCCTAATACGGAGTGGCGGTGAAGGATGATGAAGAAGGGTGGGGAGGGGGAGGAATAGCGTCAACTTAATGACAGCAGAAGGGATGTCCCCTAAGCTCTGACTGCGGAAGTCGGATGAAAACAAAAAAAAATTTAGTGTTCCCTGGTTAGCAAAAGCGAATGCTTGGCGGTTCAACGAACGGAAAAATTCTAAGGTGAAAGCATTTCGAGCCAATAGAATTCCCGGAGCATCGTTTTTTTTACTCATCGCCAGCTCCGAAACTTTAGCGATAAAATTACAAAAGCCTAACATTTACATGCCACGGATTCTCCCCGCTCCGGATTATAGGATATACGAAAATATATACAATCGTCCATGGTGACATCTGGGGAATGAGACTCCTATAAGAGATCAACCGGAAAAATAGAAGCCATTTCCCAACAATGGCAGCAGGATAATATCGTTGAACAAACATTTCCCGTAGTAGCTACTAGGGTATTTGCGAGAAAGAAAAATTTCCGCACATGAGAAAATAGCGAGGAATCACGTGAAAATGTTGTAAAATGTGGATTTGGAAATATGATTTGAATAGTGGATTTGAAATAGGATTTGTTGAACTTAAAGGAGACTTTAACATAGCTTACGGTTATAACTTAAAGGGGAAAAATCATGTTTAAATATTGTCGCGGATATAGATGAGGAATAGTGAGGCATGATAAAGAACTTAAAATCACAATTTCACAGGAAACTACTTCGAAATTAATGTGATATGTTGTAATTATGTACATACATCGACTAAGGCATAAAAATTGAAAAATAGAATAGAGGAAAATATACGATATATAAGGAACTCAAGCTTCATTGATTATGGAGCAAGTTTTCCCTTTTTCACGTCAATACCTCAAGTAAAATAATAAGTACGTTTCTTGTAGTTAAATATCATCATTTGCAAATTTGAAAATTCGTAAAAATATAAACGAGGAATAATTTTTTTTCGAACGGGATTAAAAGAAAATTATTTATAGCAAACAATACTATATAGTATATCATAATGTATTAGTTTTAGTCTGCCGACGTAGGTTTGTCTTTCGTGGAACCTGGCACTGCTTACAACTTTTAAGCCCTGACCAATGTGGCACATTTTATTTTGCATTCTTTCTACCTTAAATTCGCCCTATTTGTATATTATTTCCCTCTCTTTAACTCCCTATACCCGCATTCTCCCCTCTATCACCATCTTGGGGACTAAAAATGCGTCTGACCCCGTGGGACGACTATTTGACTGATGTTGTCACGTTAAATGTTAAATGGGAAATAAATTAAATTGGTTATCTCAATTAAAAGTTGAGAAATAAGTTTCATCGGTTTATATAGTCCTTAAGTTAAGTAAATAGGATTATATTTTCATGGAGAAGGACATTTTAAAGGGACGTCACGAGACTATATGCAGTTGAAGCAAGTAATACACGAAAAAAGGATGTCAATTTCTTCTTAGAGGCAGCTGATATACTTCTAAATATTACTTCATCCCCTAATTAAATAATTATATCATTTCTTCCAATAAATTACGTCGACAAATAACAGCTTTCACTTTGGCAACATCCAAAGAGAGAAAAATACTTAATTAAAACTCTTTGATTTAAATAAAAGTTTCTGGCGTAACTTGGTGGAAAACCTTCATACCTGAACAAACTGACACGCTTTCAAAATAAAATCTTGCGAACTCTTACTAATTCCCCTTGGTTCGTCCGAAACTCAGACATTCTCAAGGACCTCAAAATACCAAACCTACCAACCTATCTAAGAGACCTAGCCCTGTCATTTCAGCAAGCAATAGGAAATACTGGTAACCCTCTCATCGAACCTTTATGGGACTATTCTGATAATCCCCATTTTAAATACAAACGTGCAAAAACAAGTATAAATGAATCCTAATAATCACCAAATAGTATACTCGATAGCTTAATTTCGCCCTTAAGCCACTTATATCACACAACCGTTTATCAGCATAGCTGGGTATCGGTGTAAAATGCGCTAAACGGCGCAGTGCTTAAGCATCAGTCAGTCATTTTTACCTGATGATGTTATACTATAACGAAACCTGGGTTGTAAAAATTAAAAAGTTTATGTGGAAAAGTAAAGTGGTTTGATTATTAAAACTCTTTGATTTAGTCATGATGATACTGCTGATGAATTCATGCGTATATTTTATGAGAGTAATACATACCTACAGATAACGAAACTACGAAATCTTGTTGATCGCATGTGAAATAATCATTAAAATAAAATTTCAGCTACTTTGAGCTTAACCTGGCACAAGTATAGTATAGAGTGTTAATGTTTAAGATATTATATGAATCGACGTTATAATTAATTTTCATGTTAAAAACATAAGTTTTATATTCGCAAAATTTCACACTGGAATGTGTTTTGTTGCTGGAACTTACGATTTTTATCTGTTAAATACAGTTTTCTTGTGCTATTTATATTTTTTATGCAGCAACTTGAATATATTTCATTCGACAATCAATAATTTATTTTGTTATTGTCTAAACAGTTAACTTTTCAGATAGAGGTTAGTCATAACGGTAAGGTTTGCTCATTATGGGTGACATGGTATAAGAATGGCATGGTATAATGGGTACATGGACATAAGAATCTTGATAAAATTTAAAATTTTCTCAGCAAATATTATCAACCAAAATATTTTCATTTGAGATAATGTCTCCCACTAAATTAGAAGCACATTACAGAAAACCTATTTACACTGAACCCATCAATACATCCGTTAAAAAGAACATTACGTTATATCTCAACTTAACTCTGATTCTCACACTTGAGGTTTTCACCATGCTCTACTGGCGGGTCGTCGGTGGCATCAAACAAGATAAACGAAGGTATACTCGTAACGAATATATTACTCATTCATATTACTCCTTGACTCCTTGGAAATTTGCGTTTCTCTAGCAAAGCATAGCCAAGGGTTTCACTTCTAAGGGACCCACATTTTTCCTATCTGGAAACCGACAGGAAAAATGAGAAATTCATTATATGCTTACGTGTTCTGGAAGAATTTAATCAAACAATTATGTTAAATGTGAGTCGATAACAATACAAATGCGTTTTTGTTATAAAACAATCATTGCATTTCATTTACTTCATTTCCGAACAAAATTCACCATAGCAAATATCATCTCTTCTACGTGTAAATATGTCATTTCATTTTGATATCGCCAATCGGAATGTATGCCTATTGAGCATATATTTGTCAATACACGTTATATTTGCAAATGTTTTCTATGATAAGAAGAAAAATACTGCGTGCAATGCTGGAAGACAAAAAGGAAGTTAGGGCACGACGTAGCTTCCATCAGAGACGTATACATGTACTTCGAATCGTAGCGGAATTTCAACGCTTAAAACTGTGAAGAGGAACAAATAAAATGAACCGATGAGAGAGTATAATTAACTTAACTCTAAAGAAAAATCAAAGGGTATTAAGAATGAGTAATAAAAACTCTGTGAAGGTTGACGTGAAGCTTTGTAGAGTTACGGTAAACATTAAGGATATTTTCCGGGTTTCCTTCCGTATTGGTCAATTTGTTACGGGGATGTTTCACAGGTTGGAACCGGCTTCTTCTTGTCATAAATGTTGACTGAAAGACGCCCATCTATCATCAAACTCAGTGAGTGATCAGCAATATCGTGGCTACGCTTGAATGGTTGATGGAACATTTCGCCTTGTAAAAACGCAGAAAACACAATCCTGATTACAACGCCGTAAGGGACGGAACTGATAATATTATCAAATAAGAACATATGTGGATTGAATTAGTCGTATTCCTGTAGCAGTCTACAGTTACAATAAAATATACCTCTGGGAAAATTCGAGAAGCGAAGAGGTGATGGCAGTACCTTTAATACTATTCAGATTTAAATATGAATAAAATCAGTTTGATTATATTAAAAATAGTCAAAGTACCTCATACTGTCTTTATAATCTTAATTATCTAAAAGTCGAGCTGAATGGTTTTATTTACCTCAATCCTAAATTCCTCCACTTGCAATACGTCAGAAAATGTGGTATAACTTGAAAGAAAATTACATAAAAATAACATGAAATTAATGTATAAGTGAAACCAGTGTAGCAAACTAAGGAATTTTCATTCTCCACTTAAGTGAATACAGAATTTAAGGTAATAACTGAAAGTTATTCCACACCAAAATATAAGTGGAATGAAATCAAACACCTCTCAAATTTTCTATCCAACGAGCTAATACGTAGCTATTAGTAGAAAATAATTTCTTCCACTTGAATTAGACTTTCATTGAAACTGCTCTATCTACAAGCCGTTTACCCCCAAGAAATAAACTGAGAATTAATCATAGATAAGGGACAACATTATTTAATTCTCTATTTTTTTGACCTAAAGATGAATTAGCAATCACTTTTTGACATACAATACACGTAAATAGGAAAACTGTCTTCATCATTTTTATGTCAATGCTATTTTTCATTTCTGTCTTTCGCTCGTTTTGTGACCTGTAGGATGGGTCGATAAAAATAAAACCTCAATAAAAACCTCACCTCAATAAAAAATTGATATTGCAAATTTAAATACTAATATCAAATCTTCCTTTTCTACAGAAATAAAATACATACTATATTTTCCAGGAATGATACCCGGTAAAGAGGAGAAGATGCCCCGGAAAAGTCCATGTATGCAGTGTAAATGCAAAGCAGGTAAACAGAACTTTGCTTTTCCCTAGATTACTTGGTTAGAATCTGAATAATTCCAGGAATTGTCTTCAAAAATTCGATTATCGCAAATGAATTCCTACCTGTTTTCTCAGAAAGGAACAATCTAGAATATAATCTGCAGTGAGAGGGGTTATAGTTTCTCATCATAATAAGCAATACTAACATAGTAACAAAAAAGTCACCTATCTTTGCGGAAGGGTATTCTGGTTTATATTTTCAAGTGGACACATTATAATTCTGATTTAGAACGGGGTTAGTTGTAAAAAAATGGAAACCAAAATCTGTTGTAAAATCAGCTGTAAAACTGCTGAATTGTTGAAGTACAATAGACTAAAGGGTCAACTTCTTTTAGTTTAACAGTATGTTCTCGTAATACCTCATGGCGTCTGATAGAAGCTTCAGTTATTTTTTGGCGTATTGCGTGTGTGTTTTTCCTGTCTTTAGATGAAAGTAGCGAATACAAGTTTACTGAAACATTACTCATGTTGTAGTGTACCAAACGCACTTCCTTTTAGTGCGGTTGTTACCAGTAATTACTGAGTCTTACTCTTTAATATTTTCAAGCGATGACTTAAGAAAGTCACATGTAAGTGGTGTCATTTAATGGAAACATGAAAACCCCACTTTGTGAATATACATGTATATCTAGATTTATAAAACATTAGGAAGGTTGAAAATGTGTAGAGACTTACGGGGAAAGGAATGAATGGGGTCATAAAAATTTTAAGTAACCGAAGACACCAATGGAGTGCTGGGTATAATTTTATGACGAAGAAAATCGCTTCCAAAAGGAGTAAGAAGATACCACCAAAGACGACGAGAAAGGAGAGTCATCTTTTGGTAAGGATTTTGTAATGCAGTGAGGTGATGATTATAACATAATATAACTCTATAAAAGCTTTCATGAAAAATATAATTTGTGAAAAAAGAGGAACGCAAACCGTACGTAGTCATCAATGTCACTTATCCCGCGGGTAAAATATGTTGAAATTCACGGGATTGCAACATTTACCGAAAAGGCAAGAGAGCACACATGAAAATGGAAAATCTTCCACCAAAAGTATTATGCTTATTTAACGAAGGGCATAGTAGGTTAAAGTGCCACAAACTACAGTTTAATAGGAATTATGATAATAAGAGATAAAAATATTATGAATCTCAGAATAACTAATGAATTCATACTAAGTAAATGATAACGGAAGAGAACAAAAGCTCTGTTGCAAATAAACCACTAAAATTCAGAGAAAGTAACTATTGGTGGAATTTTTAGAAGAACAAATATAAAGCATATGGAAGAGAAAAAAAAATTCTCCGTTCAAGAAATAGACGAAGTTATCACAATATGAGAGGACTAGAAAAAACCTAAAGACAAGGAATATCTTCTGAAAAATGAATGTTAAAAAGGGAGAGAACTATGGAAACTATGGAAAAAAGAATTCAGCGCTTACATAAAATTCAAGATGGGAGATGGGATTAAGACCGGTAGTATGTAGAGGTAGTAGAGAAGAAGGAACATATCAAGATATGAGAATGCAGAAGGAAATTGGATCCCCTAGGGAATTGACCTTGCGGGTCACACCCGTAGAATCATGCTCAGGCGTAGAGGAACGCCATTTTTTATTGATTTACGGATATGGATCAAGGTCGTGCGTTCCATACTAAGGAATAGCGAGACAATTGTAAACGGCAGAGCGCTGAGGTGACTCCTTTTCTCCATTTTTTAATAATAGCTCCAAAGAAACGAAATCCGTCCTTCGTTTCAATCAACTTTTTATAAAAATGAGACTTAAATGAGAAAGTAAATCATTGATGGCACCTTGCTATTCCATAACATATATGTTGAGAGTTTGTAGTTAAGATTCTTCGTAAAAATTGAGAGCACATTTTTCGCCATTTTTGTACTGAATACGAAAATATATCTTAAAAATAAGAAGAGATAACTTTAATAAAAAACTCATGTCAACAAGTAACCAATCGAAATCCTGCAGAGCCGAATAAAGAGAACCTCGTGAAATGCAAGGAAAGCTAGAAAAAATATTGATGCTACGACACCGTGCTTCACAAGAGTGTTTCTTCACGTCAAGAGAGAATTTTGAAGGAAAATAAATCCTCATACTCATTATTACTAAGGTAGATGATTCAAATGATCAGTAACCCGCTGCTTTCTTTTTTTTTAACAGAGGATTGGAATTTCCCTTCCGGAATCCAATGGTCATTCATCGACGAATAAGCGGGAGTATATCCACACTCAATTTGGTTTCTCAACAAATAGCCATATATGTTAGGTGTTAATTAACGACTACCCATTGAATTAGAATATTATGAAATTGACATCACACTTTTGTTCATTCCAGATTAAACAAATTACCCTGGGAATATTAGTTAATTATCTTCGTCATTTTATCAGTAAATCCCGGTATACTGTCTCAGGTCATGTCAAAACACAGGTAGCTGAGCTTTAAAGTTCGATACATAAATACTGAAAATTTTACCTACTAGCGTGTACAACCTCATAACGGTAACAAAAATTGAAATAAATGTAATCACACTTAGGGTAGCATTCAAAGTTTTCTTCCTGAAATGAAGCCTCTCGAAAAATATATATGATAAAAAATGCTTTCCAGTAATGGATAGACAGAATGCAACCTAAAAAGAGTAGTGCACTTACTTTTGACATCGATCGGCATTAGGGGAGTTTCGCTTCATATTTATTTCCGGTAGCTGTAGCAAAGATACTAAAAGGGAAGCGTCCCAAACCCCGGACCAGGCCGAGCGTATCGAGAGTTCCCGTTCTTTGCGCAGGGAAGCACGAGACGGAACGTGGAAATGGGATACCTGTATCGGGAGGCGAGAGAAAGGCCTCGGGCGTAGCTCCCGAAGGGAGCAAACAAGGTAATGAATGCCCGACGGGGAATTTCTTAATCCATCCCTCTCCCAGCCCGGCAACACTTCCACCACGGGCTGGCTTATTAAGGCCAGGATTCCAATCCCATCGCCGGTCATTAATTCCCCCTCGGTGGTCCCAGTGCGCGCTCACCACTCGCAGGTATGTTCCGTCGACGTGCTGGCGTTTGGATGACCTAAAATGAGAAATGCGCGCGAGCGACAGCATGGCACAAGCCATCCAGCCAGATCCACACAATTTGTGTGAGAGACGTCGAGTAAAATTTTCATCGTGTGACGAACGAGCTTACACTGGCCCCAAATTAAGAACTAAATACGTTGGGTGCAGGTGATATGTTTGTTAAATGCAATATGATCAACTTTTTCGTGGTTTAATATTCCTCCATGCTTCAAGGGTGCTTCCCAAACTTTAAATAGTTACTGAAAAAATGGATGGATTAGTCTTAAAAGTTTAAAATTTTGACTAGATAAAATTTTTAATTTCAATTCCGAAATATCCATCAGAAAAAAGGGGAAAGGTCAACCCTAATGGGAATGGTGATGGATATAAATCCTCCTCAACCATTGAAGTGCTGAAGGATCTTGATTTTCATCTGACAAAAAACTTACACCAGAAAGTTAGGACTTCGTTACTTCTCAGCATTTTAGGAAGCATCTTCTCAGCATATTTTTCTGTAGACGAACATTTTACACTGCGTCAATTCTTTGATTCAATGGTTGGCGAGAAATCTTTTACAGAGGTCCTTTGTGCCCACTGGAAAAGTCAACTTGTTCTCGGTCGCAGTGTCTTGGGTTTGTTCCCACCCAAAATTTGACCTATTTTGAACTGTTGCTACCATAAACCAACCTATTTTGTATCCATAACACCATCAACTTATGAATTTCAATTATTTTAATTCACTCAAGGGGATAAAATGATTGCATGTAGTTTTTTGCACACCATGACGCCATTTTTATATTAAAATGCCTTTAACTCTATCGTAAGTTATAAGATTCATGTACACTACACGGTCAATTTATCTATGTTTTGTATTTAAAAAAAAAGAGTCCCCACGTATGGGGACCTTGCAAAAGAAGTCACGTCTTACTTATACAGCATATTCTGAAACTCTGTGACCAAAGGATCTATGTACAGATACTGGATCCGGGAAATTACAGGCCAAAATCCCTCTCTTCGATGTACGCAAAATCTGAGAGCAGATGTTAGTAACAAGATGCCTTTCATCTAGACTAACTGAAGACAGAACAAGTTTGGTAATAGTAAATCAAGCGAAAAGCAGTTGGGCTCTTTATTCACAACTTGCTGAAATCATGAAAGCAGATTGATAAAGTGAATACGATGTATTTAGGACATCCAGAAGGCCTTCGACAAGATCCTGTACGACTTCATTGATAGATGAACTGATACCTCAGGGTATAACCGAGAAGGTAGTTAAAGAATTCCTATATTAACTTTAATGAAAGGTAGAAGGAGATTACATGAGCTTGAAAGAGGTATTTGTAATATCAAGCATGCCACAAGGAGGACTTTTAAGTCCCCTACTTTTTCTAATTTTAATATGCGATATAATCTCCCGCATGAATAGTATCATTAGGTTGTTTTGCACACGAAACGGTTATCTATGGAGTTATGACATTCCAGTCGAACACGAACCACACTCCCGCAATTTAGAAAATAATTTGGATTAGTGCAAGAAATTGGCCTTTAAAATAAATCTTTAAAAATTGACAATATTTTTTGGAAAAAATAGGAAAGTCAGCACCTTAAACGAAATTGACGAGATTTCAATAAAATATTTGCAAGTATGTTACTTAGGTGTCATTTTCACAAAAATGTAAACTCTGAAACGAGAGTATGAGGAAAAATCTTGCAGTTGTGGTATCACCATGGATCATTCCACCAACTTGGATCATTCCACCATATTTAGGTGAATATAATGAGAAAGTAATGGACAGGTATCATTTTGAACTACTGAGGTCGTACTTGGGATATGGGACAACGGTGCAGTAAGAAATTATTATGCATTGATTAACATGAGCGATATATTGTAGAAAGACACTATCATCAAAGTAAAATTAATATTAATATGTGTGTTCTCTCAGTTTATTCATTAGTAAATAGCTCTTGTTGTCTCAGAGTCATTCATTGGGGATAATCCATTGTATAAAATTTTTACCTAACAATTTTTCCCTTTATGCATTCTTTAAAATGATAGACTTAACTAGATAATTACATGTTCAGCACTGTTTTATTTCCTGATTTAAAAGGCAGAGCAGGGAAGAAATCAAACTTTCTGCTAGAATCGTATGCTTAACATGAAATAGCTAGATAAATTTTCAAATAAAGAAGTTAATACATAGATTGGATGAGAACAAGGGAACATGGAAGATTCAAAAAGGAAAAGAAAAACCGAAATATATTTTTGAAGTCTAAGATATTTTAGTAGTTTTTTAGAAAAATGGTAAAATTAAAGTAAACATCCGAATACGAAAACCAAGGAACAAATATGTTTATAATAAATGTTTAAGATGAAATAATGTCAGTCCATAAAAACGTTATTATTAGACAGGAAGAAATTGAGGTCTGCAGTCATCCAATCTTTTCCAATCCAATCCAATTCGGATTAAAATAATTTAGTTAATCTATTCCATTAAGATTTGGATGCAAATGTTTTTCACCTTATTTCGTATGCAGAGCATTATTTCTAGGATAGTACGAAAGAAAATTTCAGAGCCAGCGCCATTTTTGCGCACCTCTCCTTTTCATGAATGGAAATGACGGGCAAAGCCTGTTTACTCCTCCTCCCCAAGGCGCTTTTATTCCGATATAGAGTCAAAATGCACCGTGAATGTCCAAACTTTTTTATCGAAATTTGAGCGTTTTTTAAGCTTCCACATGAATATAAAATTTTTATCCCTTTGAACACATGTTTTGTTTCTTTGATGCATCAACATGATGACGCAAACTTATATACCAAGCATCAACGCGCGTGTTGACAGCTAGTAATTCGGAGGCTTAGTGAAACTACGCAAATATTAAATAGACTAATAACTATAATACCAATAAGCTCAACGCTTTTTCCATTATTCCATATTATTTACAGGCCTGATCCGCCCAGTTACGCTCGAAAATATTCTCAAATGCCATGTTAGAGCTCGTCAAATGGGAAAAAAACAAGTAACACGCTAACTGGTAGACCCTAATGATAGAGAGAGGCTTATCGAATCCGATTTCATTTGCTAATGCAGCATGGTGCTAATCAATATCACACATTTGTAATATAAATTCGAAAAAAGTTTAGAAAAAATCACGAATATCTCTTTACCCGGATTGCATGGCCTATTTAATGAAATCCAAAAGGGAATTTTCATTTATACCAAATACTAGCTCGCACATTTGTTGGAATTTCCTAATACTTCTCTTCATTCTTCCCTCCGTTTCATTGCATAAGAACTATCAAATTGGTTATACTTTAGTTCCCATTTGTTTTAAGAGAAAAATGTGAAATTTTGCATGTGGATGGATAGATTGATAAAAGTATCATGTGCCGGATAAATTACCCACTAAGCAATTCCATGAGGAATATTCATATGGTCATCATCAATCGCGAAGTTAGAGAAGAGATGTGAGTGCACTCCTTATTGAATTATCGGAAGAGTAATCGACGTAAACAATTATCAGTGCATTAAATATACTTTATTGGCCAAAAACAAGCATGTATAGAATGTGTCCGTGAAATAAATCACAAACGCAAATAAATAATTTGTTGGGATAGCTATTTAAAACAAAATATGAACAAAAACTTAGAATTAACAGTCGAAATAGCTTTGAATTATTGGTGGATTCACATTAAGACCGAAAAATCGATTCTTTATTTCTGGGCTGGATTTACTCTGTTCGGCTGATATTGTATTTTGGCGCATTGCTCATTAATTTTGAAATTTAACATACGATGAATCGACCATGGAGAACGGGATATTTCAAGTTCCGGAGTATCCCCTGTAACAATAGATAAGTTATATCTTCACTGGTAAATTACAAAAGGTAATGACGATACATTTTTTTCCGTTATTCCGATATCATAGAGGTTGTTTCAAATTTTTATGCTTGTCCATCCAAACAGCAAAAAAAGGCCGTCCACACATTTACCTCACCTACTACGTCACATGAAAATCTCCAAAAATTCATGACCCTAAGTCATCAAGTAGCATAAAATATTATTTTAGCTGATTCAGATATTTCCGTGAAGGTTTCTGATATCCTCTCTTTCCATAGAACCGTGATTCAGCCCATGTATACACCTGATTGTGGAAATTAAGGAGATAGTTTGGAGCTCTTTCCCCAATTAATCATTAGTAACTTGCACCATCGGTGGCGATTAATCTTCAAAATACATTACATTCCCCATATGTAACAGAAACCCTTGGCCATTTTATCCAATAAATTCGTCAGAACTTACCCCGTGTACGTGTATGTGGATGCTAATTGAGTTCCTCACTCGCCCTACCGTACCACAATCATCTCTCTATTCTGAGTAAATTCCTGTAATAGAGACAAATATATCTTCAGTCAGATTTATAGCTTTAATTCGCAATATTCTGAATAAACAACAATAATTAAGTGTCTTATTCGATCCCGTGGAGTTAAAAGTTTGACCTATAGAACCTGATTAGATACAAGTACTTGCATTAGACCCAGTAGAAGGGTAGTCGATAATGTGCAAGCAGTTTCTTAGTTTTAACGAGTTGGTCCGTTTAGTAGCTAAATAATCCAAAGTACGGATCTACTAAGTACAATTTTTAACAATTATCTACGCCAAATTGCCTGTCTGTAATAACTACTGAAGCATCATAACCTGCACCCGAAGTGCCACCTTCAATTTTCTATTCAGTGAAAATTCATAATAACATCGATGAATACCACGTCTTGGTTCTCAAGAGCTGTTAAATGCCCAAGATACAATCACACCCTTCGAATAACGTAAAATATTCTGTCACTATCCGTAATTTTCTTGCATTCACACACATTATTGTCAATCCTTCCTTGCCTTTTGAAATAAATCCCTTGGATGTTTTCAGTCCCCCAGTATTTTGATTATATGATTGTGATTTCTCTCCTTTTGGCTTTACTTTATTTTCGTCTCTATAAAAAGAGACTGATATCCTTTAGTAACTATGCCCAAATAGACTTATATGGCTACTAATACCAGTGCTGAAGTTTGCCCATCGGGCATGGGATATTTGTCACCTACTGAGGAAACTTTTGCCATAATAATTTATATATAGGCTTGTACTTTTTCAGAAAACCCATCAGTTTCACTTAAAGTGTTAAGCTCTTCTTTTAAGCAATATCCTGTTGCTATGAGTGTTAGTTCTGTATCCTTTGCTAATTTTTATTTTGCAATTTATCGATCCCCTAAGTTCATTTCTTTCATTTCACCATAGTTGCCATTGTGTCTCATTGATATCAACGCTGCCAATTAAGAATTTCCTACATATTCTCAGTTTCTTCACCAATTCTTATCTTAGCTTTTCGTACAGGGTGGCACCCAAAAGTTTTAAAACTGATTTTCTGTGGCGCGAACGGAGCGGTGGAGGGGGGACTGCCTGGCAAGGTAAGTTGGAGGGGGCTCTTAGCAACAGACCGACACCAATCTCAGTTGCCTGCGGGCTGTCGTTGAGTGAGGACACTGTTTTTAGTGAAGCAAGGTTTTGGTCCGCGTCGAAAAACAAAATGAATCTGAATTTAGAGCAACGTTATTCCGGGAAGTTTTGTGCGAAACTCGGGAAGACGGTACCTGAGACCCTCGATATGATCAAACAGGCTTATGGGGACATTGCCTTAAGCCGTTCCACAGTATTTGAGTGGCACAAGTTGTTTAAAGAGGGTAGGGAGCTCGTTGAAGACGATCATCGCTCCGGACGGCCGTCGACGGCAAGAATCCATGAATGTGGACAGAGTGAGGACACTGCTGAACACAGACCGACGCTTAACCAGTGAAGAAATTGCAGACCAGTTGGGTCTGTCTGCATCCAACGTCCAACGCATTATTTCACAGGATTTGACCATGCGCAAGGTGTGCGCCAAGATGGTGCCGAAAATTCGTGCCATGGCGCGCTCGTCGTCAGACAGCTCCTGGCCAAATACGGCGTTGCCACGTTGCCTCACCCGCCCTATTCTCCCGATCTGGCACCACCGGTTCTTCTTCTTCCCCCTGATGAAAAGACAGCTCAAGGGACGACGTTTTGACTCGATAAAGGCTATTCAAGAAGCTTCGACGAGGGTCATCAACGGCATCCCCAAAGAAAATTTCCAGCGGGCGTACGGGGAATGGGAGCAACGTTATACTAAGTGTGTAGCAGCTCAAGGAGCATACTTTGAAGATTATTAAGTCGATGTAAGTATATCGTCGATAAAATTCTTGTAAAAAAATCAGTCCTACCAGTTTTGGGTGCGACCCTGTATATGCATGAAACATCACAAACACTAAATAATTCTGCGAGAAACATATGGGCTGCTTTTCCAGTATGCCGATAGTTAATCTTGAGGAAATGGTTTTTCCAAATTAAAAGTGTTTCTTTTTTGTACTGCTGGACGTTCAGATAACCTTAGCAAATTATTTTAAGCGGTTCACTTTTCTGTACCATAATAAGTATAGAACATCTCCCTCAAATATTCTTCAAAGCAAAATCAACTGTTTCGATGGTACTGCTTACAATAGAAACCGTATTTCCGGGTTCCTTTCCCCAAAATCGAGTGCATAAATATATTTTCCCTCCTCTTTGTGGGCAAAATATTGCTAAGTATGTATACTTACTAAGTTTCATGGATTTCCTCTTTCCAGTTTAAACTTAAATCGTTTCATTAATGTAGTTAATTTTAAACTTTGAGTGTTTGCTGATGACTCAATGAGATATAAAGAAAGACAGACCTCATTCTCGAAGATAGATTTGCGTCAGAAAGGACCTAGATGAAATTTAAAACAAGTAAAACACATTGGAGTCTAAAATAAAATCTACGGAGTCATTCATTTTGGAAAATAAATAATTCTTTGGTGCAAATTGTATCAATACAGCAGAAAAGGCAATTAAATAATCCTTCAAAGGCATCAATCAACAATGATAGCAGTTTATTCAAGTTTTCTTGAATAATAATGATAAGGTAAAGAAAATGTTACATCTCATCCTTTTTAGCTTCAGAATACACGCGTAGCAAATTGGATCTTTTCGAAGTAACTTCATTTTTAGAATTGATTGAAATGCAGCTCAGAGGAATGAATTTGAAAAAATGTGCTAAGTGGACTGTTTAATTGAACTAAGAAAAGCATATTTGACAAACCGAAGTTAAAAGTACAAGCTAGTATTTTTTTGCTAACAGAAAATAGCTGGTGACAAAATTGTCACAAAATTAGAGAGTTTAACTGTCGAACTGATAGATTCAAGTATTCGTTTTTCTCGCGCACTATTCGCGACAGCAATAAAAGAGGAGACACCTAAGAAAACAACAGGTACACGCTGTTGAAAATAGGGGTTAACAAGATTAAATTCCTACAAAACACTATCCAAGTCTTGCATCCTAACGCCCCCCGCCGAGCGCCCTTGAGCCAAATGGAGTGTAGATGAACGTATATAAGTCCTACTATATTTGTGAATTGTCCGTCTGGAATGCGTATGATACTAACGGGTAATAAGTATTTGAAATTCATGTATGCCAGCCATCTTTAACTTATTTTCTTGTCATCTTTATGTAGGTTTAGCTGCTAACCATGTTATATTCGTAATATATGTGGGCATGTTGTCCGATTGGTGTTCGGTCACCCATTTTTCACGCGGTTTTTGGTGGATCGCGGGGTGTCAGGTGCATGAGGGAATAGAGTGAATGTATGTAGAATGGCTGGTGACCTACCACCTCCTGCCAGACGTCCTTGCGATAGCTTGCGGAGTATTGTGTAGATTAAGATGTAGATAATACTGCGCAGTTCTTCTCCCCACACTCTAAATTAGTATATCATTATTGCTTCAGGAATTCCTATTGACTCTCCGTCTTACTTCACACTATACTTCATATCCCCATTTCTATCATGCTGTTTTTGAGAATTCTTATCCTTCACATTTAATCAATATTTGTTATCCTCATTTTAATCGCTAAGGTTTCTCTTCTATGTCTTGTTTTCCAAATCTGTAAATTCTTCTACGTAACGAATTTCTGGTAATAGCATGGGTAATTGTAGGCGACAGCGTAGAAATTGCGACAATTACATATTCCATAGGAGCGCATTACAGGGTACAGCATTTTATTACCGCATTTAAACTACGCAGTAAATGTGAGAATCCATTTAAAATTTCCCCGATTATATTTTAATTTTTTTTTCTTTTGATGATAGGCAATCTTCGTCGAATGTCGAATCAACTTTTTTCGCCTGTGTTGATTTGAAATTAGTCCTTTTTTAAAGCGCATATGGATGAATCCGCGCAATAATGGAAGCAAACATATCTTATTAAAATATTTATAGCCAATATGATATACGTAATGCAAAAAAATAGTGGCAAAAAATTCCTTAGTACTTCACTGTGCTCATTACTCTAGTTCAATTTGCAATGTAAGCAATCTATAAAGGTAAATATTTCGACATAATCAAGTAAAGCACATTTTCGACATTCTTTTATTGATAGGGACATTTAGGAAAACGTGACTACTAGTTTACCAGCGAAACTACTGTTTATTTATGTTTCACCTACAGCACTATATTTCGGTAGCATAAATTAGTTCATTTTACGGCTTAATAAATCAGGGCAATGTTTAAATTTTATCGTGATAAATATTTCGAAATACTCAAAAGAATGAATCAGGTTGGATGCATTCTCCTCGCTTCTTTAATATTTCAACGAAAAGTAGAGAAATTTCTGATGAAAATGTTAAGGAAAACTGTCATTTTATGTCGGTCACAACTGGTCTCGAATACATGTCGAGTATTTCAGACATTGTGTTGGATTCAATTTATTAATTAAATAAAATAAAGAGATCAATCTATCAGATTTGTAAAAAGCCGCTATAATCATTCCAAAAGCGTTCCAGCATTATTGTAAGGCATGGGTTGGGATCTATTGAAAGCACGGCCTAGCACGTCCATTACTACTTTAATGAAAATTATTTGAATAATACATAATGGTTAAGAGGAATTAAATTTGCTTAGTAAAATGGTATATTTGTATTATATGCATATACTGTAAAATAGTATATTTTGGCTCTCTTACTTGGTAGAATACCAAGTAAGAGAGCCAAAATAATCTTGAAATATTTATTTTCAAAATTAGTAAACAAAACAGCAGAAAACAACACCTCCCATTATTCTAAATGCCTAAAAATAATGTTCACAAAATAATACGGGAAATTAATGACTAACAATTACCTCGCTTACTGGTGAACTAAATACTTCCTGCTACACGCATGATAAGCATTGGAGGAGGAAGACAGTGGCACAACTGCGGCATAATAATTATTCGAGTGGCTTTCTACGGTAATATGCACTTCCTTAACGAGAAAATTCCAAACCGTCTAAGCTCTCCGCGTATTTCCTCATAGGAGCAGAGACGAGACACGTCGGTAGTTTCGCTCACAATGAGGAAAGAGTTCTAACATCGCTTTTCAGCCAACGTGTAGTTCGGTGTCTGATAAGGTAGAGCTTCAAATAAGTACTTATAGTTGATGAAGTTTATTATTTGTTTAAGACGTACACCTAAATCTTTAATTTTTTGAGGTAATCATTTTGTATTTGTCCATTAATCAAAAATAAGTTTTGTGTAAGGAGGAGGGAGGATTTTAAGACGTCAGTCATTAGATAAGAAATTACAAACGTTTGGCATGCTTTGCAGCCTTGAAAATCTTGATACCTTGAAAATGATGAAGGGTAGTCCAAACTATAACTGTTCTATCACGACGGAGCCCGTAAGTCTTTCATTGTACGGTTTCGCATGATACCAAATTTTTAAAGTGCCGACTTAACGATGTGATTTCCGAGTAAGGCGCAAAATATTTTGCAGGTTCACCTTTGTGAATAATCTGTCAAGTATTCAAGAGATACTGTCAGAAAGTGTTCAATATTTATTCATATTGAAAGGAACGTTGTCATATGGTCTCTCATGATGGGCTTGGACCTCAACCATTTTCCGACCTCCGACTGTAAACTTTGTCACAGACCCTCAAGTCAATCCGGATGAACGAGGGCCCCGGGAAAAACTTACACAGCTTATTCATGTATAAAATGAAATATATTACTAAAAATAATTATCACAACTCAATAACTTTTCTAATTTTATATAGTATTGATTGATTACAATGCATAAACTAAGGCTGATCAGTGTATCAATTAGGTTACTCTCATACTTTAGGTGTAACGGGAGGCCTCCAGGTCTCTAGCAGTTCCACCCAAATGGGAAAAAATAGTGTTTTTACTTTACAAGTAGCTTTTGTTAATCGTGTAAGGCAACAAATTCATCCGAGTCCCCGTTTTTCGAAAATTCCGAAAATCTTACTGCTGTGACACATGATAACATGCAGATAACGGTAGCGATAGATAATGTTTTTAAAATGTAAATTGAATGAAACAAGTGAGCTGGAATGTCAGCAGCTTTGATTCAATCACTACCGAAAGGATCGCTTACTTCTGGTAACATGTGGAGCTATGGGATGGAAACCATGTCTCGTAGTTAGCCTGGAGAGTGTTTCAGCAGCAAGCACAAATTCAGAGCTATAGATAATGGTAGGGTAGGATAGATAGCGATAGATAATGTTTTTAAAATGTAAATTGAATGAAACAAGTGAGCTGGAATGTCAGCAGCTTTGATTCAATCACTACCGAAAGGATCGCTTACTTCTGGTAACATGTGGAACTATGGGATGGAAACCATGTCTCGTAGTTAGCCTGGAGAGTGTTTCAGCAGCAAGCACAAATTCAGAGCTATAGATAATGGTAGGGTAGGATAGATAGCGATAGATAATGTTTTTAAAATGTAAATTGAATGAAACAAGTGAGCTGGAATGTCAGCAGCTATGAGTCAATCACTACTGAAAGGATCGCTTACTTCTGGTAACATGTGGAACTATGGGATGGAAACCATGTCTCGTAGTTAGCCTGGAGAGTGTTTCAGCAGCAAGCACAAATTCAGAGCTATAGATAATGGTAGGGTAGGATAGATAGCGATAGATAATGTTTTTAAAATGTAAATTGAATGAAACAAGTGAGCTGGAATGTCAGCAGCTATGATTCAATCACTACCGAAAGGATCGCTTACTTCTGGTAACATGTGGAACTATGGGATGGAAACCATGTCTCGTAGTTAGCCTGGAGAGTGTTTCAGCAGCAAGCACAAATTCAGAGCTATAGATAATGGTAGGGTAGGATAGATAGCGATAGATAATGTTTTTAAAATGTAAATTGAATGAAACAAGTGAGCTGGAATGTCAGCAGCTATGAGTCAATCACTACTGAAAGGATCGCTTACTTCTGGTAACATGTGGAACTATGGGATGGAAACCATGTCTCGTAGTTAGCCTGGAGAGTGTTTCAGCAGCAAGCACAAATTCAGAGCTATAGATAATGGTAGGGTAGGATAGATAGCGATAGATAATGTTTTTAAAATGTAAATTGAATGAAACAAGTGAGCTGGAATGTCAGCAGCTATGATTCAATCACTACCGAAAGGATCGCTTACTTCTGGTAACATGTGGAACTATGGGATGGAAACCATGTCTCGTAGTTAGCCTGGAGAGTGTTTCAGCAGCAAGCACAAATTCAGAGCTATAGATAATGGTAGGGTAGGATAGATAGCGATAGATAATGTTTTTAAAATGTAAATTGAATGAAACAAGTGAGCTGGAATGTCAGCAGCTATGATTCAATCACTACCGAAAGGATCGCTTACTTCTGGTAACATGTGGAACTATGGGATGGAAACCATGTCTCGTAGTTAGCCTGGAGAGTGTTTCAGCAGCAAGCACAAATTCAGAGCTTTGTCATAATTCACCTCCATAAAAATTTGAAAAATACTTTCCCGAAATGGAAAATTATTCCTCTTCCTCGCAAACGTGTATCAGAGTCGGAGTGTCTATTATGGAATGGTAAATTATAAATATTTCCCATAGTTTACTACGGCGAAATAACTATTGTTCATTCATTATTTTTTATTAGAACGGTTTGAGTTTTTGATTGATTTCTATTGAAAGCAATATCTATAAAACCTAGAATAAATTGTTTCCACTACGACTTCTATCGACTAAAAATGACCGCTTAAATTTATTACACATCTATGTCAGCAATAAAATGAAATTGTAAAATGTTGTGAAAAAAATGGAAAAGTTAGGGTCATCATTTTGGCGCCCCTTTGGCTATGCGTAGGAATATTTTTAAATTTCTCAAAGCAAAAACATCTCTACGGTGATATGCTGAGGTGGAAATATCGTATCTAGATATAAAACGGAAATTTAATAGAACAGTGAAAAACTTGAAGCAGCAGATTTCCAGCATCATTTTCGATATTAAAGGTAGGAAAACAAAAGATACAATATGTAACTTGATCAACCTCATTTCAGTTTATTTAATTTCAATTTGCGTAATTCCTTGCGAATTCGCTGAAAATTCTCTCTACCTCGTGTCTTTGTAACGTCAATACGTTAACAATAACTTTTTTAAGACATTTCTTAACACTCCCTCCATATCAGAAAAGAAGATTTCTTGTTCTTTGACACACATTTCTTTTTGCACGACCTAGGTTTCGACTTACAAAGTCACCATCAGGTGATCTATGTTGGTATCGACTTACAAAGCCATCACCAGGTGATGATGACTTGGTAAGTCGAAACCTAGGTCGTGCATAATAAAATGCGTGCAGGAGAACAAAGTATTTTCTTTTCCGATATGAATCGCTTCCACAAAGTGACGCCTCAATCCATTCTACTCCCTCCATAAATCACATGTATTTGTTTGGCTCTAGAGCTATTGTTATTTTATGTGCTTAAACAGTGTTCAATATTTGAACATGAGTCACATGTAAAATTGATCATCTGCATGATAGAAAATACAAATACTTGCATGTCTCTCTCAAATGATGACTACTATAAAATTCGTTAGATTCAGCACTCCAATTTTCTAAATGTACCCTTGGAAAGCATGCCTTTACCCCTCTAGACAAAGTAAAAATTTTATCATAAATAAAGGATACCGTTGATAATCTTCAATCTTTTATCAAGTCCTTACCATTGCATTGGGTCGATAACTAATGGATTCAGTCAAGAAAACTTTCGCGAAATAACCAAGTTTGTTGAGCTAACAGAACTACAAGAATTTCTTTTCGGAATGACCGATTCCATCGCTTTGGGAATTCCATTCCTTTGAATTATAAGTATCGGCTAGACGTTTATAGTGACGCTACCCCATGGCAGGCGGCATGGGTCATTCCCCTCTTGGGAGTAACGGAAATATGGGTCCTAGAACAAGAAAAGCCGATAGTGGAAGCCGAAGCCCTTGCGGCTCTTATGGCGGCACACCATGCTGTCAGTGTGGCCGACCCTGATACAGAAGTGGTAGTGTTTATGGACAATCAAGCGGCAATGTTCTCCCTCGATCGAGGGAAAGGTATTATATTTGAATCTGTACATATTATGTATCTCTATGTCGAATTAATAAAGGAACCGTCACGGAATGTGACCTGGAGGTATGTCCCCTCGGAGCTTAATCCGGCCGATCGTCCTTCTCGGACCGTCCTGCCTCCCTATGCCCGCTCGGCCTCGGATTCGGTGACCGGGTTGGTATATAGGTGGGACGAAGCCTGAGAAGGCCAGTCGGTCAGAAAGCGCAAGAGAGGGAGGTGCCTCCAGTTCTCTCCAGTTCGGATGGAATTCGCATCGCATCGAAACTCAAATAGGCATCATCCAATGTCAAATGCACAAGAATGGATCCGTCCCCTTTATTTGAACATCATATCCGAGAAAATCGTTAACAACCTCTGAAAAACTTCATTCAAATGTCATATTCAGAAGGGCTTTGAACACTTACACGACGATGGGCAATATTCTTACGGGATTGCTGCAGACTGTGTGCAAATCTCCACCAGTGTGATTATCATTAATGAAATTTCTAAGTCCTCTTTTGAACCTTCTTTATCCTTTGTCTTTCCATCCACCCTCTCTCTATACCACTCAGCGTTTACTGCGCATGACTGAGACGCCGACTGTTCCTATTTATACATTTACGTTCCTGTAATAATAAGTGACGAAATAAATTAAATCGACTACAAAGGTATTGGTACATACCTGCATTTCTCTACATTTTTAGTTGTGCAATTTTTATATTGACTCATAGAAGCTTATATATCATCAAAGCATCGAGTATTTTCTACCTAGGGAATATGGGTGGTGCGATGGCTATTTTACTGACAAACATGAATCCTAGCACTGGCGAAATTTTTCAAAGATAACCCGATCCCTTCTTTGATCCGTACTTTGAAACATACGGGGATGGCACTTCAAGTGGGAATAAACCGTTAATCGGATAGGACATTTAAATTGCGTAACCGCACGGCGTTTTCAGTTAATCCTGGGCTGATACCGGCACCGAATTTTTCTCCTCTTTCCCTTATCCCATTTCTGAACAACCCTTCCTCTACCAAATTAACCATCTATCCCTCATGGCAAAAGTGACCATAACTGTCGATTACCTCCGCTGATGACTCCCTTCAACTTTTCCTGCCGAAAAGAGAAAATGGGCGAGAGTGTGATAGGGATGAAATTTTTTGGAAAAGTAAGATTTGTAAATTTTTTAAGTTTTTTGCAGAAATGCGAATTTAGTAAATCTAATAAAAAATTTAATTTTACGCTTCTGATGCCAAAATTCTGAGATCAGGTAGCACATGGGGGACACTTAGAACGGGATGATGACGAAAATATGTTTTCAAAGGCCATTACATAGTACTGTATGGCTTCATTATTTAGTGGAACTGGCCAGAGTTCCTTCTGTATTTCGATTACTTTTGGATGACATCACACACTTAAAACAGATGTTGCGAGTAGCAACACTTCCTTCATCCAACGGATCTCTTCTCGCCCTCACTTGTCATACACCTTTCCCCGCACGTCCGTCCTCTCTCGTTCCCCGTTCCTTTATCCATGGTATTTTTCTGGCTTAACGTTTCTTCGACATCAATACCGTATGCATAATGCCGTCAGCATTTATTTACCTCTGGTGCACCTCCATCCTTATCAATCTTTTTCTTGTAAGTCCTGTCATTTTCAATCCTCTGCCCTTCATGCCTTTCCGTTTATTTTCCCAATGTCGCGTGATAAATCTCGCTGGTTTTATATTTATAAAGCTCCACTCTTCGACTTGATAACGGGTTTTCTTACACAAAGGTGACCTGAATAAGATTCCGCTCGGCACATGCTTCCTTTCTAGATTAATATATTTGGACAATCTCTTTCCCACTTTGGTCCATTATTATTTTTATATATAATGGGGCAATTTTAAAATCTAACAGCATTAACTGAAGGGAACATAAAAATGTACTCGTATTTTCTCTTGGTAAAAATCTTTTTTTTTCCTGATACTATTTCCATTTTTATGAAGTCCACCTTCTTGAAGTAAACCCTTGCATAACTACCGATGCTGCGGCAACGAGCAGCAAAAAAGTTTACAACCTAAGAGCCATCACCATGCTCCTCGATAAGGGTTTACCTTGTTACCGCAAAACAGAATAAATAACCACTATTTTATTCATGGTCATATTCTTCTTTTCCCTTTGCTTCAATTGCTGTCTTTTTTTTAGCATTCGTGAGTGCCTATTCGGTTCCTTATTTAGATGGAGAGACGATATGATTCAACTGCACTCCACCCTTAGGGCTTGGTTATCTTCAAACCTTTTAACAGAAGTTATCACTGTGTACTGGCCGGTTGAGTCATTAAAAATTCACTTGGAAAAATAAGCTCAGCACTTCGAGCACCTTATTGCCACCGAATCCCCAAATATGAAGAGCATTTCCATGGACCGCATAAAAATTTAGTAATTCTCGGTATCCTTTCCCAAAAACGGTATTCTCGTTTATTTAAACCATCCCTTCCGCGAACGAAAAAAAGTATACATTTAGATATTGCGAAATTTTTCTTCTCCCTAATTGCCCCGACTAACGATGGCGAAAAATTTGCGAATAAAACAGCGAATCCCCGTCCGTTCGGGCACGCTACGAGGTGCCCCTCATCGCACGTATGCAGGCGACGTAGTATATACCGCTCGTCCTTGTCCACCCTCAAATTTCCATGTGGAGAGGGTCTCGGGCTTCCCGCTTATCCGTTCCCGTCACCGCGGCTTGTTGCAAGGTCCTCGTCCACCTCCCACTCCCAATTTCTCGTTCGCCCATTCTTCCCTCGACCTCCAACCGCCACTTCCTCTCTTTCCTCCGCCTACCCCACCCTCCACACTCACCCACGCCCTCTCTCCCTCACTCCGACCTGCCTGCAGTCCTGGGAAAACCATTTCGGGCTTGAGCCGCGCACGGTCGAAAGGACCACGTAAAATTTCCAGTCGTAAAGGGGGCAGTTTATATGCGCAGACCATAATACCCGTCGGCGTATGCAGGTTTCAAGGTCCATGGCGTCTCGGGGGACGGAGGGAAGGATGCGAAGCAGGCAGTGACTGAGAGAGGGGGCACGTGATAGGAGCGGATGGGCGTGGGTTGGCGAGGAGAAAGAGAGGCGGAGGGGTGGGTGGGTGTGTGAGTGAGGGGATGGAGGATCAGCAGGGTTTTGGCAAAGGTGGTGGGACCGTGACTGGGTGGAAAAGGGAGGGAAAGGGTTCGGAATGGTTGCGTATCTATGGATATATGCGAACATGAGCGTGAAAGGGCCGATGGGAAAGATTATTTACTTTTTTTTTAGTTAAATATTTTTGTTCCACGGAGAGGTTGTGAACGGCGATGAGAGAGGAAGAGGCAGAACACGGGGGAGAGAGTGGGACCAGCGGGGATACGACATCAAAATATGCGATAAACCGCTTCTCTGCATTGCCCCGCCGGTGTTCAACGCGCGAAATGGGCCCTCCCTCCGGCCCCAGCCGCTCGCGCCCCTCCAGACGTATACCGTGAAGAGCAGTGTCCCGGGTGAAGGGGCGTTCTCGCGGGCGAAGCGGCATTTTAAATGGAAATTTTCAGGGGCTCGCACTCCCTGAGAGCACGGGGTGCTGCTCCGCGATTATGAATTTCGGCACACGAGCTCCATGCCATTTGAATAATATCTCGAGAGTGTTGCACACAGCGGGTGCGTGGGTGCCCTAAACGAAGAATAAGAATACATGGATGAGCCCAAGTAATCCAATCAAGCCTCGATTACTTTCCTTCGCTCTTTCTCTCTCTCTCTATCCCATCCCCCACCCATTCAAACGCGAAGAGTTTGTGTTGTTATCCTCGGATAGTCCTCAAAATATTATTGCAGACAATATAGGTCAACTGGAATGCGCCATAGAAATCGGCGCAGGCTGCTAGTCCCTTTCTTGGAGTTGAAAATAAAAAAACGCCTATATAACCACAGAAATGAACTCTAGTTGAATAGAAAACGAAGTGTTGGAACCAAATAAATTTCAATTCAACAATGTCAGAGTGTAAATATCATTCGCATGACCGGGATTCGAAACCGGATCCCTCGATGTCCAGCCGAGTGCTTTAGCCAGGTAAGCTCGTATCTGAAAATGTTGCATTGAAATTCATATTAGCGTATGACTCCGTTAAAAGTTACTGTTGCGGCATCTCCCCGCAGCTTCTTGGAATTTGTCAAATAATTTTCATTCAAGAATTCAAGTAAAACATTTTTGCCAAAATTTTGTAGAAAATCCGAATCCCCTGATTATCCACACACCAATAAAAATGCTTCAAATGTTTTAATTTAAAAATGCCAAATCTGAACTATCCCTCGAAAATATGGTTAAGCATGTTGAAGGATTATGCCGAAAATGTTCTCTTGATCCTTATCTCCTGATATCATAGAGAAAAGTTGACTCTTCCCCATCCTACCACTACAAACTACCAATGATAAGACTATATTCTCGGCTTTCCAACTCTGTCTTTAGCCTGAACCCCCTAGTGGTACTTCTATACTTCCAAAAAACAGAGATTATATTGTTTTGGATTCTAGAGCATACTTCACCGTTGACTTAGGTTCGTAAACTTCAAATATACTTTTCTTACAATGCACAATGCACTTCGACATACATGGATATGCGCCATCTTAAGGTACCTGAAAACGAACAGTTACGTCGAAATACGTTGTAGAATGTAATAAAAATATAGTGGAAAAGTTAATGGTAAGTTACGAAAACAGCATAATGAAATTATGACTTAATATTTTGAGGATTGTTTTACTACTGCTCTCCAAGCTATCCTGATCTCTTATAATTTATTTATCCTGTAATAATTATCTATCTTTTTCAAACCAACTTCCAACTGATCAACTTCTCTGTTGCCAAGTATTATTATTTAGTGGTGAAAATTTTATTAATAGTATTTATAAACCCTTGATTTATAGATTAATGTTGGCATTATTAATTTTTATGACGTATTCAATCAAACATATACTCAATACTAACATGTCATATTAATCTGATCATTTTAAGCGCTAAAATCATATATTTTCTATTCCTGACAGATTTTTGCTCTGAATAAAGAAATAATGGGTCACCACAAACTTTACAAAGTTTTAAGTAAGTAAGTGAAATATGAGTAATCAAGTAATATAGATAGACAATTTTTTTCGCTTTTAAATGTGAATTTATTGGCATCTGGATTAGTATAATAATATTAATTTGTATGATATTCTCCCTAAAATTCGTCCACTACCTTATCGTTTTCAGGAAATATCAAAAAGACCTAACCCGCAAAATAGGCTCATGAATGAAGAATTCAAGTAACGGTTGGCAGAATTCAAGTACTCCAGAAACTTAGTTACTTGCCAGTGGAGAACCAAATTTAGATAAATTCGAAAAAATGCTCATTCTACCCTAGAGTGATGTAAGCTTAAATATAGTTTGAGATATTAATTTTTAAAAACTTTTTAAAGAAATGCTATATTAATAAAATATGCTTCAATCCGCTAGATGCAGTGCATATGTTTAGAATTAGCTACGTTTAATTGGTGCAAACAAAAATATATTGAAAAGGTTTACTTAAAACTTATATATGGGATTACGTTTCTAAGCCCTTGAGATATGGATCATAGAATCAGCGGGGGAAAAATATTAGAAATTACGGAATTGATACGATAGTATAATGAATAAAATACAGTGGATAGACCGAGTGGCGATCGAAGAAGTTCTTCGAAGAGTAGATGAAAGATAAAATATTAGTTAGACACAAGCATAATAAAGAACGGATTAAGTACATTCTGAGACCATAAAATATATCTTAATATCATAATTAAAGACTTCAGATGAAGAGCAGAAGAATATGTCGGATGGATTATATGATGCAGGTAACGAAATATATCAGCTTAAAGAAACATAAAGGAATTAAATGACTGTGAGGTAATTGCACTGCTATAAAGTATTACATAGATAAATTATTATTCTTTAACTTCATTCTTCATGCTTTAAAATAATACAAATGTACTTCATAAAATATCAATTCGTTGCAATATAAAGATCAGTCACCGCATTCCATCATTCACGGATTATGACGAGGGTTTTCAATCGTTTCGATTCGCAAATTGTTCATCCTAACCACACTGTACATGGCAACTGCAAATGCGCAGATTACGACCCGTTTGCCAGTCTGCATATCTCATTACGAGTACCTGCCACTGTGATCAATCAAGAGGAACAAATAATGATAATATATACATTCCAGCGGATGATTTTTACTGTTCTCACTGGTTTGATGGAACTTGCCAACAGTGATGCCGCATTTCATGACTTATATAATATATCTTTACAATTTTCACTTATCGTTAAAAGTTTTGATTTAATGTCAATTTGTTGTGATTGAAAAATCAGGGCTTAATTATACGGTTTTCACTGGACGAAATTAGATAAAAGAAATAATTAAATGACTCCTTAAATAAATTAATTCCTATTTTTTTGCCTGGTCATAGGATCATTTGGGAAAATTATAAAAAAAATGTTAATTCTTATTTTGTTTAGTTTTCTCTATAAAATAGAGTTCTGCGAAATATATTAGTCACCAATTATTAAGTCCAAGATTTTAGAATTTTTTATACCTCTCACGTATTCAGAACGATCAAAGAACCAATCTGTTTTCTCCCACAGCCATGACCATGATTCATTTGATTTTTTTAGTAATAACATCTTTCTGCTTTGCTTCAATCCGTGATTTTAATTTCTATCCCTTGACAACTGTTTTTCACGATTACAAAGCCGTGTATCTCCATCCTCAAGAGTGTGCTTCAAGAACTCCCGATATCCAGTGTCGATGGCCGAGGATAGGTTTTTACAGTTTTGTACCGAGTTCACACCAGATGTCTATCTGATCAATCTGATATAGATTTAACACCTACGAAAATATGGCGTTCCGATGATCGGGCCTCACGGATTTTGTGTTGGGCTCTCCTTAAGGGCGACCTGGGATTGAACTCATGGCCCTCTGGCCAGCATCTAATCACTAGCCTATGACGGCACCCATTATCAGCCGGATTAAATTTCTCATGAAAAGGGAGGGACTCTCTCAGATCCAAGTGCGCAAGGGATCCCAGCGGGGTCATGCAGGGATTTGGCACCCGAGCGGCCAAGCTCCGGGATTCCGGTGTATGGGATGCTTCCTTTTCCGTCTCAACTCTGTAATATTCCGTATTCCTCCTCCCTTGTTCCCTTATGCAATGCAATGTGCTCCTCCGAATGGCGACTGGGGTTCGTCCCCTTTCTCCCAGATATCCCGCCGGGGCTAATGTTGCATGAAGATTTCGGAGAGGTCAGAGGACTCCGTGGACCCTTGGCAGGAAGCACGGCACTCCCTCGAGATGCAGATAAAATTCCTTATCATCCTTATATGGCTCTGGGGCCCAGCAATATTCCTGAGGCCGCGCACTCGACGACCGGACCGAAACGCGTTTTAAATCATATTCTTCCTTGGCACGAGGCGGAGTTTTTTTGTGGGTTACGTTTCCTTCGGCCGAAAAACCAAAATCTTTTTAGTTTATTATATTGAACGTAGTGACAAAAATAATTGTACCCGCCATAAAGCTGCGGTGTTAAATTGAGGTGGTTTCCGTTTATGTACGAAATTGAACAACACTTTATTGCTATGCGGAGTGTCAGATTATATCTTGTTAGCCGAGGCTAAGAAATGTCGGCGTGGTCATTCGATGTCCACCATCCAAAACCTACCTCAAACGGTAGACTCCCGAATAAAAAGAAAAAAATCCGAGGAAATACTATTACCGAGACAACTGTGAACTAAATCGAGACTCAATAGGGAAAAAGTAACCTTGGGCCACGGTACTTATTTTTTACCAAGTATTAACGACGGATTGCTAATGTATTTACATTGGAAAAAATCAATAACAACCGTGATAGTTCACTAGTCCATTAGGTATCTCTTTGACTGTTTGTAGGCATACCTGGAGCAATTTGAATGCCGTACGAATAGATTTTCAGCGTGATTGAATCAAAAACACAATTACCTTAGTTTTACGGTAGCTATATGCAAATTTCTAATTTCATAAATATGATAATGATTCGTTACGTCAAAATAGTAATCAGAAAATTCTAATAGCAAAATTCAATTCACTTTTTATGTTAATTTATCTATAGTATTTTAAGGATCGTTAAAAACGTTCGAATATTCATGCTGTGTGGTGCTTCATTTATGAAAGCGTAGTAGGAGCATAAATAGAAATTAAACCGGGAAAATAAGGAAATAAGTGCATAATATACAATAAGGGAGATATAAGAAATAAATTCCGAGACTTCGTATCACAACATCCTTTGAATAGCCTAAAACGCTCTGCCTAGCCTCTTCTGCATTACCTAAACCATCTAATTATCAAACACCCTGGTGTTAATAATAAACATTTATACTTTAAAACCGTAATTACTCTTGGAAAAAAGTTAATGAAAATCGTTCCTGTTATACTCGTATATCCGGCACCTCAGTTGTATCGAAAATATGACAGGAAAGTTTTTAATTGGCCATTTAAATTATTTATTAAATCACCTCAATGCCTGACATTTACTCTTCTTTGATAATTCAATCGAGGATTTAATTGTTATTGCTAGGCGTATTGTTTTAACCAAATATTTTAAGAACATATGGGCATGTCTCAAAAATAAAATGGCATTATTATTCCAACAAACATGAGAGTGCTGTACAGAATTTTGTCTCGAGAGAAGTTATTGTTTATTTTTTCAGGTTTTTTCCTTTGAACGATACAACTGGATGAATATGCATTTGAAGCTTTCTCTTTGAGGCAACTAAATTTTATAATACTTTTTGTAATGAAAATGTCTGTCACGTTAAGAGTACACTCCTACATGCTATTAACATTTAACAAGGCTTGGGGCCATATCCATTATTTCAAAAAGTGACTAGCAAACTTCAAATGAAGAGACAAAGTGATGAAAAATTAGGCAGAAAAGAATTACAGGAAGTCCACTGGATATCTGTAAATTACAATACATTGACAATTGCACTAATACTCATATTTTACGAAACATTCATCAGTAATATATTCTTCAGTTTCATGCTTCACTTCGTGAAAGTACTTGATATCTACTTAATATTTTTTATTTTCCACAGATTGTTTCAAAGTGCAAAATCTTTTGATTTGGATATCCAATGGCAAGCTTAACAGGAAGAAATATAGAACAACCATACTTGATAAAAGTTTAACAGACAAAGTATAATTTTAAAAAGTTAAAGCGTGAATATTTTCAAATCCTGTTCCTATACAAAAAAAGAGCTCTAGCAAGACGATTCTAGTGCTTTTAAATAACGGAAAAAATAAAGATAAAGCCAATTCCTCTATCAATTATACTAATTTATGTCTTTTCCGCATTTTTTATTTGTATTTTGCTAGTATTTACGAAAAAAATAGTATTTACCTGCAATACTACCCATAAAAACGTGAATATTAAACTTGCCAAAACTGGTAGAAAATAAGACAGTGGAAATATTATTTTTTGAGAAATTTAATGTGAAACATTAGTATTTCAATATCTTCCCTAAACTACAAAGGACATCGAGATGTTTTTATCCATTTATAAAAATGTCAATGAATTTATCTAAAAAACGATAATAATAGAGCTATTAAAGTTCTTTAGCTATTTCCACCATTGGAACACTAAAAACAAAATATTTCCAGCTTTGGATTCCGATACATTTGCGCCGGAATAACGCTCCTCTAAGTCATCCGACCGAGGGAAATAAAACACGGGGGCCAATTTCCGGGTACGTGTGGCGATATTGAGTGATGTGGCGGAGATTCAACGCTCCTCAAACTACGTGGGCCCCAGGCGTCGGAAGTGTGTCATGAGGCGGGCAAAACAAAGGACCTCTGGGATAGGACGGTGTCTTCTGCAGTTGACGAGGCAATATAAAATGTGTGAGGAGTGGAAAAACAGAGAGAGGGAGGCAGAGAGAACGAAAGAGACGAAGAATTGAACGACAGACAGCCCCCATCCCTCGAAGCAACAAATCAGATAATGTGTCTTCGGCCCGATTCTTTTTCTCTCCCACCTTCCATTCACTCCCACACTTGTCTTTTTTTATCCTCATGTACGATGGAATGAAGAACTTCAATAAAGATTTCTGATCGTTGAGGCAACGAAATGAGGTTGCTCTTCCGGGGGACACGGTAAAAAGGTAACCGTGGGGATGGACGCGGGAAAATTTATATTTAAGGTGATGATGAGGTGATTCCACGACCTCATTACTTGGTAATTATCAAAATACATGCTGGTCTATCCCACTGTATAAATACTACTGTGCCACAAAGTCGCTTCATCCCGCGATTGCAATGTAGGAGACGAAACCATTGTCAGTAATTGGGAACGAATTTTCTTTTAATACGAAAATATTTCCCTGAATGGAATGATTAATTCCACATATGTTGAGGGAAATCCCCACCACAGTTTGTCGGCGTCTTTCTTCCAAGAGAAAATCGACGAGAATCGAGAAGTGCTGTCATATAGAATTTTCTTAACTGAAGCAATTTCGTCATTCAAGCTTGGCCACCCGATCCCAGAAGTCGGTGGTTCAACATTAATCCTCAAAACCGACCGCCTTAAAAGAGAACAACGCGAACTGATTACGCCAAATATCACGAATAATTTTTTCCTTGGTTTTGATAATCATAGGGTGGGACGTTTTTTGAACAGCCGCAATATTGTAAAGTAATGGAGATTGGCAATTATCTGCAGTAAATAATATAAAATGTTAACACCAATACAACGGATTATTAGCATAATCGTTTACTAATTGTTATAACAGAATTGTATCCAATAGCCGACAGTTCTAACAAACTTGTTTGAAATAACTATTTCTGAATGAAAGAATTTTAAAAATTATTTTTTAGGCATGAAATCAAAAGGGCACTTAATCAGTCTCAAAACGGTGAAAATTTCAATTATTTCAGGCAAACAATATATGAGGCTTTTCAGCGTTAGCTTGAACTGATTTTACGAATTTCTCGCCGATTTTCATTCCTATTTCCAGTTCTTTCAATGTCTTTTTCAACCATTTCCTTTACATATACGTGGAAATATACAGGTAATATTGAAACCCCTGTCTTGCTCCTCTTCCTAATACTGTGGATTCCCGTCTCTCTATCCGCTACTCGTAATTGAGCAGTCTGTGGCGTGGACAGGTTACTGATAAGTTTTTTACCTTGCCAATTTACTCATATTTTCTGCAATGCATTCATTTATTCTGCCCAATTCAGTATATCAAACGCTTTATGGAAATTTATGAATCAGGCAACTACATCCTGGTTGTATTCTTTTTCCTTTCGATCTCATTAGAGCTCTGGCATTCCACTTACTTGTTCCCTTCTTGGAACCAAGATGATAATTTCCTAAGTAATCATTTGCTCTGCCTGTTATTAATGATCCTGCGAACCAATTATGTTGCGAGGTAAAATCAAATATATTGTTCAGTGATCCTAACATAGTTCTGAATTACCTTTTTTGGAATAGTGACTATCATCGATTTGACGAAGTCTTCCGGCCAAATACCTCGCTCATAACTAATATGAATTTATCCGTAAAAACGTTTTCCTTCTCGTTATCCTATACATTTTATTAATTCTGCAGGAATGTTGTCCTCTCCCCCACGGCCTAATTTGATTACAATTCCCTTAATGCTCTTTCTCTATCGCCATTGAGTAAGCCTGGACATAAGCTATTCTCATCTACGTCATATTCTCTTTCTATGCCTAGTCTTTCTGGTCTAATATCTATACCATATAGTTCTTCTATATATTGCTTCCATCCTTCTTGAATCTCTCCTGGTTCAATTAACAATTGTCCATATTTAACGTTAATTACTTGCACGGAATTCTCCTTTTCACTCATGACACTTCCTGTACCGCGCACCAATTTCCCCCTTCCTTTGTTACGTTTCCATTGTTCAAAGAATCCAACTTCCTTTTCTAACTGATTTGATCAACTTCTGTCTTTTTCACTACTGCTGCTATCGGTTCTACTTTTCCCCAGAGGTTCTGGTCATGACGACCGCAGATGCCTTGCATCTCCCGTTTCCGGACATAACACGGCCGATTGGGCCGAATCTCGTAGTTGACAGGACTCATTTTCTCCATACTGTCCATCATACAAATCTTGGAATGAATCATTTTGGTGGTTTTCCGTTACTCTCCTCCATAGTGTTTTTAACGTGACATCGTCACTCAATGGCCGCCTCAATGATGTCAGACGTCTTTGCAGCCGCCTCCTTGAGGAACAAACGCTGCGTGGACTACCATACGTTAGGCTCCTAACATTCGACCTATCTAGCATGGGTGACCCTACCAGGAGCAATTATCATTGCTCCCGCCAGCATAGCTCTGGGGATTATCGGAACGTACAAGCCCTTCCACCACGCCAAGTTTGCAGCCCATGAGAAAGGTTGATAAATTAGTCTAGCACAAAAATTATTACATGATGGATGTAAATGTGTAAAGACGTATTTCATACCACAACATATTTACGACTAACTATTATCATCTACATTATTTCAATTATGTTATATAGCTTTTGCAACTAAAAATAGAGATTTTTTTAAATTTTTGATGTTGTATAACTGATAAATCACCCCTGTTACACATCGCCCAACGTAGATGTATCAACTGGCTCTTCGTTAAATCAGTCTTATCTGTTACCAAAAGTATCATTTTTCCTTCCTACATCCGATCAAATCTCTTAAATTGTTGTATAAAGCTTTTACTTTCCCTGTAAACCTTGGTGGTTTTTCATTTTCTATGTATTCTCGCACACATTTTCTTGACTCTAGTAGTTTCTCGCCTTAGTTTATCATTTAGTTCTGTGTACGTTCTTTTGCCTTTTTCATTTATTATGTTCATCCATTTTCATCCTCTTGGGCATATAGCTCGTGACTCATGGCTTCTCAATTCTCTCAGGCTCTGCCATTCCTAATATTTCCCTAGCGGCTCTTTTTATTCCCTTCTAAGCCACATTTCTCAGTCCCCATTTAGATATTTATTTTTTCTTGGTACTTCATCATTCTTATTCCGGTTAATCCTTAAATTCTTAACAGGATAATAAGAAAAGTATCACTCTGTTAAGATAAAACTAAGTATTTGACTTCTTGTTTCGGTGAGCTTGGAAACTGTTAAAATTATTATCGTCAAATATGTACTAAAAACAACTTAAGGAGACTAATCGCTAAAGCACAGGCTGCAAACAGGATTAGTAATCTGAAGATATACTAATTTCACTATTCCTCTGAAAACGAAAAACTCAACGCCCATAGTTGACGTATAATGTTCATTATATAAGCAAATACTCTATTTTTCATGAAAAATCTAATGCTATTTCAGAACCGTTGATTCCGTTTTAGAACCGCTCATTAATATCTCGACTGCATAACTTGAGCTCAATTTTAGTAAGATTGAAAAATATTAATAACCATATAATTTAAAGAACGTCTTTTGTGAATAGTTGCATTTTCATTTGTTTAATATTATAGTTTGATGTGTTAAGTATTCATTATAAACATTCAAATTATGCAAACGATTTCTTATGCTGTCAGTATATCCACAATCAATTGCAGCATTTCGGAAGGAACGATAAATAAAAGAAGATAACTCACTACATCAAATGTATGAAATATTCTTTTTCCAACTTCTAGCTACTTAATATAAAACTAAATCATCACTAAAAAAACATAAACATCGCAGTACTAAAGGTGTTTTATTTACTCTCAAATTTGTGTGTAAAGGTGATTTTTGAGAGGATACACCGATTGATTTTAATAAACATGCTCAGAGATCATGGGAAAACCTTTATTTTCTGACGAAAAAATAGTGTAGAAGAAGTTAAGATACTCGTTTTTCTAAATTTTTCCATGTAAGATCTTACATTATAGATTAATATTCGATACCATGAAGCAATAAGCATTTATTGAAACATAAACTATCACATGATTATTTTCATATAATTTTCCACATAATCGAAAATCTCTAAATCTGGATTAGTCCTTGAATTCCTTAATTGTCAATTTGAAATTGCTACTGGCAGTTAGAGTTCCCCTACCATATGATTTAAGTAATTTTTTCCTAGGGCATCCGATATTTCCATCGGTATGCACACAGCACTCTCGTCAATTTTTATGAGATAAATACGCGGAGACCGGAATGACGAGCAACTAAAGTTTTTTAAATGACTAGTGTACTAGAAATTGGGTTGCTTACATAGATTTTCCCCATTTAATGACTTTTATGAAACCTCTCGTCTTCCGTGCTGCATTACGTAATTATTACTTTGAGAAAATATAGTGCTCTATAAAAACATCAATTTATGTATGTAACGGTATTTCATAAAGTTACAGCCTCGCCTGTGCCTTTTAAAAATACGTTCATGAAAGACATTCTAAAAATGCTAGTTTTAAAATTCTTCCAAAATCCAAAAAGATATAACAAAACTAGGTTAAGGTTTTGGTGGAAGTTGTCATCATAAAGTGGAAAAAAGCCATTTAATCATCGATAATTCTCCATCAAATTAGAGAAGTTTGCACACGAAGAAAAAGGAAACTTTTCTGAATGATCATTTTAAAAGCTTTCAGAAAGTTATAAATAATGCATTTGGCGCATCTAGCATTCTTGCCAAGATGTCAAGTCTAGCAAACTATTTAATTTCCTGGACTTGAAATTTGATAAAATTAGGATTAATTTCCATTAAAGGACATCACCAAATAGTCCTCATCCCTTGAAAAGGAAATTTTCTACCAATTAAATAATCATGAATGTTTTTAACCAGATTCACTTTAGATGCCCCGGCAAACTGGAATGGAACTTAGTAGAGAAGACTGACTGGAACTCAGACGAAGTACTTTCGAAGAGCATAACCTCAGTCTTTGGTTCAATTTCCATAAGTACTATGAATTTAAATCTTACTACTTTCCAATTGCAATAATTCTAAATCCTTTAATGCAAGAGGTTTTCATTTTAGAGGCAGAAAAAATAAAATGCCCCACGATTTGAAACATCCAATCCTTTCAGATTAGAGAGCGCGCACATATCTTTCTCGTTTCGTCATTTTCTCGTCTAGAGCCACATAATCAAAACTAAGTCATGGCTGCTTACTTGGCAAAAACTGTCAAAGGAAAAAAGCGAAAAGCTCTTTATGTATGCATGCGAATACTTTTGTATGCACTTAATGAGAAATATCAATAAACATTTGAGACTTGGTAGATCGTCATTTTCCTAAAGCTATACAGCCCATGATAGATTTCGGCTCCCATGACTACTTTTCCCCTACATATTTCTGACAGTTTCTCTCCAATACCTAACTTAAAAATCTCTCCCCTTTACTTATATAGCCATATTCATCTCGGCCTTCCCTTTGTTCCTCATATCTCTTTGACTCTTTACGCTCTATAAATGTTGGTATCCACGCTTCAGTAATTCTTTCGATATGACACAGCCATCTTATTCTCTAGGAGCTCACAAATCCGACAAAACCTACTTTTTTAAACGTTTTACCTCGTTACTCATTTTTTAAATGCATCCCTAAATTGGAAATTGCCCCATATTTTTATTACAAAATGTCTTAGATCTCCATGTAAAATAAAATTCACAATTCTAGTAGAGTCAAAGTTTCACTCCCATGTGAGATTGAGTTCAGTAAATAAATGCTTCATTTAAATGTTCCATGCCGTAAATATTCACATGAGTTATGGTGTTAATCGATGAAAAAACCCTTTCATCGCAATTTATTTTATAATAAACATTGCTACTTATATCATTGCTAGTACTAAGGTTATTTCCTTGACATATTTCAGCTGAACCCCTTCTACGAAGTCATATTACTCGAAGTAATTACTTGTTTGCCATTCCTTCTCTTTGGTCACAACTTCAGAAACCTTGCTTTTCTCTCATTTGCTCCCAATCCCATTTTTTGTACTTTGCAATCCAAACTCATGACTGTTCCCTTCAAATTCGGTCCATTTCTTGATAGCATAAAAATGTTATCATAATATGCATCCCATTGTCTAATTTTGTTCATAAAATATTGCTGGAGTTTATCAATAGTGTATTAAATTGTTGGACTCAACAATACATGGGTTAGGAAATCACCTTGATTTACTCCTGAGGTAATTTCTAAGTCTAGACTCATGTTCTTTCACCCAAACATTATAATATTAAGTTTTCAAAATAGGATCCAATCAATGTAACCAGTTGCCTCTGTACGAAGGGAAATATTTTTTCTACACTGACAAAAACTCAATCATGCATAGTTTTTTTTTAGCATCATCGTGCATAGTTTTTTCATACTGAACGTAATCTATGCATCATTTTCCTAATTACAAAATTTGTTCAATTATGTATGTACTTCCTTCCGTCTGTCCTAAAGTACTCTGAAACCGTCTAATATTTTTTCATTATATGAGGTTATTCTTCTTGTTATAATGATTGAGAGTATTATCATCTACTACATCATACCCTGCAAGCCATCAATAGTGTTTGGCAGGGGGTGATTTTGCACCAGGCATGCAATATCGAAAATAAAGCACTTCATTATCATATATATAATATACGTACTTATCTCCGCAAACGAGACGAGCAGCTAATAACAAGTAGAAGAGTAAATCGAAGGAACGATAAAAAAATATATACAACGGCTGCGTACAGTTTTAAAAATACATATTTTTCCCCTGGTTGTTTGCAGATACAATGATCCATCATTGATCCCTGGAAAATTGTCATGAAATGATAAATAATAAATCAGTTGCTTCTATATATATATATATATATATATATATATATATATATATATATATATATATATATATATATTCTCTCTAATCTATTTTTCATTATTTTTCCTCGTGTATTGTGACAAAGCGAATAATTTACTTTCAAGATCGCTAATACGATGTGCCCCGATTAATGCAATTTCTTTATATGAATTCACTGTATGAGTGGTTTCCAACCTTGTTCCTCTAACATTCTCCATCCGCTAGAACGTTTAACATAGCTCTAAATATATAAAAGTTAAAATCCGATAGTTTTCATGAAAGACAAATGTAATTCAGATGAAGGGAAAAATATATAAGAAAACAGAAAAAAATGGAGAGAAAGATGATATAGGCTCTTCTCCACCCGAGAGATAGAGAGAGAGAGAGAGCTGAAAAGAAAGGGAGCTAAAAAGAGAGTAAAAAAGACAAACAGAAAGAGAGATAGAAAGAGATAAATGGAGAAAGAAAGATGTAAGGGTGAAGTGAGAAAAATAAAGAGAGCAAGGGGGAGAAGAAGAATGCGAGAGGAAGATAGTGAGAGAGCAAGGGAGCAAGGTAGTTAATTACGTTTCTGAGAAATAAATCTGCCTATTTGTGTTTCTCTCTTTGAGTCGTGGTTTAATGAACGCGGCTGTGACGAATTTTAAGAATTTTTTTGTCTTTTTCCGTTAACCGGAGGGGTCTTTGAGAGAGCACAATTTCTTAATTTTTACTCCAGCGGCCTTGATAGTCCACTTCAAGGAGCCAAACAGCGCAGGGAAGCGAAAGAATTAAATTGGAGACATCTTGACTTTGCAATTAAATTATTTACTTGATTTTTGCCAGGAAAACTTGTGGATTTACAATTCTCTCTAAGAGGAATAATTACCTTTCGTTTCGTTATGTAGCTGAATATTTTATTGGTATTTGAATATGGACTAATTTATGAATCCTTCCGGGTTTTTAGAAAAATAACTTCCTCCATAAAATATGAATTGTAGTTAACATGTTGCTTGATTTGCCGTATCATCAAAGGTTGGAAGGAAGGAGGAAGGCACGGTTCAACAAATATTCCAATATATAAGAAAGAGTATAGATTACAAATAATTTTATAAATTTAGTATATACATATAATATCCAAAAAGGTGTTATGTATATATTCTGTGAAGTATAAGTAGAGTTGCTAACTTTATTCTAAGTGCAATCGGAAATACGAAGCCTAAAAGAAAAAATTACTTAATTAAATATGGGTCACAGTTTTTATTTGTGAACTTTAAGATTTTTACCAAGCATCGCAATAATGAGAATGCGTTTATTCACCTCCTTCACAGTACGCGATCATCGGTCAATAAGTTTTTCCCACTAAATTAATCAAATACTGCTCAGAACGCAGATGGGACCACGCGGAAGTTAAACAATCGTTAATGCGTCGAAGGCTATGGAACGCATAAAATGCACGTAATAATTCCTCTGGTGATAAATAAGAGAGACAAGAAAGCATTGAGTGAATAGAAAAGAAATAATAGAGGAAAATTAAATTGAGAATTCAAAATATTTTGGATCTATGTCAGGAAGGCTGAGAGAAAAAGATAAACAGTTCCTTTTCTCAAAAACTATAAAGAACACGGTGTAACCGACTGCTTGGAAAAGGCCAGCTTAATAAATTCCTTCTTTCAAAGAGTTTTCACCTGGTTTGCATTGAATGTTCCCGATATCAGTTCCTCAATCCGGTACATAAAATTGAATTTCACTTAGCGGGATTGATCGTCTGCTGGAAAGCTTTGCCCAAAATAAATACTCCGGTCTTAATCCAATTCCAGCTAGGATATATTAGGGGAAGCTGTCGACATAGAGCAATATCTGGAGATCTTATTTAAGGGGTCTCAACTAGATCACATGGTTCCCAATGGCTGGAAAATAGGGAATATAACATCTATATTTAAAAGCGTCGACAGGGGGAACCAGGTAATTACAGGTTTATCTCTCCCACATCCATAACACACAAGGTCATGGGACATATATTCTGTTAGTTCGTTAATGGGCTATGCTCGATAGACAAGATTTATTGATGAAAAGCCAATATTTGGTTCAAAAGAGTAGATCCCGCGAGATACAACTTGCGGTTTTTGTTCGTTTTATTTTGGGTTTATTATATTTTGAGATAATAATGATCCTGTGGACGCGAGAAATTTTTTGGTAAAGTATATCATAATGAGCTACTTACGAGTTGGAAACCTTGGAATGGCTAAATTAACCTATTTCTTCTTTTTACGTTACCAAAATATACACCATGATTATTAGTAAAACATATTTATTTTCCGACGACGCAGTGGTTAAAAAGGTATATTCAAACCTCAGAATGAAAAAGTATTGGCAGATTGCTTTTCTTCAGAAGAAAATTGGTGCAGCAATTGTCAATTACGATTTAACTTGCGTAGTAAAAAATTTTTAAAGCAGAAATAGTTCTGTAACTAACGTCATACAAAGTGAAGTCTAGAGATTTGCAATATGCTGCTTGCATTCGATTCGCCCGATTCAAATGAATTAAAATCCCTAAAATTCATAAAAATTGCTGCACACAAATGAGCATCAAACTTATTAACAAGAAAATATGATCATGAGAAAGTATGTCTGCTTCATTAGACTGGGCAGCCGATATCACTCTTTTTGAATTATCGACGTAGAAAATATACAAAATTTAAAAGAATTATGCGTGCGGCAGGCTGGGTCAGAGGGGATTACAGCAAGACTGAATCCATGTATTATTTCTAACAATGTCTCTCGTAGTATAAAAATTTAGACATTGACCCCATTACCCTTTACGGCTACACGTTAATGAATCGATATTAAATGACCAGCGATCTCTTCAAAATCAAAATAAATTTCGGTATTTTGATGTATATAAACAGGGTCGCACCCAAAAGTGGTAAAACTGATTCTCTCAACTGAAGAACTCCGGCGCGAACGGAGCGGTGGAGGGGGCTCTTAGCAACAAACCGACACCAACCTCAGTTCCCTACATAGTTTTCCATTAGTTTCTGCATAGTTTACATAGTCTCAGTTCCTTCAGCAATTCTTATCTTAGCTGTTTGTACAGGGTGGCACCCAAAAGTTTTAAAACTGATTTTCACTGGCGCGAACGGAGCGGTAGAGGGGGGTCTGCCTGGCAGGGTAAGGTGGAGGGGGCTCTTAGCAGCAGACCGACACCAATCTCAGTTGCCTGCGGGCTGTCGTTGAGTGAGGACACAGTTTTTAGTGCAGCAAGGTTTTGGTCCGCGTCGAAAAACAAAATGAATCTAAATTTAGAGCAACGTTATTCCGTGAAGTTTTGTGCGAAACTCGGGAAGACGGTACCTGAGACCCTCGATATGATCAAGCAGGCTTATGGGGACACTGCCTTAAGCCGTTCCACAGTATTTGAGTGGTTCAAGTTGTTTAAAGAGGGTAGGGAGCTCGTTGAAGACGACCATCGCTCCGGACAGCCGTCGACGGCAAGAACCAACACGAATGTGGAAGGAGTGAGGACACCGCTGAGTACAGAGAAACGCTAAACCAGTGAATAAATTGCAGACCAGTTGGGTCTGTCTGCATCCAACGTCCAACGCATTATTTCACAGGATTTGGCGATGCGCAAGGTGTGCGCCAAGATGGTGCCGAAAATTCGTGCCATAGCGCGCTCGTCGTCAGACAGCTCCTGGCCAAATACGGCGTTGCCACGTTGCCGCACCCGCCCTATTCTCCCGATCTGGCACCACCGGTTCTTCTTCTTCCCCCTGATGAAAAGACAGCTCAAGGGACGACGTTTTGACTCGATAAAGGCTGTTCAAGAGGCTTCGACGAGGCTCATTAACAGCATCCCCAAAGAAAATTTCCAGCGGGTGTACGGGGAATGGGAGCAACGTTATAATAAGTGTGTAGCGGCTCAAGGAGCATAATTTGAAGATTATTAAGTCGATGTAAGTATATAGTCGATAAAATTCTTGTAAAAAAATCAGTCCTACCAGTTTTGGGTGCGACCCTGTATATGCATGAAACATCACAAACACTAAATAATTCTGCGAGAAACATATGGGCTGCTTTTCCATTATGCCGATCGTTAATCTTGAGGAAATGGTTTTTCCAAATTAAAAGTGTTTCTTTTTTGTACTGCTGGACCTTCAGATAACCTTAGCAAATTATTTTAAGCGGTTCACTTTTCTGTACCATAATAAGTGTAGAACCTCTCCCTCAAATATTCTTCAAAGCAAAATCAACTGTTTCGATGGTACTACTTACAATTGAAACCGGGTTCCTTTCCCCAAAATCGAGTGCATAAATATATTTTCCCTCTATTATTATTATTATTAGGTAATCTACCGGTCAAGGTAGGTTTTCGGATGGACATAACTATCAAATAAATAAATATTTTGTGACTCCTAAGAAAACCTACTCTACATCAGGTCCCTTTTCATATCTGTGTACTTCCTTCCTCCCTTCATCCCGTCCAACATCCCTATCCTGTTCCTGCCCTTTCCTCGTTTGCCCAACATCCTCCCCTCTGTTACCTTCTTCAACATTCCACTGCCGCTCAAAACGCCTTTCATCCATTTTTCCTGCCTCCATAGGATTTGACTCAACAAACCCCTCTCCTCACCCATCATCTCCAGTACTTCCTCATTTGTTTTTCTTTCGATCCATTTCACCTTCTTCATTCTTCTCCAAACCCACATTTGAAAAGCTCCAATCTACGCCGAACGTCCTAGAGCTAAAATTTTTGATACTTCGTTGTAAACAGGTGCACATCCAAAAATTTGGTAAAATGCTTTACTTCAACCGATAATCAATTGTACCCATTATTCTAATACCGGTGATTAGAGGGTAATTGGGATAATCTGCTAAAAGAAAAAATATTTATGAAAGATATTTTCGATGAACATCAATGCTTATATAAAACGAGCTGTACGTATAAGTGTTTTGAAATTTTGAATTTTGCTCTGGATACAACTCGTAAACCGTTTTGCGATTCAAGGAAGACGTACACCATACCATGAACAATAAATTACTTGCGGTGCTGGTGCTGTTCGATCTTTCCAGAGCATTTGACTCAGTAAAGCATGAGCTTTTACTGCTTAAGTTAAAAGGAATACTTATTCAAAAGAGGTCGTTAAATGGCTCCGTCGTATCTCTCTGGGCGGATTTGAACGGTAATAGGAAAAACCAGATAGATCTCAAACTAGCTAAACGTCTTAACTGAAAATAATTCAAGGGTCGTTGCTCAGTCCGCTCTTGTTCTCTCGATTCATGAATGACCTTCTAAACTTCTTCAAGACATCAATTCCATGATGACGAATTTCAAATATATCAGTACTCTACTTGGAAACCTAACCAATTCCAATTTTTACGTAAATGCGAAAATTGATCGTATAAATATATGGAATAAAACTCATGGCTTAAAATTAACTAAAGACAAAAGTACCAATTGGTAAAAAACATATTATATCATATCACTTTTTACCAAATCCCTACAACCTTAAGAATAACGTTCTTTATGAAGGTACTTTAAAAAACGTTGGAGTCACTATTAATGAAAAGCTAAATTGTAAAATTAATTACCAAAGCATCAGGAGTAAATGCCATAGAAAACTCCAGCAAATAAATAAAACAAGAAATATTGACCCACACCTATAGGTGAAACTGTTCTTGACCCAATTATTTTTCCTTTTATGATTACTGTTGAAGAAAGCTATGCAATGTAGGTGAAGAAACTAACAGTAGACTACAGGTGACAATGGATGCAGCCATGCGACTTGAGTGTGATTTTAAACTGTAAGATTATGTAACAGACTGAAATTAAAATCACTTAAATAAATGGAATGGTAACTCCATACGATATGTCTTTTTCTGGCATCATTGAATGCTTAAATGACATGGTTTCCCAGTATATCCTCAACTCGTTCATTTACAAGAAAGACAACCAGGGCCCAGCAACAACTTTCCCTCGTTTTAATTTGCGAAGCCTACTCCAGTATTCTAAAATACAGCAAAAAATGTTCACGGCTACGATCTCAACACCAAGAAATGCACTGCTATAAGGCTAAAAAATGAAACAGACTATTGCCAAATTTAAAATAATACTGTTTAACACCATTTTCACCAAAAAATATGAATTTTGCAAAATATAAATTATAATAAAGGTAATGATCACACTGATCTTGAGTAATTTTAATAACGGGAAAATTAATGTTGTTACAGGATCATCTCTTGAAATATATATTTTGCTATGCATTTTTAATTTGTAGTTCCTTTTCTTTTGTTTTTTACATATATTTTTTTATGAAAAATGCGATGTGATGCACTAAATTGGATTGTATGTCCAAGGGACGCTATCGGTCGTCGATAATATACGAGTGTTATCAACTCTTTCTTCTGTTCCTAATTCCTCTTGAGAAAGGTGGTTGCACCACCGAAAATTCAAGAACCAGTGAGTCCCTCTTTTATATGCTTTAGGTTCTGTGTTTATGTTGACTATTTAGTGAATTTACATTGTATATATATATATATATATATATATATATATATATATATATATATATACATATCTACGTTTGTCTATAATTCTCTCTGCCCTTCTAGAAGTATCTTGCATCTCTCTTTCTATCTCCCGTGGAGAAGAAGCTACTCTATGTTCCACCCCATCTTTCCACATTTTTAGGAATTTATCTCTATTAATCTACCTCTCTCCCTTTTTCTCCCTCTATGTCGCATGAAGAAGGTGGAAAAGAAGGAGAAAATATCAGGCAGGAAGCCTCTCTTGAAGTAGCGGAAACACAGCTGTCGCGCCTAGCAAAGAAAGAGGAGGGGAGAAAAATTAAATGGAGAAAACGAATACCTCCCTCGGCGCGCTCGCAAGAGCCATGGATCCGAAATGTTAGGAGTATGCATACGCTTGAGAGTTCCACTCAGGGTTCCTCAGGGGACGGAGTAGGAGGGTCCAGAGCGGAATGAAGGGGGGGGGGGTGCACGTAGGACGACCATGTCTACAATGAGACTGTTTCCACTCCCAAGATTACCGTGTCGCCCGAGGGGAGGGGGGCGCGAATGGTAGATGGGGTTGGAGGGAGACTGAAGGAGTCGACTCTCACGACTCAGATTCCCACCTTCACAGAGAAAATCCCGCCCCGTTACCAGGACTCCATCTCTAGCCCCGGTCTCTCCCGCCGCCCCTTTCAACAGGAAACTCCCATCCCTCCCTTAATGACCCCCACTCTCGGCTAGGCATGGACTTAACGCTGCCGTAATTGAGTGCCGTATTTCGTGCTGTGACTGGCGTTCCCTCCACGCGCGAGGCGATTGGTGTGTGAAGGCTTCCGCGAGAGGAACGGGAGCAGAATAGGACCGTTCGGAGGACCGATTCTCCCCCGCCAACGACGCTCCGTCCGTTCGGCCTCTCCCTCAAGCCAAGAGATCGGCGCTCGTCACAATTCCCGCCTACCCACCCTCACAAGCCATCATGCCCGAAATGATAACGTAACGTACGAGCGTATGAAAACCCAAATTGTTTCCATGCATTGAGTTAACTACTCGGGGATACCAAAGACGATTTATAAGTTGGAGATCGAATTGGTACAGTGATAGTGGTATAATAGCGTCCGATATCGAGAACTCGGGTTTGAATCCAGAAGACGGCACAATTTTTCTTCGAGTTATTCCGATTTCTACTTTGGTACCATGTGGAGAGTAATTCAAACGGATTACGCTGCCGCCGTCGGATAGCACGTTAAATAGCGAACCCCTTGGCGCCTTTCTTAAAGGGTATGCTAATACTTCGAGTATGGCGGGTTTCTCACCACCGTTCTCCAAATTCCTGAAAATCCTACTTCTGTCAAATTACCCACCTATCATCGATGACGGAAATGACCTTAGCTTTTGATCGCTCCCTAACAACTAATTGCTGCATATCGCTACAGATCGCTTCCCAAACTTTGTTCTGCAACACAAAGCCGTAACTGTTCATTCCAATGTCTTTATAACATGGGTCATTTCACTATTAATTGATATCCCTATTTGGGAATCACCAGTGTCATGAGTATTCCAGGCGAAATTTAAAATACCCAACAATTGCGTTTGAGTAATGAATTGTACGATGACACGAGGATTCAACGAGCCCATGTCGCTGTTAAGGTAGACCGCCGCGAGGAGATAAGAGAATTTGAACTGCTATTGCACAGGTTTAAGGAATTCTTTCTCCGTCACGAAATTGGCAGCCAACACCGTAGATAATGTCACGTAGGATAATTCAAAATTCACAAAAATAAATTATTACCTAAGCCAATAGACTCAATGTATATCAATGGCAGGTTGACTATCACCCCCTGCCATACGCATTCGTGACAGCATACAGGTCACCATGAAGGTAGTGCGATAGCTACTCCTCTTACTATGATGTAAAGAGAAATTTTCTGACCCTGACATAACCTGCTTCAAAATGTTTCAATGGTAAATATGTACAATGTTACAGAATCAACATAATCGTACAATGGTAAATGAAGTTTTAACGCTTGAACACAGGTGTGTGATTTCACGAGATTCATCCAAAATCTAAGATATTCCAGTTTTTTCTCAGAACTCGTAGTAGAAATACAAAACTTTTTGACCTCTTAAACACGAGGGTGGGCTTTATAATTACAAGACATATCGCTTCACGGCACAGTGAAAAGGTTTGCGAATTTTCGACGAGGGCGATAAGCGTTTTAAATGATTAAAATCACTTTCATTGCATTAGAACAGCGTACGATTCAAACAACATTTCCATGGCGTAACACATAACAAAGTCATTTGTCAATTGAGTAAAACAGTAAGTGATATGGATGGAAAATGTGCGTCCATGGGTGCGACAGTTCAAAGAAAGCCAAACTTCTTGTGACAACGTATCCAAGACGTCTTGCCTTGGTCACGGTCCAACCAGATTTTCTGGGGAGCAAAAGTTAACCCCAAAAAGGCGTCCTCAAAGGGCACTGAACCATGGCGTCGACGTTGCAAAAAATGTATACTCCTACAGAGTAAATATATTGAGATGTAGCAGTAGAGTTTCAAGTTCCAGGTGCAAGTCGTTTTTCAAAATATGCAGTGGTAAAACAAACTTTAAAATTTCAACGCACGTTTCATTCCGAAAAATTTAACTTCAATTTGTGTAATTGTCATTTAAGGAATGGAATTTGCCTTGCAAATTCAGCCCCTTTTATAATTACCATTAACTTGTGCTCGTCAGGTTTTTCCCTGAAACCTATGGGAAAGGAATATATCTGTCATGGATTTCGAAAATGAAATTGGACGGGGGAGTAGACTTAAAAAAAAAAGTCTTAATCCAGCCACGAAAAAACAAGAAGCTGCGTATCCATCCCTCGCCTTCACACCCTCCGCCGCACAATCACTGGGGGTCGAAGCCCCCAGGGTGTTGGGGGAGATGAGAAGGGTGGGCGGCGAAGGGGAAAGGCCGGAGGGAAGTTTGGAATTGGGGTCAACATCTGGCACAGCTGACATCCTCTCTCCCGCGTCTCCCACGTCCGAGCCATTCTTCCGCCCCTTTCCAGTTTACCACCCTACGCCATGACCGCTTTATGAAGGCATTAAAATGTGGTTCAAACAAGCTATTGAGACCATAATTTGTTCTTTTTCCCCCAATAACACACCAGTGTGTACACGGTGGTAGAAGAGATATGGGACGTTACTATATATATATATATATATATATATATATATATATATATATATATATATATATATATATATATATATGAAATGTATAAATATGTAATGAAAAATTGGGGGGAGTATTAACTCGAGGACACTATACATATGAACACGTACAAAAGGAAACAAAATTATGGACTGTTTCATCGTTAATCTTTCTCTGTCGTCAACAGAATTATGATGTATGTGTATGTATATATATATATATATATTTATTTATTTATTTATATGTATACTATTGTAAGCGGTATTTTCAGTAATATTAACGAAAATGTAAGGAACTCGCTTATATTTCGCTGGCCCCAGCAACCTTCATCAGAATACGAGTAACTATTGTGCGTGTGTATTTATGTTTATATATAAATATATACACACATACATTATATGTATTCTTTAGAAAGCAGTTTTACAAAGAACAGAAAGGGAAAAAATCTGATAGCCAAAACTCTCGTTTTTAATGCATGACTTAATTTGAGTTTCTCGGCTACTTCGACGAAGGTAGAAGGTGAGGGTCGACAGAGAGAGAGAGAGAGAGAGAGAGAGAATTAAAAAGGTTGTCGTTGAGTTTCTCCTGGGGGAATAATTCTATTTTCCTATTAAGAGGCAATCTTCTTCGGAATGTTTGGCATTAGCTGTGGTGCTCTGAAAATTACATTAACCGTAATGTTAAAGAAAAATAATTCGTTCGATGCCCTGCCCCATTCCTCCCACACAAATGGATTAACTTTTAACCCAAATAGTTGGAGAAAGTTACGCTGCCTGAAAATTAAGGTTGAAATTATGATTCACGTTAGCGCTATTTTTCCACTGCACTTTAAAATTCCCTTGCTAGTCCCTTTCTCTTTTCGTTCTTTCAGTAACAACTTGATATCCAAAATGTTGTCTGAGATAGAAATCCTACAGCGGAGAGAAAAATACTAAAAGTACTTATATAAAAAACATGTCAACGTAAAACATAACACGTATTACTAAAATTCCTTTCGTGGCAAATAAAATGGTAGTCATGTATTACGACATGGCCAAATTTAAGGAGTGTATTAATACTCTTGAATGAGAGTTAAAAAGAAATTAATGCTGACAATGGAATTTGGCATATATTTTCGTAACTATGCTAATACATTTTTAGGCACCTGTTTTCCTTTTAACCTGAGTTTTGGTCCCCTGAGTTTTGTTTCACATATAAACCTTCTTTGGAAAGCTTTTGACGGAAACAAAATTTCATGCATCAAAGGAAAACTCTCTAAAGCGGGGCTCTTTGTGGTGTTCCTAAAGATAGCGGTCTTCAAAACTTTTCCTTTTATAATAAAATGAGTATAGGAATTTTAATTATGTACTTCATCATCCCCGAGGCAGGACGTAAACTTGGTGACATATGAGTTAGTTGACGAGAGAGTTAACTTAGGGTTTATCGATCTATTGGCCTACGTGGGGTAGGGTAGGGAGTCAGCTTCGGTTATGCTAAAGGGGAGAATTAATACATCTGAATGTGTTTATTGAAATAATATGTAGTTGTGATCAAATTTACTTTTTATACCGAAATATTTTTCGATATAAAAATAATACCGATTTTGTCTCAATCTGATTGTGGAAATCAGTCATACCTGCTCAAATAATACCATGTTCATTCACTTATTTGCTTATACATATATATATATATATGTACAAACATACATGTATATACATATATTTTTACGTGAGTGGTCTGAAAAGTTTCCAACTCAGAAAATTTCAGAAAAAATGTCTTTTAATTTTGTTAGGTCGGAAACTTTTCAGACCACCCTTGTTTTTATATTGTTGCTTGTTTGCCTATTTATTATTTTAAAATTTTTTATATGTTATATTTATAAATATATTCTCTTCCACCCTCTAACCCTCCACTCAAACTCAAAACAATATATTTATAATGATTATGATGATTAAGGCCGTATCGTCGAAGCGTTAACCCGAAATTTGAGTGTCCTTTCTCTGTGTTTCTGTGTGTAAATATTTTAATCGACTTGTTTTTATATTAGTGTCGTCCCTGTAGAGCGTTCCTTTTACCTGGGAAAAACTTCCAATAATTGACACCCGACACTACTTAGTTTGTGGATGTGTTTACCTGCTACCAGCCGTATCAAAGTTAGACATTAACTATAAAAGTTCCCTTTCCTATCGTAGAGGGTAGATCATGGGAGTTTGTCAAAAAATATATGAAAATAAAATTTGCTCTTTTAGCTTCTTCAAACAGTTCATAAATTAAACCCCCGCCTTTCGTCATTATATTTCATTTTGAAAACACATAAGGCATTGTTGGACAAATCATCGTGTATCACCCATCTGGAAGAGAGGATTCTCATGGAAGTCACGAGGGCTAGGCTTGAAAAGGGGATGTCCTAATACGACTTAATTAGTGGCACATGGTTATTAGACATCCACTCAATCGGACTACCATCCAATCCCGAAGTTTGCTTTCATGGTAGTAAAAGTATCGGCTCTGAATTATTATTTCTTAAACGATGAAACATTAAGCATTGAAATGGCAAAAACACCCCCCATGGCCGTTTCATAAAGTCTTGAATTGACGGTCGATGTAACGCCGCTTTTATGCCACTGTTTTCAGCTAAGCTTGCCAAAATGTTCGTTGAGCGTTCAAATATTTATTCGAGCACAAAAACCTTACGCGGGGCTCGTCGTGAAACAAAATTACGGCCTATTGCAACCCATGGAAAACATGCGCCGTAAAGTCCGTTCGTCTACACACTACAACAAGCAAAATTTTGGAATCACGTGGCTTTAATGGAAGTCTGGATGAGGGGACAACGGCAGCAGGGCCGAAAATAGTCCCCGAAAGGGCGACTCGGATGACACGCCGGCGCATCCATCAGAGGAAGAAACTAAAGAATCGCGTGCAGGGCGAGTACGAAGGTAAGTACTGTGAGGCGGTGAGATAAGGCCCCTGTGTGGGGCTGGGAGGAGAAAAAGGAAGAATCTTTCCTCGCAAACGGAACGGGGCATGAATAACAACAGAAGGAACTCTCACACATGAATGACTCTTGAGGCGCTTCCGGCGGCAGACGTGACCCTTTCCATTATTCTTTCTCTCCTTTTGGACGCCGAGCATATCTTGTGGGATATGAAGCAAGCGTGATTCCCCTGCGAGGAGAGGGCAGGGTTCGACTCGGCTCGGGTGTGCCGTAAAGCGGGAGATACAACGGATGAGTAACAGTATGGAGAACAGATATCGGTGTTTGGAAAATTCAGGAGGCATTTAGCCGTGCCATTTCATTTCAACCGCTCAAGAGATGAATTTCGGAGAATAGGTCGTGATCCCTTTTATGGCATTGTTGCTTTTCCTTGGCTCTGACAGAAAACATATCGAAGGAAATCCTTCCATAATTCTTCGCCGCAAACGGTGAAGTTTATGGTTCACCACTCATTCGGTGCCCTACGTTCAGGGGATGAATACACACGTTCCGATTAATGTATTTCATGAATTCTCTTCCACGAATGTAACAGATGTATGTTGATGAAATACAGAAATAAACAGAAAGTAGATTTAATTTCTAGATGTTTTAAGAAAAATCTTCAAAATGGTGGGCTATTAAACACAGGTGTCTTACGACATAAGAGTAAGCCGTTAGATACTAATGTCCTTGTAACTAGTAGTTGTTTTGTATGCATAAAGAAATATTTAACACTTTAATACCGTAGTTTATTTATCTGTTGTTATTATTAGCTACGCTATTTGATTTGAATTATCGTACAAACTTATCGGTAAATAAAAATAATTTCACTTTTGATATCTGTCTGGCGTTGAGCCAGGCCCTGCGGTGACTTGTACGGTACCATGTAAATATGTAGCAGACAGAAATCATGAAATTGCGAAATCGTACATAAATTTTCCAAACTATTACCGAATACCTCGAATAAAATTAAACATATCACCGCTGCATGCCACACTGTAGGTACACGGATCCATTATACCACTATACTATTCATTATACAACAATACTATTCATTATACTACCTGTATATGACCAAAAGTAACACCTATATTAATATAGTTAAATAATGATAACCTAGTGTTTAAGACTTTAAGGTCTTTACTTGAGCTCCCAATTGCCAAAACCAGCGGATGGCCGAAAAACCTCCCGTTAAACCCAAAGTTTTATTGTTCCCAGATAAAAGTAATATCGGTGGTTGTATTAGTCCATCTTCACATGAAAACCAATTTTTGCCTGGATGGTTCATGATTTCAATGATTATCCAATATTCGGCCAACATTTTCGTAATAGTTGAAAAATGGTATCATTAATAATTGTTCACACAAATGATTGGATAAATTTAAAAATAACCTAGGGTATATTGTTTTTACGGAATGAACTCCCAAAGTCATTTTTAAGTGAAGAGGAGATAACAGCAGTTGTAGGTGATAGAATGAAACACTTAGGTTCATAAATATTAATCCAATACTTCTGCAGTTACAAATCCAATCTATTCTGTTAAAAACGAAAACCTTTACTCAGTGGTTCATCAACTCAAAGCCTTAACTCTTGGTATCAGGTGTCAGACGGCTATTATGAAGTAATTATATCGGTTGAGTATAAATAAATATTTCATTACATTATGTCGTGTTAAATTATAACTCTTTATACAATATGCAGGGTAAAGCAAAATTTATCAATTGGATTTATAAGATCAGGATAGTAGGGTGACTAAGGTATGGATCCTCATTCCAAGGGTCTTACTTCTGATTCTGTAGGTTGGTGGATATTGTATTAGTATCCCGATCCATATTTTGGGTGCTTTGTGGGGAGAACGTCAGGCGGAGTATGCCATTCATCGGATGGGACGTTAAAATGTGGACTCCTTGGTACCTATCGTTTAGAGTAGGTTAATGCTAACGGCAGATTTCTCTCCAAATACCCTACATTACCTAAATATCCTAACCTACAATTACCCACCGATCATTAATGTTATTTAATAACGTCAGTTCTCTGTCACCTTCCCTTATATGCAGGGTTCGTCCGGAAAATAAGTGTACTGAGCTCAGGGAAAAAAAATATTACACTTTTACATATCTAAAGCTAGTATTCCTCAAAATAGGACCCTTGTGAGTCGATACACTTGTTCCAGCGGCGTTCCCATTCCTGGAACGCTCCCGCGAAGGCATCATCGGGGACCTCTCGAAGACACGTCGTCACGGCCTCTTTGACGGCGTCCAAAGTCCCGTATCGCGTTCCTTTCAAACTCCTCTTTATCTTCGGGAACAGAGAGAAGTCCGGTGGTGCTAAGTCCGGGCTGTAGGGCGGGTGCGGCAGCGTTGCCACACCGTGCTTGGCCAAGAGGTCCGACACGACAAGCGCGGTGTGAGACGGCGTATTGTCGTGAAGCAGCCGCCAGATGTTTTTGATCGCTGGCCGGACGCGGGCGACTCGTTTTCGAAGCCTGTCGAGCACTTGGACGTCAAAAAATATTTATTTGTCGAGACACTTATTTTCCGGACGAACCCTGTATATGTGCATATATATATATATATATATATATATATATATATATATATATATATATATATATATATATATATAATTTAGGTAATCTACCGTTTATGGTAGGTTTTTGGATGGACACAACTGTCAAATAAACATTTTGTGACTCCCCACCTAGCAAACTAATCTATATCAGGTCCCTCTTCATCTCGGTATACTTCTTTCCTCCCTTCATCCCGTCCATTACCCTCTACCCACTACCCTCCTTGTGGTTGCTCGGTGGCATGTGTACCTGAACAATGACCAAATTCGTCGGCTCTGCATTAATCTCTACGAGTAAAATTCTATCTGTTACTTGCTCTATGTTGACTACGCTTCTTCCTACCCCTTTATTTAATATTACGGCAACCCCTCGTTGGCTCTCGTCCCCGCCGCTGTAATTGTCACTATAATTGTCACTCCAGTAATCCCCGCTATCCTTCCATTTCACCTCGCAGAGACCAAAAACATCTATATTACCTCTTTCCATCTCTCGCTTAATATTTTCTAATTTTCCTGTCCTCAACATTGTCCTGACGTTCCATGTTCCTATTCTAACTACTTTCGTCTTCTTCTGCGTCTTCTGTCCTGCTGCTGTTATTTCTTCCCTGCAAGGGTTTCGTGGGATGACGACCGCGGAAGCCTTGCCTCCCCCGCTGCCGGGCACGACACACGGCCCCTTGGGCCGAGTCCCGCAGTTGCCAGGACTCAATTTCTGTTTTGCATCCATCATAATTTTCTTGGGAATGATAATTGAGGTGGTTTAAAAATATATATATATATATATATATATATATATATATATAGGAGACTACTAGGAGCCACTAAACTCTTGGGCCAGAGTGAAACACGCGACGCCAGAGAAAAAACTTTATATTTTAAAATATATTAAAATGTAAAAACATAACATTTTTCATTATAAAAAAATGTCCATACTAATTCTTAAAAAATGTCCCGGCCGTGCATCATTTAAGAAACCCTAATTAACAATGATATTATCATACGATAATGAAACGCTATTTTCAATACAAAATAAAAATTCTTTCTACCAGCTTTTACTAACATCTCTAATTCTCTAAAGTCTATTTTTCAACTTGGTATAATCTTCATAGTATATTGTCTATTAATGTTGAAGTAATAAGCCAAAACGAGATTTCACGTACTGATTTTCCCCAAAATGAGCAAAATCGAAAAAAAATTAAATAGGATACATTTTTTTGCAAGGTATAAGGTTTGTTTAATTTAGCAAAATGTGAGTGTCATATAAAATTTAATCCAAAATTTGAAAGTTTGTGTATCATGTGAAATGACCCATTTAGACAAAATAATGTTTTTTAGACTAAGTGCCGTCCTGAACTATAACAATTACTACCTTAAATTTCAAAATTATTCTTTTAAAGGTACTGATGTCGTAATACTATAAAAAATTGATGAAATCACTGTTTTGAAGGTTGAATTTTTTTTATAGATTCACTTTGATGAGAGTGGTAAATAAATAAACAGAGCTTAATTTTAATTATTACCGATAAAATACTAATTTCATAAATAGGCGGTTTAAGAAGGCTCCTCCATGTGAGTGTCACAAAAATGGCTATTTTTATTAATGAAACGTTTTTATAACTATATTGAAACTCATCTTGAGATAATATTTTCATCTATATGTTTTAAACTCTAGAAATAATATTAAACTAATTCATTCGAAAACTTTAGTTTTTTCTGAAAAAGTACTAGGAATTTATAATTTTTATAAAATAACTGCACGTAAACAGCAGAGGGAACACCACTAAAACAAAAATAACTAATTATCGCGTGAATTAATAACCTCAATGAGCAGTTAGATATTTAACGATAGATTCTTATGTGTGTTTGTTCGCATGTGTATTAAAATAAGTGATGTACATTGAAATTTTTTCACTACGTTCCATCAAAAGTTACTTGTTTGAAGTTAATTTTTCAATATTACCTTGATATTTAAGTCACATTATATTGAAATACTAGGTGCGTATGAAGTAAAAAATACCTATACTAAAAGTACCTGAAATGAAAATTAGCTATAATTGCAATATTCCTATCCTTGAATGCCAGGGTCTACTTTGTGAAAATTCATGGTCACTGAAAAAATAAACTTAGTAATTGTTCGCACAAAATTCTTTACTGTGCTGCTACCGGTTTCGACGCAAAGACGACATCATCAGGTATTGTGGTATAACCTAACCGATAATAGTAGAATAAAATGTTTCGCGTGAAAAATAGTAAGTTTATCTATTCAGTGATTTTTATTCTTAGTAAAAATGAGCATTGAAAAAGAATAAATCAATTCAACTAACGACTTAGAGCAACTCAATTGCACATTAACACGATTTATTGTATTTGCTCGACGTTCAATTAAATATTTATTTTTGGTACCCCCGAGGAAGGGTGATGTAAAATTAATGTAAATAATGGCATCTAAAAGTCGGGAAGGTCTGAGGAGATTTTTTTGAACCTCTTAGCTCGGAACTTTAAAAATGTAATTAGTCCCTAAAGGAACGAAGAAAATAAAATGTCCATCTCTTAATCGGCGAGAGTGAACGGTAAAATAGCAAGCGGAACGTACTTCTCCGAAGTTTTCAGTGTAAAAACTTTGGTAAAATCGATTAGGGGACGAACCTAATGCAAAATGGAAAACTTTTCTTCGGTGACAGGAAGGAGCTATCACATTCATAGAGGAGAGGCAGGTAAAAGAAGGCGAGAGGCAAAATACCCAAAGACTTCCTCCAGCAAACAAGCTAGCCGGTTTCGTGGATAAGAATTTGATGATATTGTTTTCCTTCTATATACGAGCTTTTTGCATATACGCATACATATATATGCATGTTGCGTTTTTTCGTCTTTTATACGTGTTCCTATCTTTTTCCTTCTATCTATTTCCATGTGAATATGTTCACGATTTGACGGTTTTTCGTATGTGAATGCATGTTGGTGCATATAATATAGCACAGGTTAAAGCATCATAACTTCCTTTTTTCAAACGCAAAACGCTTTCAACAAGAAAGTTATTTTTACTCACCCTGTATATACATCCACTCACTTATGTATATATGTGTGTGTGTTTGTGTGTGTGCATATATATATTTTTTTATGCATGATAAGTAAAGACGATCGGGGTCCGCAGATATTAAGATGCAAATTCTATAAAGTCGTGGCAGGCCTGAGAAAAAACAAGGCACCAGGAGTTGACAAAGTAAACGTAGAAATAATCAAGGCATTCGGGGTCAAAGCGAAGGATTCCCTCTATGGAATAATCAAAGAAGCTACGACAGTCGCAAGATACCAGTAGACGTCGAGAATAGCAAAATGATTTCAATACCGAAGAAACCAAAAACAGATGCATGCGAAGAACACAGAGCATTGAGCCTAGTGACTTAAGCATAAAAAATCCTTGCTCGGGTAATTAGCCGAAGAACAGAAGGTAGGATAGAAGGAAACCTTTCAGAAAACCAATTCGGATGCATTTCAAGTAACTGCGGGAGATGCCGCAACATCTTGTTCCTTTAAAGCCGCCAAAATTTCAGAGTGTAAGAGGACGTCTCGGTAGCTTAATTGGTTAAAGCACTCGGGTTCGAATCCCGGTCAAGGCGAATGATTTTTACTCTCTGAAATGGTTGCATTATAATTCGGATGCAGAAAAACCGAGGAGCAAGAAAGGCTATTCCCAGCTTGAGAGTCCTGGCCGAAAAAAATTAGACACGAAAATAAGCCATTATACGTGGCATTAGTGGACTTGGAGAAGGCCTTCGGCAACGTCGAATGGAACAAGATGTTCAAGATAATAGAAGCGCTTGGATTGAACTACAACGACCAAAGAATTATTCACAACTGTCATTGTTTTTAAAGAACATTTCTATGATAAAGCCTCGATGCTCACCGGGCCACTGCATGGTAATTATTAATAATGACGTTGTTTTTCCCAAGTATTGCCACTACTCTACTCTCACTCCGTTCATTTACCTGCGCACTCTTAAATGATTTTGAAACAAAGGAGTTCATTCTGCTTCTTGCTGTATATGTTTGTGTGTGTATGTATATATATATATTTATTTATTGTATATCTTTGTGACCTAGCAAAAGGGCTCGCGTTTAAAATTATCAGCTACTCTCAGTCGGTCGTAAGGTAATATACCGAGTAAAGGAGAATGACAAGAAAGTAGATAAGGCATCATGTTACTCAAGGAGGACATTGGAGTGGAGTGGGGACAGAAAATGAGGTCATGGTGGAGTTATTGTGGAAGGTGGACGAGGGAACTTAGGAGGACGGCGAAGGAGGTTTGGTAGGCATGAATTAATACGAGAATTGAAATTTTCCTCGAGGGTGTCGATGAAACTTGCTTATTGAGGAAAAGAGAAACTGAGGGAGAAGTCCCCGAAAAAATGGTGAGCTCACAGAAGAGAGTCAAAAGGGAGGTGGTGGGAAATAGAAATGGATGTCCCAAGGGGAGGATAGCGCGAGGTAAGGAAAAGTACACTCAGCCTTCGATGTCGCTTCGGAAATGGGGTGGGACCGGAAAGACGTCGAAAGGATGACATGGAGGATGCACGAAGTAGTGAGAAAATTAAGGTTTAGGAAAAGAAATGGACCGGATTCCATCCTTTGTAGGAATCTAGTCGTGTGGCAATTTATCACGTGACAAACGTGGATATAAAATATGAATCGTATCGCCATGTTTTTTGATTGACCTCCTGGATAGAATGCATTCTAGGTTACATTGATGTAATTTCGGGCGGTACCCAATAGGATTTTGCGGATCCTGTAGCACATATTACCAAGAATCCATTTACTTCTCGGTCCTAAATTTCACACCAATAGGAGCTTGGAGACAAATGATACTCGTAAAAATACATTTCGCAATCCTTTACCCAAAATGCTTTGTAGAAATCATAGAGAGAGTAACTCGAAATAATAAATCAACATTTTTGGAGTTTCCTCTTGCTTATCAGTTTTGTGATATACAAGTAGAAGTTTGCTATTTTAATGAAAGAAAAAAACTCCTATTACATCTGCATTGACTTTCGCTTAAACTTCTTATTTAGTTTCACTATCTTTCTCTCAATTGTTTAATTGATCAAATAGTTCCCTCTATTTATAAAAATATGAAATAATTAAAAATAAATGCAAATTTATAATCACATGAAGTAGTTTCGAAAGTGGGTGTAAAACTAATTATTAGCCGATTAGAAAAATTTAACGTATAATTGTCATTCAAATAAATATTTTACATCAGGACGTGCATCGTATTTTTCATTTATAAAAATATATACTGGAAATAATATTCTCAATCATAACTTTTCAGGTCTATTTTGTATTAAAACACATAGTCAACACATTGCCCACCATGAAAATAAAGCAAATGCCTTCTGACCCAATGAAACCGATGCAAAACTTCGTGAAGAAAATATGAATTGAGCTTTTCATTCTTAATAAAATGTACGGCATTAAAAGTCAGACCATTTGATAAAGACGCCTAATGTTATAAAGGCATTATTTGTCGTGTTTGTTTGATGGTGACCTTAATTCGCAAAGGGAAAAGCAATACGGGTTTTTGGTCTCATCCTTAGAAAAAATATTGCCAATGGAAATAGCTCGGAATGGCACTATGTGTAAATTATAAATGATTATGCTTTCATCACAATTGGCTCTATTTTATGGGTGCTGTTCAAGAGAGGAGGGTACAAGAGACAGAGCCGACTACATAACCGTTGGACACAGCTAAGACGATGCTACCCTGGCAACAAGAGATAAGAGGAGTGGGGTCGATAGTCGAGTTGGTTGAACAGGGAGCAGGCGAGAAATACTGGAGTAGGAGATGGAGCAGGTGAGAGGGGAACTATTCGCCGTGGAGGAGGGAGGTAAATTTTTGGGTACGGATGTTCAAATGACCACGTTAAACGACCCTCGCTTAGAGGAGGAAACGACAGAAAACGAGACACGGGAGGGAAAGATTTTGGTTTTCATGAAGGGGGAGTGGAAAGAAAGGCGGTGTCACGTTGACGCGCGTCGCAAAAAGGAGTGGTGAGAACAATCTTTATTGCCAAATATCTAGCTAACCTCATGTGCTCCACACTGTACCAGATAAATAGAGCGATAAAATGAAGCTCTCCGAATTATGTCCAGATGTGTCGTTTCATTGTTCACGATTTTTATTAAGCGTCCATCCCAGGATTCAAACACCTGCGTATCCTAAGGATTTGTAGCCATTATTTTACAACCTGGATGGAAGCAAAACATGCATAGTTTTTGTTGTGATGAGAGAGTTTGATTACCAAGCAGCTTTAGTGTCCATTTCGAAAAACGTTGGAATCAATAAGTATTTTTACTACCGTTTTGGATATCGTTTTCAAATGTTTCCTCCCAGTGGGGATCATAGATATTAATTGCATCGAATAGAAACATCGCCATCAATAGTTCATGTCTCATATTCGTTATGTTTGGTACATGGACATGGCATGGTACATGGACGGAAGAGGAATTATTATTACGTAATCTACAGTTTAAGGTAGGTTTTTTTGGATGGACACAACTATTAAATAAACATTTTGTGACTCCCCACATATCAAACTAATCTATATCAGGTCCCTCTTTATCTCTGTGTACTTCTTTCCTCCCTTCATCCCGTCCAACATCCCTATCCTGTTCCTGCCCTTTCCTCGTTCACCTAACATTCTCCCCTCTATTACCTTCTTCAACATTCCACTACCGCTCAATACGCCTTTCATCCATTTTTCCTGCCTCCATTGGATTTTTCTCAACAAACCCCTCTCCTCCCCCACCATTTCTAGTACTTCCTCATTTGTTTTTCTTTCGGTCCATTTCACCTTCTCCATTCTTCTCCACACCCACATTTCAAAAGCCTCCAATCTACGTCTATCCTCCTGCTTCAATGACCACGTTTCCGCGCCGTACATACTATAGCTACGCTCCATATCAGAGTTTTTACTAGTCTTGTCTTAACATCCCTTCTCAACGTCCCCGTCATCAACTCCCTCCTCCTTGAGAAAGCCGCCTTGCCTAGCGCAATTCTTCTCCTTACGTCCCTACCACTTTGACCGTATTGGTCCAAAACACTTCCGAGATATGTAAACTGCTCTATTTTTTCCCCGCCTATTTTAATATTTAGCTTAGCCTTTTTCTTTCTGGAAAATCACATAACCTTTGTTTTATTAATATTGATTCTCATCCCATATTTATCGCACTGAAACTCCAATTCACTCAGCAATGCTTGCAACCCCTTGGCTGACTGGGACAGAAGACGCAGAAGGAAGAGGAAATATTTCATTAATTCATTGTCAATAGCATTATACTCTGCAAATCTACATAAATTGGCTTATGTCGTCTTCGATAGTATTGCTATAGCTACATCGAATTAATTTATCTCGGGTACTTATCATCATGTTTTAATCATAGGCTAAATGTAAAATTTTCAATTAGTTTATTTTATCTAAACATATAATTGTTCTTAAAGAAGAAATATTATTCAATAATTATTTTGAGGGTGAATATCTTCGCCCTGTCATACCATAAAAGTTTTGTAAATGTTCATTAAAATGAACTCATTGCATTTCAAACCAAAGACCATATATTTATTTTTTAATTGCATTGAGAATAATGTGCGCTAGGTCTTCGAAAATTAATATTCCACAAACTGAGCCATAAATCTATATCCATGATTATAATGAACTAAAATGGGTGGAAAATGAATTATTACGGTAATCTCCAAAAAAGCATCTTATGTGTCACCATCTCCGGAGTCATTCAGTATTGGGGAAAATTAAAGCCTTCTCATAAAATAACTGTGGCGCCACTCCATTTCAAAGAGAATTGAAATAAAAAAGAGGGAGAAGAAGTTGAATCAGTGAGAGAAAGTTATGAATCAACTATACAAACTCCCTGACAATAAATTGGTCGTAAAATAACCAAAGCGCGCTCTATATTATTTGTAGAACGATCTAATTATGTGTCAAAACTGTTTCCATCATAAAATTGGACGCCATTGTAATTTTTGAAGCCAATTTCATTTTTATGAATGAGTAATGCAGTGCATATTTTATAATGTAAAAATTTATCTTCTTTTACGGCGAAATGCGTGGAAATTGAAAGTTTATGAGAGGAAGCTTGATGATATAATGCATATTTAATCGGAAGAGGTATCAGCTAACTTTCCTTCGTCATCATTATATGGAGAAAGGAAAGAAAAAGTTTTTTTAATGGGTCACGTATTCAATGAGAAAAATGGGAAAAGAGAATCTCAGAATTAAGTGTGTAACATGATTTTCGTTGTCCCTACGGAGTTTCGGTCCTTAAATAATAGCACTGCCCATAATGTAGAGCTCATCAAAACACAATCAGCCTCTAGATCATGAAAAACGTGACATCAATCGACAAATCTAGTATAATTCAAAGTACCTTTAATCCTGTTACCAACTCAAAGCAAATATTACCCTGTTATTTAGTGAATATTTGGCGGTAAATAATTTTTATCGTTTTGAATTTGAATACGTATTCCAAGAAAATTAGTGATGCGCCTTTTGCCTTAATGATCATATAATACATTCGCCATGGTAAAATTAGTCTTATTAAATGCATTGAGGCCAATTTTTCGCCCTAACCCTCCCAAATTAGCAATATCTAAAGTTATTAAATTCTATTTTAGCTCCATAACAATAATAGCTTAATTATAATAAATGCTTCGTGGTTAAGAGTCTCCGCCAGAAATTTGTTTAAAGTAGAAACATTCAAAAGACAATCAAATTGCGGCGGTGGTTAATGTACTAGCTTTCTACCCCGAGGCTACTCGAGGTAGCCGAATTTTTCAGTGATATCCCGATCTTGACTTGGGATGCCATGTAGGACACCCCAGAATGAGATAAACCATTTTTTTAAGTTTGGTCAATAATGTTTCGTAAAATTATTTTAAAGTTTAAAACATGCACATAATAATTTATATTTTGTTAAAGAAATATTATGACGCCTATTATCATTACAAAGAGTCATAGCGAAAGAAAATTTTCATTCATGGATTAGTAAATCACACTATTGACAAATAAATGTGAAAATATAATACAATTAACAAAAACCTGCCGCATATAAACAATCAAAATAATGCATCAATATATGCAGGGTCAAACAGAGGAATAGTTTTAATAGCTATGCAGTCGTTAAGTATTTGAAACAAAGTTCGATTATAAAGAGGCCAAATACATTATGCAGGAAATGTTGTCAATAGAGAATATAGAGTAACAAAATCAATGAAAAATAGAAAATTGAAAAAATTGAATACTTTGATGTATTATTGTATACCCAGGCATTCTTGCTCTTCTCCTAACCACTGTGTTCCACTGAACGAACTCTCTTTCCTTTAACTTTAGACTTTCCCATTTGAAGTTTAATGTTCTCATCATCTATGTGTAAATGACCGTAAAATTTCATAATTTATATTTAAATATCTGCAACCTATCCTGGCAATGCATCAATAAAAATATGATTAAATGTTAAAATGAGTAACACGATATTTGGAATGATTACTGACATGAAATTGGATTTTTAACACACCAAAGCAACATAATATTAGTATAATGCAACCATTTCAGAGAGTAAAAATCATTCGCCTTGACCGGGATTCGAACCCGGATCCCTCGATATCTTATATTTTTACTCTCTGAAATGGTTGCATTATAATGCACACATAGCGGGTGACTCCGTTAAAGTTACTGTTACAGTTTCTTGAATAATATTAGTAAATATTACCCAAATAGCATTTAAAGCATCATCAACATGTTATAAGTATCTTTATCGTCCACAGACGTAAAATGGAGGGGAAGGAGTAGAAACATAAAAATTAGAGAATAGGTACATTCGTCAGAACCGTATGGTTCTAGTCTAGGAGCACTAATCACCATTCACTGTAGAAGTTGGAAAAGAAATATCTCATTTAGGTGTATTTCTTATTCATGCTCCGTGCTACGAAAAAAGGACCACTACGCCATTTTCAGCGATCAGACGGAGAGAATAAGCCAGGATATTAAGCGCTACCCACCGCGAAAGCTCCAGAAAACGCAGCATTTCTTCTTTACGTCTGCCCTTAAGAAATGGGGCGGAGATGCTGCTTGCTGTTCATTAAAAGAAAAACGGCTTGGCAAATATAAAACGGGAAGTGAGATGGAAAACTGAGCTGCGTAACCGTGCATACGACCTCTCCCCTGGAAATCAGGAGAAAAGGAAAAGCAAATTCCTGAAATAAGAATGCCGTAAATCGAGTAAAGGGATATGAAATGGGTTGGAGCTGGAATAGTCCTAAGGAACGCAAGCTTAAGGAGTTGAATAACGGAGATGATGAAAGCGGTTTAAGGTAGACAGTGGCTCGACCTCTCTTGCTTACGGGAGGGTCTTCACCTAAAATGGAGGGCAGGGGTGACGACCTTCCTAGTAGATGAAGATTCAATCCTAAAATTAAAATTAGGACGCAGAAAAATTAGATTAGAATAAAATGTAAATAATTACATATTGTGGAAATTTATCCGGCAATATAATATGGAGAGTGAATTTCTATGATAAACGTTTCGTACATGCTATATTAATTTAAGCTATGGGAAACATCTCGTAAATATTTCCTCTGAATTTCACCGTAATTTTCATGGAAACTGAGCATCGTAAAAATCAACTCTATTATTAATATAAATTAAAAAATTCGGAATCGCACTTTTGTCATGAAATCAGTGCATATGGAAGACGACGTTAGCATGAGCATTTCAAAACATTTACATTTTACTCACAGACACTATTTTCGACATTATATAATTTAAAAGGTAAATTTGAACGATCCATTCTTCTTTTAAACAGCTTGAGACAAATCAGGTTATAAAGTCATGTTGTGGTGGATTGTAATTCTAGAATTTTCTACCTCCGTTGCAAATTTGAAACTTAATTACACGATGAATCCGTTATCAATTCTGCGTAAAAGGGAAACTTGATCGTGGTAATTTTTTTTGCCAAAACTTCTGGAGAATGTATAAATGAAATAAAATAGCTACATCATAACCTTGCGAGACCTTCATTAGACCTTCATTCTCTAGCTTTCGATGCTATTGAGGTTGTGCTGTATTTGGAGGATTTGTTATAGATGAACCCCAGAAGAAGAAAGCATCATTCCTGCCTCCGAATTTTAACTGGAATAAAATGCGAGTTAATGGAATGATATTCGGGATTTACGTAATGAGCGACTGTACCAAAGCAGTAAAATTATATATATATATATATATATATATATATATATATATATATATATATATATATATATATATATATATACATACATACATATAATTCATTAGATTATGGCTCGTAATAAACGTCTGGATAGGATATTTGGGAATAAATATGAACACCTTAACCTGCGACTGTGTATAAGGCTGAAAATGTCACGAATGGTTCCCATGAAAGTGTTGAGGGAAAAAATAGAACAATGAATGGCATTTGACGTCAAATATCAATAAATATAAATGTGTGAGTAGTGATCATAATCAAGGGAGCTTTCTGAATCACTGAAATAAAATTGATGAATTTTTAGAACGGTAGTACAGGAAAATGCCGAGACCCTAAACTTGATTGGACCTAAGTGTTAAGAAAAAAGAAAAAGATTCTTCTTCTTTTTCTTTTTTCTTAAAATTTAGTGCCAATCAAGTTTATCGTCTCGGCATTTTTTTGTTCACATTGATTCACGACCGTAACTACGCTCCTTGTATATTTAAATTGGTAGTACAAGATTTGCTCGTATAATGCATTATGGACATTATCCTACTGGATTCCTTATGAATCCTAAAACTTGTTTGTAACATTGCTTCACTTCATTCCATTCATTTGTACCTCCTTGGGATCAATCTCCTTCGGTTGGATCCTTTGGATTGGAACCTTTCCACCAAGGAAATATGCTATTTAAATTGCTTAATTGCATACGCTTTATCATGACTTCGTTCCGATACCCCGGATTTCACAGATCTCCTTGTCGATGCTTAACTTTTTGGAATTTTCTCCACAATATGAGTATTTTTTCCATTTAGATGTTATTTCTAATGTTTCCCACTAAGCAATCAATAAAAGAATGAGAGTTAACGACTACATGACAGAGAAAGCCACTTACGGCCATATGTTTGCTTCCATTTATTTTTATAAGGTAAAATATTCCTATCTTCCCTAATGAAAACGTCCCTACTTGGTGGAACCCTCACGACTAGATGACAATCGAATGAGAGTATATTTTAAAACTCTAATACAGTGCTAATCAATTCGAATGTCTGAGAGTAATGCTACCGTAAAAGGAGACAAGCAATTTTTTCTCTTACAAACAAACGCAAAGGTGCTGCAAGGGTGGCAATTTGCGATACATGAAAGTAAATTAAACGAAACGGAGGAAAAGTATAAAAATAAAGTCTAGAAGGAGCAAAAAGAAGAAGAGAATGGCCAGGTGGCATTGGGGAAAATAATAATTAACGTATGAAGGCGAAGGATTTGCCAAGGGGAGCAGGAGAGGAGGTACGATACAGGAATGGTGTGAGACCCACCGGACGCCTCCCGCAGCGAAGCGTAGGGGATTGGAGGGTGAGCGGAAGTCGAGTGCGCGGGGATGGACGGGAAAGAGATGCAATTACGCTGATGAAATAATAACGCCCGGGAAGGTAAATTGACGCCACAAGTGTTTTTAGCCGACCAAGTCGGACTCCTTGGAAAATTGCTGCCTCCTGGGAGTCGTCATACGAAGCAACATTGGGAAGAGCCGTATACTTCTCAGGGTAAAGCGGCAAACAAGATGAATTCCGGACGATAAACAAGCCGAGGAGTTGGAGTAATCAAGGGTGGATTTCGTTAAGTAATCTGCGGAGGATTATACGTGTCTTTTTTTTCCGTGGAAGATAATTTTTAGTTTTGCGCCAAATGCTCTGCGACGTGGCATTTTCATGTTAAAAAAAAGAGTTCACTCATAACGGTCTAATTTCAATGAACGACTTAATTTGCAAAAATTAATGGCAGCCGTGAGTGGGAATTCAGTACCGAAGGGCCTCTGCAAAGTAAATACACTTATGAAATCATTTCAGTTCCGTTAACAACCGCATAGCAGTGGGTAATTTAGGTAGGCATTGAAGCTAAACGCCTGGCTGAACAATTAGTGTTACTGCACAATGAATCAAAGTACTCGTAACAGTAGTAGTTTAGTAAAAATACCGGCAAATCACAAGAAGACCATAGACCCGAACCTAAATAGTGGGTGAAATTAAAATATAAGGCTTTAAATGCTTTGATGGTAACGAAGTTGGAGTAAACCAAAATTTAGAAAATATACTAGAAAATTCACGGCATTGAATCCAGTCTCTTGCCAGTAATAACCACAATAATCAACTCAAATGTTGGTTTTTGAGAGCTTAATGCTTGCTAAGGCGTGAGAAATTCGCACACGGGGGTTTGGGGACCGGTTCTTCTCCTTTTTGCCGCATGTGGGTTTCCAGGAAGATCTGGTACGTGAAAAAGAAAACACGGCTTGGGAACAAACACAATATAAATCGATCTTTAGTGTGTGCGGTAGGGGATACAGACTTTACGGGATTGAGAGATCGACTCCTACACTCCGCTACTCCACTGAAAAGAAGAACAGCATCTTGATCAAGCTAAGAGGAGAATGAAAAATTATCTCCAGTGTTTTATTGCGTTTCATTCTCCCTTCATGAAATGGTACAATTGAAAACATACTAGGTTATCGATTCAAAAGTCTTCTATATCATCTAAAGCCACCTAACGGACGAACTTCATTCCTGTTTGCTGCTTCGGAGATAGATATGTTTCATAATCATTTAACCTTTTCTTGAAATTACCGTGAAAATAAATGGAAATAGTAATAATAGTAAAATGGTAAATTGCTAATAGTAAAATCATATAGTCTATGCACTACGTTAATCTTACACACTTCGGAGCATTTACTGAAAATTATCGTTAAATGGACTATTTTAAACATCAACAAAAATGATTGTCCATGTGTTTCAACTAAATGTTGAAAACTCCAGATTAAGAAAAAAATCTAATTTTCTATTTAATCGGTCTGAGTACTAAAAAAATGGCGAGTCCAATGAAATAATACACCTATAAATAGAATTAAATATTATTCATCACGCCCACGTTTTCCCTATTTTAATTCTTCCGTACCACCTGGTTTCTTCACAAAAAACACAAAAAAGAAGTATTAGATATTACACTCAATACATTTATAAATCAGCTAATGAAAATGTTAATAATGACAATTAAAAGTAGCTTCAACTGCTAACCGTCTCGCAATTACTTTAAGTCAAAAGCACGTAAATATTCACCGTGTAAAATAACCCTCGGCAAACAAGCTGTGACAAGAAGATGTATTCGAATTTGTCGTCGACGAAAGCAATAAGCGTGTGACTTCACAAGCGTTCATGAAATCTTTAGTGAGAGACATCTGTCAGTCATTAAAATGTAAATTCAGGCAATCGAATTAATTTTTTAATTCACAAAACATAATATTTTATATTTGAAAACCTTTTCGTTTCTGCGAGCATCTCATTGCATATGATGCAAAGAGTGATTTTAACAAAAATCTACAAAATAACAAAAATCACTCCATCCCATTATTATTTTTCATCAAATATGGGGTGATTTCATCATCAAAAATTTATTGCAACAATTTGTTTTTTTTTTTCATTTATCTATTTCCACCTATCATTTGCACTTTAATACAAAATCTGGAAATATTTGCACAGTTGCACCTTTATTTGTATTTAACAGTCCTTAATGTGCGGAACACCTTCGGCACGATGTTAAAAATGAACTAGAAGTTTTAGGATACTTTTTATGAAACATTTTCTCGGCATTCCTTGTTGACAAATATATTCATTGGATTTGTTTAGAAAAGGTTTAATTTTTCTGAATTAGAATATTTTATAGTACAAGGTCTGTAAAAAAAAAAGACAAGACTGATATTTCTACGCTCGAACTGTTTGACAGATTACAATCAATGAAGTATCACCTTCTAGTAGCATCTATGAAAAGTAAAACATTGCTTTATATGTGACCCCATCTCAATTTTTCTCCACACAACGGCGATTCTTGTCTGAGCTTGTACACTGTACAAATTCTTGTGTCAGTGAGCCTGAAGGTGTTAGAGAACCATCATGTGCGCATTGAATTTTATTTTCGATTCGGGAAAAGTGGGACTGATCAATGTGTAATTCAATGATTAAGAGGCATTTGGCAATTAATCTATGATTCTACCACAATGTTTTCGATGGCACAATCTCTTCCAGTCTGGACAAACCTCGACCAGTGAAGAAGCGAGAAGTGGGCGAATATCGACATCAACAAAGGGGGCGGTATGGACGATTTAATTCTTGTAAACCATAGGGTAACTATTATGGAAATTGCTCATGAAGTTGATATCAAAGTTGGATCATGTTTCACCATTTTGACAGAAATTTTGAGCATGCAGCGTGTCGTGTCCAAATTTTTGTCGCGACTGTAAACTGACGAAAGCGTCTTGATATCAGCCAGGAACTTCGATAACCGAATGAACACTCGACGACCGAATCTTCTAAAGAACAATCGTCACAGGCAATAAAATCTGGGTTTATGGTTATGCTATAGAAAAGAAAGCTACGTCTTCACAGTGGATTGGACCATCTTCACCAAGATGAATGAATCTCCATCTTACTTTGATTGTCGCAATCGAATGTGAAAATGATGTTGATGGTTCTATTGGGAAGAGATTATTCATTATAAATATGCCCCAAAGGACTAAAAGTGAAACGTCAGCGCTATAGAGAGATTATGACTCGTCCTGTTATGGAAGAGACCGAAGATGTGGAAAAACAAGTTTTGGTTCTTTCATCACGCCAACGTACCGGCGCGCACATTACAGATTGTCATCGAGCATTTGGCCAAAAACAGCACAACGGCGATCCTCCAGCCACCGTACTCTCCAAATCTTGCTCCAACCGACTTTTCCCTATTTTATAAGCTGAAATTAACCTTGAAAGGACGCCGATTTAAAGTTATTGCAGGCATCCAACAAAATTTTACCGCACACTTAAAGAGTATCGCGAAAGAAGCTATCCTGGCGACATTCGAATGTTGAAAGAAACGTTAGGGGCATTGTATTGGCAGCCAAAGGTTGTATTTTAAAGGTGATAGGTATGATTAAAGGGCAACTAATAAAATTAAGTAGTTCTTCAAACAGTCCTTTTTTTGACAGATCTAATATTATACACTAAAATACTTTCGTTTTGGATTTAAAACTTAAGTATTTATCCCAACATCATAATCTTCTAGACCGGGAAGTCGAAAATGCTGCGTGAATACATCTCACTAAAGACATGTTCTTACACTAATACCTTCAAAATGCCTCGTTAGCCAACGCAAGGACTTAAAGACACCATTCATGATAGTGGAGATAAGAAGCACATTAAGTGAAATTTGTATTAATTTAATCGAGTGTCTCTCTCATAACGTTACGGTCGTGATTTCCACGAAGAGGGAGACATCATTAAGGATGTCTACAGGACATTATTAACCTCTGCATACATTTTCGGACATCACACTGTGGTTGCTACATGAAATGTTTCAATTCCCACAGTAAAACTTCTTATTTTTAGCCTTTGTAACAAGTAAATCTGATGTCGAGTAATTTACGCTAAATGAGAACTACTGTTCGTATATTTTAACGCTTAAAGTTTACCCTAGGTGGTTTTTCACTGTTAGGCAGTTGTTCATAGTATTTAGTTTTATTCTTAATAATCAGATGGTGATTTTTAAAATGAGGCTCCGTTGCTTCCAGAATATATGATGTGGGACTTTACAATATATTACACTTTTCCTCTAGTGAACGCTCATTACGAGTTCAGAATAATACGGGAAGTCTTTCCCTTCACATTGTCTAAATTCTAAATTTAGTTTTTTTCTGGATGCTAAATGTAGTATAATGCGCATTGCACATGAGTTAAGGTTAACACGAAATCACGACAAATCTTTTTACCTTTTCATTCAAATTTTTCACCACTATTTCCTTTGTAAGAAGCCAAGTTTCTTCAAATCACCACCGCAGATGTTCTTAACGTACTTTTCCCATGCGAGGTCAAAGGTACAAAGGCAACTATATAGTATCTTCTCGGTCCGCTATTTTTATGTCTAACCCTCTGAGACTCTCGTTGAAGAGATGTGTGGGTTTATTTCACAGAAATGATCCTCTACGTATTTTATTCAGTTTGAATTGGTATTCCCACTGTTGACATTAGTATTAATGGATATTGTCGAGCCAGTGGGCAAGCTTGAGCAAGATCTTTTCCCATTCCCGATTTAAATAAATTAAAAAATTTCAAGGTAAAATCTTTTCTTTTCAACTTCCAGGATTTTGTTCACCTGTAGGGAGACAAGGGGTTGACCCCACGCCATGGTCGGATGATTGGTCGCACGGCGATGCTCATGGTTTGTGAAAGAAAACCCGTTTTGATTCAGTGCCTTCGTAGGAGCTCCGTATATGATGGATATTGTGTGGGGGAATCATTTGCTTGGCCTGGCCCGAGAATTGAGCATTCGCGTTGAATGGAAACCGGAGTGGTGGTGCTTGGGGAGGGATCCTCTCGTGTGAGTGCCGTATGAAGAATCCATCCACCCGCCGACCTCGTGAACCCTTCGTGGAAGACGGAGGGGGACAAGGATCACTCTCGTCTCTAATGGTCTAATGGTAAACCCAAGGATACGGTTTCGTTCCTCCCCTCACTCAACTACCTTATCCTCTGTCTCTAAAAATATCCGCTCCTTTTAGAGGTTTCTTGGTATTTTCTCAGAGGTAGTCGACCCTTAGGAAATTCTTAAATAAAGCACGGTGGTATTCAAATGAGTCCTCTCGCATTGGAAAAGTTTTTCTTCGTACTTTTCCTGTCCCTTCACATTTCCTTCTGATCGTTCCCAAATGCCTAAATTTGATTTCAGTAATCTATTCGGTCTAGAAAGCTTGTGGCCCATTGGATTATTCACATATATTTTCCCAGTACATAAAAGGAAGAATTTCCACGATATTCTGAAGGCACCAAGAGTCCTTCTTTGCTTATTTAGCATATAAATTTATTGTCTTTTCATTATTCAGTTAAAATTCAAAAACGAAATTCCTTCGACCGAACGCAATCACAGCTTCAAGAGAACAAATTTCTTTTCAGAAGCAATTATAATATATTCGTATTTTGTTCATTCCAACGCGTTAATACCAATAATTTAAATCCTTTTGGCTATATAGCTTTCCAAAAAAGAATTTTATAATATTTAGAAAATGTTTTCTCAGTGATTTCGTGCAATTTTCCCATGATGAAGAAAATAATATCACAGGCGTACGGCTGACTTGTCTCCTTTCCGGATAGACAAAATCAAAAACACCATTTTAAGTGAGCTCAACAAGCCGCCTCCTTTTTACTGATTTCTTTCAGTCCCTGCCTACATATTTCACATCCTTCAACTTTGTACATTCCTCCATACACCGTTTTCTGTCCCCCATATAACTAATATTCTGTGTTGAGAGCCTCATCTACCTCGTCAATATCCAACAAATTAATAATACTTACGTAAATACATGTGAATTAAAGATTCTTTTAGTAATCAATTTACCGTGAACAAGAAGCCGTGGTTTCATAATGACTTTTCATGGCTTATTATCAAGTTTTCCTTTATCTAAGTTGTACTTTAATGCACAAATATATAAAATCAACTTGCATTTTTAATTAATCATGTAAGAATGTAGGCACGATTTCCGCATATCCGCTTTCAGTTAAACAAGAATTGTGAATTATCAAAATCAATTTTCCAAGTATCAACGTATGTTAGCAGATCTTCTCTTTATGAAAGTTTTAATTTTTATGTGAATATCACAAAACATAGAATTTCCGTGCATATGCTATCGAAGTTAAGCTAAGAATTATGGTTGAAATCGAATATTCAACCATAATAATAAGTCATCATCGCTATAAAATATTTAGGAAAATGAAATAATCTGCATTTTAACAAGCACTCTTTGATACCGCCTTAATATTGGATCTAAACGGAAAACATCTATTCTGAAGTAGATTTTTTTCTTAGAAGAAACTTTGTTTCAATGCTTGTAAACGTTGTTCCAATGAATGAATGATATCATTGGAGTCAATCTAATTCGTTGCAAATGCTTAGAAGCAAACATAGAGAGTCTAATATTAGAAATTCTTGTGCAAGAATTGTCGTTTACACACAAGGAGGGACCTAAGAAGAAAAAAATCATCAAAAGATGCCATTACACTCGCATAACGATGATAATAAGGGGCTCATTATAAAACATATTACACATTTCGGTGAAAGGAGATGCCGAAATAAGAATTTAAGTGAAATATACATATACGTACTGCCCCACATGCCGCCGCAAGGGCGTGGGGCAGGGATTGTTAGGTTATAACCCATAAAAGAGAATAAAATCAAAATCTACATCCACACAATACCTTGCAATACACCGCAAGGGGTGTGTCACGGGAGGTGCAGGGTCACCAGGTAAACATGTAAAAATACATTCTTAGATCATATAAGTACAAAGTGAAACATACCAATAACGCGAAGTTACAAAGTGAAACAAAGCAATATCGCGAGGGTAGATTCCTTTAAATACTTGAGTGTAACAATTACTCACGATCTGTCCTGGGGAAAACACATACGAGAAATATGCGGTCGTGCTAATAAGAAATTGGGATTTGTGAAAAGAGTGCTAGGTAACTGCGACGAAAAGGTGAAAGAACGATGTTTCCTTGCCTTGGTCAGGCCCCACCTAGAGTATGCTGCCAGTATATGGGATCCTCATAATATAAATTTGGTTTCGGAATTAGATCGAGTTCAGCGGAAGGGGGCTAGATTTGTCAAACATTGTTATGACCAACTCAGCAGCGTATCCACTTTGCTAGACAATTTAGATTGGGATTCTCTTACACAGTGGCGTTTCCAATATAGGTTAAACTTATTAAAAACATTTAAAGATGGGCCCTTTTCCGATGACATCAAGGATATAATACGAACCCCAACGTATTACGGTCGAAGGGATCACGAATATAAGACTAGAGAGATAGACTGCAGGACTGACAGGTTTAAAATGTCATTTTTTCCAAGAACGATAAGGGACCAGAATGCTTGTAGCCGAAATTCCCCAGGACTTGGTTCATTACAATAAGTATTAACGTACAGGTTAGGGACTGAGCGAGGATATGTATACATGTGTGTATGTATGCATGTATATATATATATATATATGTGTGTGTGTGTGTGTGTGTGTATCTGTATATATGTGTATATACATATGTATATATTTTTTTTTCTTACAGGTTCCCCCCACCTTTCCTCAGCTAACCCCAAACCCCCTCAACCCTTACCCTTCCCTCATGGTGCTACACCGCCTGCCACACGCCTTTTTGGTGGCGCGCAGGGTATTTATGTAGATGAAGTACACATTTATGTATACGTCTGTCAGATATTATAAAAAACCTCTCGTATTTATAAATGCCTAGATTTGCGTTCGACTAAATTTTAAAATTAACATCAAAATATTAAAATTAATGTGTTCGATTTCATTTAGATTGCGTATTGTGCGTGGAAAGAACCTGTTATTGAATCTCTCTGTGACGGTGTCTATCTCTTATTTATCCCAACGGGTAAACCTATCAATTTTGTGATGAGGTAATATCTTCTCGGTATCGCAAGAATCTTCAGGTATCCTGTACCTGGCTGAATGTCTAATAATACGTAAGTCTTATTTCTTCTGTTCGTGATTCAAGAACCTACCAACCCAATTCATCCAGCATACCCGCTCTATTCTTTTAGCAAGTTTTAACTCACCAGTGGATTTTCTCGGAACGTTATCTAATTATTTGAATATGTTTTCTCCCATGATCTAAAATATTTACTGTATATTCCAAATGTGACCTAGCTTAAGTTTAATAAAACCACTCTTCTACACTTCGCATCAGTTTCCTTTAACCCGTCAAATAAAACAAGTGGCTTCTTTCCTGCTTACCCGCATATTCTTTAAATATGTACGCATGAAAGACTAGATTTCAACGCAACGCCATAAGTATTTGTTCACCCCATTTATTTCACATTTTACGTCCTTTTTCCCAAAACTTCGGTGTTGCATGCCTATTAATATTCTATTTAAATGCTATCATCATTCCTATATTTGACCTAACTCTTTAGAGAGTAACACACAATCAATTTAGAAAGACAAATTTAAATATACTGCCAATAAAACTCATAAAAATAGTCAGTTTTCACAATTATAACACCACGGATAAATAATTAGGCGCAAATATTAACAGACATGAACATGTGAGCAGAATGCTTTACATGGTTATGATAACTCGGAAATTGGTTATCTTATTGGATAACGAAATATTTCGCAGTGGAAGCAGTGAATAAAGCCTGGACTAGATCGAATATACCGGGAGGGAATTATTCAGGTGTATTTATCACTGGTAGAGGCATAAAAAATTTCACAAGGCCAATCATTTTAAGGGCAATCCGAATGGTGGCCGCGTTCGATTGTAAAATCGTTTTTCCACGCGAAAAGTTTTCCAGATGGAATCCTCGTCGTCATACCCCGAAGGAACGGCATTTTCGCCCTTATAGCATGAGTTCCGCCGCCAATCGTTCCTATCCCGTTCGCCCCCTCCCAACACAGAGTTTCGGCCCCCACCGGGGGTTAAGGCCAAGACCTTGATGGAACCTACACGACTCCTCCCAAGGTCGGGGCGGAGGGAAGGAGGACGGGCAGGATGTATCCCATTTTCGAGGCAATCTCCCCAACCAACTTCGTAGTCCTTAGTACCGCCCCCTACCCTCCAGCCCACTACTCACCTTTCCAATCTCCAACCCATTTGTCTGCGACTGGCCACACATTAATGTCCCCCGTATCCTTTTTAATGGGCGGACAAGTGGGAGAGTATAACGAGGATGTCAAACAAACACAAGGCGAAGTTCATAGAAGAGAAGTGCAAGAGCCGCAAGCTTTCCACTCGGGCACTCCGGGAACTCCCCCTCCTAAGCCTTCCTGTCTTTCCAAGGGTTGAAAGAAGAGGGTACTCGAAGGAAGAACGGTGTTCTGGAAACCTCCCGAACCCATGTGAGTTCGTGCCTCGTAGCTAGTCTCTACCGCGGGAGTGAATAACCGCCGCCAGACATTCAAGTTGCGAAAAAACACCAGACGCACCACTGAACGCAACTGCAATCCGTGTTCCTGGCAACGTTTTGATGGACGCCGCAACCGCAACGCTTTTCCCGCTTGAGTACTTCAGACAAGTTCCGGATTAGTGGACCGGATTCCAGTCTGCTAATCCGTCTGCGGATGCTGGTCCTGCATCGTCTGCCTTAATGTTTGAATGGAAATGGAGGAAACGCTTTCGGTCGTTAAATAGCTTGTAGGCTTATATGGCGGAATTGATCGCAATATAATAAAATCAATGATGAAATCAGTACATTAAGTAAATATTTACCCAAATCCTCTTAAGCGATGAGTTTTGGGGTGGTAAAATCCAGCTTCTATACGTATTTTGAGTCTCTTTTTTCCATTTTGCCTTGCGTTTCTTTTCCCGCAAAATAGCCTCCCAGAATTGATGAAATGTTTTGGTGCCCTCTATTTGTCACAACTTTAATACATTATTTTCAACTTTAAACGTTAATGAAATAAAAATTTTATCGCAAAGTGAGTCATCAAAGTTTTATTTCTTAATTCCTAGTTCTTGTGGAATGTTTTGTTTTTTCACGCCCATTTATGCATGGTTTTTATGAAAAGTATCGCGAAGAGTTTCGATAAAATAGATTTATTTCAGATATTGCTGCAATGCATCAAAATTCTTCAAAGTACATCCCTTGAGCTTTGACATAGTTTTCCCAGCGTCTTTTTTAAGGCTCGATGGCTCCCTGGTAGGTAAATTCCGGAAGGTCCTTAAGGATACGCGTAGAAGGTTCATTGATGGCACTTACGGTCTCATTCCGGTGTTCTTTGAATGAGGATTTCACTTTTTGGAATATTAAATAGTCTGCTAGTACCAAATAGGGACTGACGCATTCCGAATTTTGACTGTGGTATACGTCTGGAGAAGCTACCTTGGACCGAAGCAACCTTTATTGGCGGTGCAAAATGTTCTCAGAGGGCCGTAAAGATGTGAACGACCGACGCCCGAGCACGTCAACAAAAAACGAAAACATTGATGCAGTGAAGAAAATATTATTGACCAATTGTCAAAACACCGTTAGGAAAGTTGCCGAGGACCTAAACATATCGATTGGCTCGTGCCATTCAATTTTAATCAATGATTAGGGCATGACACGGATCGCCGTGAAATTCGTACCCAAATCGCTCAATTTCGACCAAAACAGCAACGCATTAACGTTGCTAATGAGACTTGCAACTCTGTTTGCAACGACCCAAATTTGCTCCAGAGGGTCACTGGTGACGTGGAAACTAAAGCTCAATCATCCCAATGGAAGCTGCAGCACGAACCAAGACCGAAAAAAGCGCGCCAAGTTCGGTCGAATGTTAAAGTTTTGCTTACAGTTTTCTTCGATTGCAGGGGTGTGGTGTGTCATTAGTTCTTGTCACAGGGTAGAACAATAAATTAGGAATACTACTTGCAAGTTATGCGCAATTTGCGCGAATCAATCTGTCACAAAACCCCGGGTTTGTGGAGGAACAAAAATTGGCTTTTTTACCACAACGTCCCTGCTCACACATCGTTACTTGTGCGCGAATTTTTGGCCAAAAACAATACACTAATGATTCCGCAGCCACCGTATTCCCCAGATCCGGTCCCCAGTGAAATTTCTTGTTTCTTGATGCTACGTTACGATTGACGAGATAAAGACTGCATGGAAGGAGGAGCTGGACAGGATCACAAAAAATGATTTTTTGAAGTGCTTCAAGGATTGGAAAAATGTTGTCAGAAGTGTATAATTTCTAATGGGGATTACTTTGAAGGGGAAACAATTATATTCATGGATAAATAAAAAATTTTTGAAAATACACAAAAGTCGCGATTCTTTTTTAACAGATCTCGTAGGTTAACTATTCCACCTGCTCTAGTTATTGTTCTATTTTAGCCTTTGACTTATTCTTCTGATATCTCAAAATCTGATAACCTTTGTTCGTATACATTTATTTTCACCCCATATCCATTGCACTGACTTTCTAATGCGTTCAGCAATGTCGGTAACCCATTGTCAGGCTGTCTAACGAAAGCTTGATCATCTCCAAATATAACTGATTTTATGGATTCCCCTCCGACATTCACCCCTACATCCAGACATTTCCATGTCTCCCTTACAATTGTCTCAGCATATATAATTTATCTAATGTTGATTATGAACCTATTGCTTCTAATTCCGCTGGGAGTCATTAATTATAGAATTTTCTCTTAGTGCTCCCAAAGCGAAAAAAAATATTTTTCGTAGGAAGGGAAAAAATGCTTAGAGCTCATTCTAATCTTGTCTTAGCGCTCCGTGATTTTTCGCCAAATTCAGAGTATGATAAAAAACAAAAGCAGCAGTCGTTTTTATATTGAGTGAAGGTTCAAGTCACCTTGACCCAGGAAGTAAATTGCTTTGGCGTTTACAGGAGTGGTGGAGGTGGGCGTGCGGAAAATTAATTTCTGCGGCATCCTCTTTAAACTCCTTTCAAGAACGCATCGAAAATTACATTTACGACAGACGAGAGTTCTCTCCTCCGCTCCCCAAACCCTGCAGAACTGAAAGGATTTTTGGTAGCGCCGGAGAAATTGCCCGATATATCGCTCGGAATATTTTTCGGAAAACTTGTCTCTCTTCTTTAGACGAGGAAAACCTTTATTAAAATTTCCAAAACTAAATATGCTTTCGGGAGCTCTTTGGAGGCAAACATGCTTGTATTTAACGGGATTTTTCACGCTAACGAGTTTTGAAAAATGAAGAAAACCATTAACTATTAGAAATGCCATTTTTATAATTTATTCCGAATTAAAAATTTAGAAGGGAAAATACTAATTCATCAAAATTATATACGTGTGCTCCACAGAAAAGTATAAAGTCAATGAAAGATGAAGCACTTTTACCTATTTTTCTTATAGCATTAGATGGATAATGACTGCTAGTAGAAAAAGACCATTAGGGTTAAATTGGGTAATCAAAGAGAAATTTTGTTGTTAAAATTTAGTTTGTAAATATATATTCTCAAATTAAAAAATATCCATCATGCTCATTTATTCGTAGCTTAATTTCAACTTCGAGGGTCATTTAAAAAGTTCTCTGAATGGAATATAAATAAACGACTTGCCTTAGTAAAACTTTTCATCTTTCAACATAGTCTCCCTGCGCACTAATTCACTCGGCCCAGCGTTATAATGCGTTGCCATATAAAAAATTACATTCCTTCAGGCCTGAAAAATACCCGTCCCCTTCGACTGTTAATTTTTTTGTTTGAAGAAACTCTCCATCCACTGAGGAAAATGTTGAGCTTGAGAAAGATATAAATCTGATAGAGCTAAATCAGGCGAATAAGACATAGTAACATTCCCTTAGCCGCGACACTTGTGTGTGGGCGCGAATTGTTTTGATGAAAGACGATTTTCTTTCTTGTCACATCTGTCCTTTTTTCGAGTATCTTTTTCTGTAATTGGTCCAGAAGGTTAACGTAGTATTGTCCAATAAATCTTTGACCAGTGGGAAGATAGATAATCTTTCAGCGGAAACTCTATAGCATTCCAGAAAACTGAAGCTATCACCTTTCCGGTCAACCGTATTGCCTTTGTTTGTGATGAATCAACATATTTTCACTGTTTTCATTATCGTTTTGTCTTTGGAGTATAGTAGTGGACCCAAGTTTTCTCTGTGGCCCTAAACCGTGGCAGAAATCAATCTCGTATCAACCGGTGAAAACTTCCAAGATTTTTATACAGTGAGCTTCCAAAACGTTATTTAAACAAAGATACTTTTCTAAATAGTACATTAAATGGATTTATCTAATTTTATTATATATAATAAAACTTGAGAATATATTTAATCAGAATTTTTCTTGATATCAAGGGATTTCACTTTCGGTTAACCGAAGAAAATAAAATAGAAGTTCTTGCTTTCCTTTGGAATCTAAATTGGGTTTTAATCCTACGTATTTGAATAAAATCTTTAAACGGGCCCGTTTTATGTGAAATCAAATTAACAGCATTCTTTTTAATATCTGACAGTAGAAAAAAAATCGAGGTGTGTTCAAAATATATCTAGAATTTTTCATTTCGCGGGCTTGGAGAGTACGATTGTCAACCTTTTTTTTATTATGTTATTATTCCTGCCCCTGAAGCATGATAAAACTTTTAGCTGTTTTCTTTGTGGATTTTGTCTGTGACAGCCACTAAGGTTAGACGTGTTTTATGAGATCGACGATTTTCGTTTGTTAAAAGAAATTGATCAAATAATTCGTATCAAATTTTGCGCAAAAAATGAAATAAAGTGTCTTAAGTTTCATTTAAATTTAAACATTTAAAGTGTTTGAAATGTTAACAAAGGCCTATGGTGAGTCTGCTATGAGTGAATCAAGAGTTTACGAGTGGTATAAGCGTTCGTACATATTGATGATGGCAGTGGATGTATTCGTGGTAAAAAGAACAGGATAATGTTGAAATTTTTGACACAGGAGAATTAACAACAATTAAGGATCTGACAAGGGTTTCATGCATAAAAATATGAAAATTTAAGACGATTGCGCGCTGCTTAAAGATAAGCTTGATGTATGAAATATATTTACAAATTCATAAGGATAAAAGAAATATTAAATAAACAATTCAAACATTCCCAATTTGATACCGTGCTTTGATAAGGGAGGTATAATTAACAAGGATCTAACTAATTGAGTGAAGTGTGTAGTGGACCAACGTTTTAGATTATATTTACTGAAAGCTATCACCAACTTGTATTAATATTTATGTTACATACGCCTTTATTGCATCACTTTTATATGTTCTGTTACAATGGAATTGTGGGGTAAAACATCGTTGGTAGCCATACAACATAGTCGCAGAAACGTGCAAAAATTGATGAACAGTAAATTAATTATATATTCTCTAATAATAGTGTTGGTATTAAATTATTATTTTAACGTATTTGCCAACGTGTAATTATGGTATGATGTTCCTAGATTTATAAAAAAGCTTTTAACATAGTGCCCCTGAGCAAGTAACTCACAAAATCCTATAGCATTGATATGGATATTCTAGGCTGACCTAAAGACTGAATCAGGAACAAAAAGTGGTAGTCACCTACAAAGGGCAGAGATGTTTTCTGCTCTAATGAAGTTGAAGTCACTTCAGGTGTCCCCCAGAGAAGTTTTATCGAAACTCTATTATTCTTTATTAACGTCAGCAACATTAAAACTGAGGTTCACAGTAAAATGCGCCTGAAGATGGACTTTCTGCAGAAAATGTTTGGACACATTACAATTAGAATTAAACTTAATAAGTGGTTTGGTGATGAATTTTTGGGAAAGAAGTTATTCTCTCCTAAAGGCCTAATGAATAAAAAATACCATGTTTATCTCGAACGAATACTTAAGATATGAACTTGAATGTGACCTCTTCTTGGAGAAAAATATACGGAAATAAGTGAAAACGCTAGCAAAATACAAGGATTTATTAAATGATCATTGGAAAAATGTAACGAAAGGGAGAAGTATAAAAGCTTTCTTTTGCTATTTGGTCTCATTTAGAATAAGCTGGAGATCGAGATGGTGCGGAGGCTAACGTACAGTCTCGTTCCCACCGAGAAGGCTCGGGTTCAAATCCTTGAGATAACAAATATTTTTCAGTGGTTTCGCGATCCCTACTTGAGGTGCCTTGTGGCGAGCACTTCGAGTGAGTACGACGTCGGTCGGATGGGACGTTAAACTGCGGACCCCTTGGCGCCTTTCGACAAGAATAGGCTAATGCCGATTCTCTCCACCCTTCCTTCCCCATCCATCCCTAATGGTGCAAATGACCTTAGCTGTTGGTCGCCTCCCCAACAAAACTAATGCTTACAATAAGCTGCTAGTAAATGAGGTCCTCATGAAGTTGGAATGATTTCCAATTCAGATAGTTCCCAACGTAGAGCAGTTAGATTTGTAAACGTTGTTATGATAAACTTATCAGTGTATTTACATTATTATTGAAATTAGATTGTGTTCACGGAACGGAGTTAAAATTAGAGATTAAATCACTTTCCAAATGGGAATCAGGTATCTTTAGCGATGATGTTTTTTAGCTCCATGAACTAGGATATGAGAGATCATGATAATAATAATTGTGAGAAAAAACGTAGAACCGACAGATATAAGATTCTATCTTCCCACGATATATAAGGGATCAAAATGGCTAAGGGAAAATAATATTTTTATTCTTTCATTTTAAATAGACCTTTGTGCAGTGATTATTAAAACCTTTCTGTTATTTTTCTTCTTTTTACAAGCAGCTCTTCTCGGATACGCAGGTAAAAATTTCGCACTTCAAAACCGTAGTAATTGTACCTGTACATATAAATACTCTAGACCATTTGAACTATGTTACAGATTGATTGCAACTAACAATTATGAAAAACTTAATTATTGATGCTGCTTGCCTGGTGTGGAATCGATCCGTACAACAAAGTCCAGTGGTGGCTTGCGGAATACTAAGTAGAATTTTTTAGATGTATAAATTAAAAATAAATCATTTAATAACTCCCCATCCCAAGCAAGTTCGTAAAAAAGGCAACCTGTATCAGCTGTATTAGAGGAAAAAATTCTAATAAAAAATTAAATGCGTCGCACTTTTCAAAAGAAATTTTTCGTCAATCTTTGCACTAAGGTCGAGCACAAAAAAAATAAGAATTTGTAATTTTCTCTGGGGAAACAACAGGTGTATTTCATGGAATGAGGTAGCCTGAGAAGATAAACACTGAAGGAAAAGAGGTAAGTCAGAAGTTGAGATGGTCTCCCTTCCCTGAAGCAGCTTCCAGAAGTGAGATACGCCCTCATCATTCCTAGAGTAAACACCGGAAACTAACAATTTCCCGGAATGATATTATACGGGATGACTTCGACGGGAAGGTTCATCCTCTGGAAGAAAACAACCCGCTGGTCAAAGTTCCCATCGCTTCTGTCTGGAAAGAAGGCTTATATCAGTTAACCGCCCCATTTCCTTTGCGTATACGTAATCCGATCCTAAATAGAGTAAAACTGAAAACACCTGCGACGAAATGAGGAACAAAATCCCACCAGGAGAATTTCAGGACCAAATAGAACACATTTTTGCAATTAATAAAGCCCGGAAATAAAATTTAGTCTTAACGCATAGCCTGGACGATGGAGCAGAATAATTGTGGTAAATCATTTCCAAGATCAACTTTCAAGTAATAACCTAGTATCCTAGGGCCAATCCAGCTCTTTCAGGGCATATATATGGTACTCTGAAAGCCACCGCTAGGGTGTATGACTGGGGGTGATTCAACACCAGGCATGCTGCCTCAAAAGTTAAGTTTTTTTATTCTCTTAAAGTTAATTCAAATCATGGATATACCGTAAATGTCTGACGGTTACATTCCCTACAGTATTTAAATGGAGAATACTTATATTATGCTACTTTTAACAAAGAGGAAAACATTGTTAAGGTTAGATGAAATGATGGCAACTTACAAGGTTACTTAGAATTAAACGTAATTTTTCCTTAGCGCGGTTTATTAGAATTATTCTGACCACTTATATTTCGTGGAAAATATGACATCGTATTTTTTTCACTCCTCCGTTTGATCACAATAATATAATTATCATGATCAATCACCGTAGTACGATGGCGCTAAAATAATTTCAATATCACCGCTAAATAAACCTGCTTTCAATTAATTAAAGAGGTTTAATCGGTAATTTATAATTCGTTCCGTGAATGGTTCCAGATTAGTTCTTTTGATAATTTAGATGTGCTACTGATTTTATAGCAAAAACTTTTTATAAATCTACATTCCCTCATCCAATAACTAATTAATTAATCAAGGATATGACTTAAGTGATAGCGTCATTCGGTTGATTGTAGCAAGGGAAGTTATCAGAAGAGTAGTATAAAAACACCACGAGCAAATACAATGAAAGAGTGAAACTTGTAACTCTTTCAATCCTAGTGACGATTTTCCAGCTGATCCCAATTTGACCACGAATTGGCACAACGAGCTTTATATTCAAGTAAATGAATTATTAAAAAATATTTAATGACTAAATTAGCCATAAAACTGCAATTGAAGTTTCATCCAGTTATCATAAATTCCAACTTCTCATAATTGTTTAACTAGGAACTCATATATCAGATATTTTGTTAAAATTACTCAAAAAATATGATTACTGACAGTGCCCTTAACTAAAAAATGACACTTCTAAGTTTGTACATATCGTTATGAATAACTGGAGTTAAAAACTGAAAACTGTTAAGAATGTCAATCTGAAAATTCCACAAGCGTGCAGTAACCACGAGATTTTAGTCAGCTTAGAATTACACACAGGAATAAGATATTAGATATATGGTGATAGAATAAAATCAACCTTCATTGCGTAAATTTGTAGAATGGGGAAAATTCATTACTGCGATATTTTCATTTAATTTTAATCCAGCTAAAGCACTATATTAGAATTCAAAGCTAAAACCTCTTGGCTACACAAGCATAACTACATCACGTACTTTAAATTTTTCCCATATTATTTCCTCTTATCCTATTATGGTAAAGTTTTCACTTAACTGTTATCAAACGTACAGGAATATAAAGCATAAATTAATTATTATAAACAATAAGTTTTCCGCAAATGATCAAGTATCTATTAATAATTGCTAAAATAGTGTTTCCCTTATTTTTTAAGTTTTCAAAGCTTTAAATACATGAGTTTTAAACTTCACCAATTGGAAATTGTAACGTATAATATTATAAATATATAATATTATATTATATATATTATATATATATGTATATATATAATATTATATATATACATATTTCTATTATATATATATATATACATATTTCTTTGAAGTTGATGCTCTCCGGCGACGTACAAACTTACGGATACAAAATATTCAACGCACAGAAAAATAAAGGAAGGACACGTTATTGACGTTTCGACGGCATATCTGATGACGACGGCGGGGCCGTTGAAACGTCAATACATACTGTGAGTGTCCTTCCTTTATTTTTCTGTGCGTTGAATATTTTGTATCCGTGTGTTTGTGTGTTTATATATATATATATATATATATATATATATATATATATATATATATATATATATATATATATATATATATATATATATATATATATATATATATAGTATTATGAGCCTTACAATTTTAAATACTTGACTTGAAACTTGAGAAATTGGACAAAGCAATACTCATTATATTATTAATTATATTATCTAATATATATATATATATATATATATTTCAAATATATCGCTCAATATGGTTAATAATATAATCATTATATTATTAACTTTTTTCAGGTATAGTCATTTATAGAAAATTTTAATGGTTAACAAATTTCATGGAAATAAAAACTTATTACCTTTAGATATAAAGTTTTATTCACTTTAATGTTTCTCAATAATTTTGTATTTTTTATGTATATAAATTGGCATTCCTGGCTCAGTCGTGAGCAGCATTTTAGAAGTAAAATTGGAAAAAACTGAAAGAAGCCCCGCAGTTTAATTATTTTCATATTAAATATATTGGTAATGAATACACCATCCTAAAGATTAGAATACGGACCTAATTGATAACCGTAGGTTTATCAACTTTTGATTACGGCAGTTGTCTAAAAAATGATTGCATTTATCGCAGGACTACCCGAGACATGTCACTGCCATTTGTATTGTTTTTCGTCAAAGCTTTTCTCAACGGCATACTATATCATTTTTGTCTGGAATATGGAACGATTCTCATGCCAATATATTTTAAATATAAGACATATAGATTGTAAATTTATGTCAACCTCGATATTTACATATAATGCATACACTTTCGACTGGATTCAATTTTGCAGTAGTTTATCGAAAAATGTATGCATCGTCGACATTTATTTATCGTCATCTTCGACATCTCGATATTTATTTAATTTGGCGGGTAACGGTGGAAAATTATCATTGGACACATGCAGACATGCGTGCGCGTGGATGAGGTCCCCCATCCCGAGGGTGAATGCCCCCATCTCGGGACCGAGGGAAGATTTTTGCTTCCACACGCTAGGTGGAAATTCCTCATAAGCCGAAAGGGGGAGCTTAAGGTGGGAATAGAGGAATGCTGGATGAAGGGTGACAAGGTTCGAAAATAAACTGGCCTCAAAAGATTGGCACGAAGTAAAACAGTTGCAGCCGAAAAGGACAAGAGAACGTGGGTGGGACGCTGAGTGTAGGGAAACTTCTAATGGAAACGCCCTACGGAAAGCTATCTACATTTACACACAACCCCGTCAAGCCACCCTCTCTAACCTCGAAAGAACCTTCGTTCTGGCCTGTCAAAACGCGAGGAATAGAAGAAGGGAGTAAGAGGAGTATATAGAGAGAAGGATGAAAATTAAATATTACAAAAAATAAATTACTTTTACTTATTAATGCTTCGCACAGAAAATTACGACGGTGGAGTGTTGAGAATAGTAGTATGAATCGTTGCAAATATTTCACAAAATTCCGTTATTATTATGTCCTTAGTCTTCCCAAGTACGCACTCTATTTTCCTGGTTCTGCTAAAATGAAGAGGAAGATGTAAGCCAAGAAAATACCTCGACTGCCCCTAAATGCTGTGAACAAAGTTGACACAAGCTGGAGAATTAAAATCGAGGTGATACGAGGAAATACATCCTACCACTGCTACTGTATCTAGACAAGCATCGGGTGACCCAATAACACAAAATATATCATTTAAGCTAACTAAACAAAGGGAATAAATTAATGAAAATCATAAAAAGAAAGTTAATGAGTGATTCCTAGAGCCTTGAGCCAATCCTGGCAATTTCAACGCTTAATGTTAAAAAAACTTGAGAAGATTTACTTAGACTATTTGCTTTAAATATTGTCCTTATTAATAATTGCATCATAGTGAGTCCACGGTGATTATTGATATTTAATAAAGACTCCAATGTCATTAACATTAATTTACAATAGAAAGAGTAAATATAGCGTTAAGATGCAGTACGGGGCACCTTCTTGCGAAAGAAAAGTTTTCTGAGATATAATTGATGAAACATGTTTAAAATTATGGTATTTTAATATTCTTTTAGTTAGCGTTTTTCACGCTCAGAATTCCTTCAGTTTTCCAAGAGACTGCGGGAGATGCCGCAACAGCAACTTTTAACGGAGTCATTCGTTTTTACACTCTGAAATTGTTGCATAGTTCAGTATTCTCTGCCTTTTTCTAATAAATAACTTTTTATGATACTTACCAAGCTTGAATTTTTCTATTCATATATAACATCCGTTAACCTATGGATAACTTCCAGATATGTATGTTTTTCGTGAGTCCTAGGAAGACGTTCAGATTATGTTTTTGTAAAAGGGGATAATTTCACTGAGATGAATCCACCCATATACGCTTTTTATATGTTAAAAAATATTGTTAATACCCAGACCCTTAACTATAATTTCAATCACTGCAGGAAAAAAATATTCGAAATCGACAATGAAGATCATATCAACGTCTTGGCGGCTTTTAGGGGAAGATGCTGCCAAATGCAAAAGATTTTCGGCACGTCAAAAATTGATTGCCGGTTCAATGCGCCGAGATCATGATATGCATGATGCTTATCTTACGTATTCGTGATGGGACTCTTGGGAAATGCGAGAGAGGGTTCGAGAGATGCTGTAGAGGAAGGAAGACCCATGGAGAGAGATATGGTTGGAGAAACTTATATGCATAGATAAATTCATTCGGAGAGAGGGAGCCTATTAAATCTTCTCTTCCACATAAACGCATATCTAACATAAATGTATGGCTATATGGTGTGGATACTTGTGAAATTCATTACAGTGATAAACTATATATGCACGTATAAAAAGGGTTAAAATAAAAACATACAACGATTCTATTCGGAAAAGATAGTGATGGCTGTGGGAAAAATGCCATGAGCCTTTTGATACACGTAGCAGAAAAAAACTGAGCAGCGGCATATAAAACGCAATGAGGTAGGGGTGAATGAACTGCCAAATCTTCAGGGAGTCTGCTGAGGTTTTAAGCAGAGTTCTGCTACTCAAAAAAGAATATAAGAACTCTCATTCTACATTTGCATTTCCTCAAACATATAAGAAGACGTTATTTTTAAAATAATAAAATGTTTATGTAAACTTAAATAAGTTTTAAGAAAAATCTATGGTGAAAATGCAAACAATAATATTTGAGCTCCATAAAGAAAATTATCTCTTGGGAAGTTTTCAAAGGCTATTAATAAGAATCATTATATACCATTAAAAATTTTCAAATAATTACGGACACCTTAAAAACAAAAAATAATTTCCCATTTGTCCAATATTAGAGGTATTTTTAAAGATATATTGCACACCATCACAGTAGTCAACCTGAAAGTTGTTATGATAAGTGAGGGAAGAGCTCAACTAGTATTAAGCGCCACAGCGTGTGTTATTAACATATAGTATCATCTAAGGGGGGCCCAGTTCATTTCCTATGCCAATTATAGTTTTCAGGAGGATGTGATACCCAAAAAATAGCTTGGATGCCCAGAGGCGTCCCCGGGTATGGAACCCGTGCCCTCCAGTTATTTTTCCAGTGCTCTACCCAAGAGACTACCGTGTCTCCTGTAGGATGTATAGAAGGTAACAAATACTAGGCCTTGTTATGTAGAATGAAGGAGAGAAAGTTGGTAGAGGAAATTGCAAATATTCTCAAGATTATATTGAATAGTAGTGTAGAAGCTGAAGAAAAGCAATTAACAAAAATTTAAAATGGCATTAAAAGAAGGATAGAAACTATACAACATTTAGAAAAAGATTCGGTAAAATACAAAAAAATATGCGTTTAAGATTTCTTAAATTAAAAAGAGATGAATCTGAAACAGAGAAAGTTGTGTAACATTTATACAGAAAGGTCCAAAACAAACTTCTGATCGGTAGAAATCCTATTTTAATACTAAAGCAGAAACAAGGAAAAGAAAATGACATGTTACTAGATCAAAATGGTTAAAGGAGTTATCGATAGGATGCACAGCGTCGTGTTTTCACCTCATCAATTAGATGCAAACGGTCATGGAATCACTAAAAAGCATCACTGACAAATATATTAGCTCCATCTTACCGCTCTTTGTTACTTGGAACATGGGAGGAAAATCTTTGCATGGCTGGACGGGGTATTTAATGACAAGCGCCGCCCTTTATTCTCTCCCATTATTATTTATTTGCTTTCTTTCTCTGAGAATAGGTACGTAAATAGTTAAATGAACGCTATTGAAAACTATACATGACTAGGAAAAGTTTATTATTTTACATGCGATCTCCGAAGCTGGGAAGAGGTGGGGAAAATAATTGCAGGTGTAGGTGAGGCATATACTGACGAACGCTTCCCTCCATTCTCAATTATTATTAATCTACCTCCGTTATCCAAGAATAGAGACGTAAAAAGCGCAATGCACGCCATTTGAAACGGAGTCATGATCGCCATGATCTCCTGCAATAACTATGGTAAACGGAAGCGAGGTCATATATATTTAAAATACAATGGAGTAATCCCACTACAAATAGAGCGCTGAAACGGTTTCACGACCATTGTGGTAACAATTGGTATTGCGTCCGGTAAATGATTTTTGTATAGTTCCTTTTCAACCGGGCATATCCGATTCTCTGTTCAACTCAGTTCCCTGCATTGCTCTTTCGAGCGAATGTTTAAATTATGCCAAGGTTCGTGTGCTAATTGTGAAGGGCTCTGCTCGACACCATTGTCTGCACTGTTAGAGGGATGGAGACACGGTAATCGGGGATTTTTGGAGGCGGGACTTCTCTCCTTCCGTCGCCATCCCGTCCCTCCCTTTCCCGTGATCTATGCAGTGCAATGAACGCAGTCGCGTAAAGAGGAAGGCATCTATTGGGCGGCAGAGGGTGGGTGAGGAGGGACAAAGGGGATGCCGTCCGTCGGCCCGTGAGAAACCTCGCTAAATAATTTATGAGCGCGGTGCCTCAACGATTCGGCCTTCACCACCTGTACGTTGGCGCAACCACGACGACCTAGTCTCCTTTCAAGGGCACGATAGACGGCTGAGATAAAAATACTGCACAACATATTAACACAGGGTCCACTTTAAAATTATTGCGCATGCTCTGGGAAAATATATTTTTTGATTGTGCTTGCACAAATGCTTAAAATTCTTCAAAATACTCTCCCCCAACATCAATATACTTGCGGAAACGTGTCTACCACTCGAGGAAGGAACCCTGAAACTCCTCGACGGGAATGTCTCTCAGGAACGTTGTAACATGTTTTTAGATGTTTTCCATGGTCTCCCATATGCTTCCCTTTCAGCTCTCTCTTCAGTCGGGGAAATAAAAAAGGTAGCACAGAGCCAGGTCGGGACTGTATGGGGGCTGGGTGACAACCGGGGTGGTGCTCCGGGCCAGGAAGTTGGTAACGATGAAGAACGTGTGGCTTGGCGCTCCATCGCGCCGTGTTACAAAGTCGAAAAACACACTTCACGCGAAGGCACGTATTTTCGCTCAAACGGCTCGGAGCAACTGGTGACCGACTGCGTTGGAAGATCAGACTCCCCACCATATTTCCAAATCGATTTTACCGCGCTTTCATGGATAGTTGTGTCACAATAAAATCATTCTCATTACTTTCATAATGGCCAATGTATACGCTGACTCTAGATACAATTTTTATTGCGTTTGCTCGAAAACGGCAGAGAAGAATTACGAGTATCTCGTGATAATTTATCTGCATGTGATGAAAGTTATGAAGACAAACGAGGGATGAAGGGGGAAATTTAAAAACAGAAAAGGCCGAACAAGCAATACTGTAAAGAGCACTACATTAGTTAAAGGTATCCTAATGAGTTCACGCGGAAAGAGAGGGTTTTGACAACAACACACACGAGGTTAGTGAAAGTGTACGCAATTGAGTAGAACTGATTAATCCCCAGACGCTGAGGGTGGCAAGTGGGATTTTTTCTATCTATAACCCTGCAGTTGATATCCTGTATTGTCGTTGGGAAGGAGGAGTCCTTTAGTCTTCTAGTTCTGGCATATATTTCCCGTATTTACATATCGCCGGCCCCGATGGCGGCGGGGTAACGTCCTCGTCTGCTAACCCTAGGGTTGCGGGGTCGATTCCGGTCTGGATGGGTATTCCTCCTCCTAGGGCTTAGGTGTTTGTAATCCATGGGTGCGTCTCCATTGTTTTCACTGTCAATAGTCCGATATAAAAGGCCAAAAAGTGTTGTTTTCGGACTAAAGCTAAATAAATATTTACTCTCATTTCCATTCTCTTATTGGTAATCCTGTGAACCTCTTCAGCAGCCTGCGAAATGAAACATATTATTGCTTTTGTAATTAGTTGAACGTTTGTGTAATAATGAGTACATATCACAGGTTAAAAAGAGCCAGTCGCAGCAGATGACTACCTCTATAATCATTATGGTGGGTTTACTGGCGATTACACGATTAAAACTATAATTTTTATCATAATATTTACGTATAATCCCCGAGTCAACTCGAAGTTTGAATGAAGAGACGAAGGCCGCATTGCTTTATTCACTATCCCGTGTAAAAACCAGCAGCACTCTCATCTCTGCACAGTTCCTTAGTGAAATATAATACAAATAAATATAAACAGCTACCTTATTTTGTTGATAGTTTACATGGCCATCAGTAAGTATTTCACCAAACGGAGTCATGCACGTGAGCAACCTATGTCCAATGCACTAGAAAACGAAAACATTGTTCACCATTTCTTTTATGCCATCTATTTCAGTGACATTAACCCTCGTACTTTCATTCTGAAGGGTGTCGAAAGTAAAAGACTCAAATAAATTTATATGGTCGTGAAATACGAGTAAAATTATCACTTTTCTTTGGACTCACTTGAGTCATAGATAAAATATGCACATGAACTACACTCTCATTTGAGTTTTACCTCCGCATAAACAGCGTCACTTTTTATTTGAGCCATAATTATATTTTCCGCAAATTTTTAGTTACTTAATTTCAACTATCATAACTAAGCATAGTCATTTGTGCCCTCCAAATAGGTGATCTCAGCGCATAATTTTATGATCACGTATGTCTAAAAAAGTTATTTCAAGGACGAATTCATGTCAACATAAGTACATTTTACTTTTAAAGAAGTTCAATTCACCTTACATGCACTTAGCATTTTCGGATGGTACGCAGCTTTGACCTCCGGCTTACCGACATGCAAACCTGCTGCCTCTCATCCACCGTCAAATCTGTATCACGTTTAAACTGTACTCTTGAAACGCAATGACCTAATTTAATAGTGTCCCACTCGCATATTAAGTCCGCGGGACGCTGGTAATGGGTCGCCGAAGGGCCGTTCACGATTGATTGCCATGGAGTCCCACATAGAGGAACGGGGTCGCTCGGATAATCCGCCACAGAAATTTCGGTCGCGACTGGTCTCGTTTAGTTTTCCACTCGTGAAAAGCACTTCCAGCCATGTCTCGCTTTACTCCACCACGCCATTATACCCCATTTGACGCAGACCGACTCCAATTACCCGAATGTGAGAGAGTAAATGCTTTCCTGACACGCAGTTCAGTATCTGAAGGGGATATCCTTGATTTACAAGTTACCCAAATGAGCTAGCAAACGTGGCTCTTCCGCAGGGAAATCAACGAAGTTTTTTTTTCCATGCTTAGCAACAGTTTAACAAAACACGATAATTACCCTGTGAAGTAGGGGTTCATCCTTTGACGACTCAATTGTCTAAACTTACCCAACGGTTTAGCGTACCTTCCTCATGTCAAATTCGTTAGAATACATGATTTTAAACAAAGATAATGTTTTTCTTTTAGCGAAACGAATATTTTTGTTACCCAGTTCTCAGACCTTAAGGTAAATTTACTAATTTACGTAGTACTTGCAATGAAAATTCTAATGATAATTACTTTGTTAAGGTATTCGTCACAAAATTAAATTTTATGAGATATGAATGATTTAAATTTTTAAATATTGAATAATTTTACTTTTTAATGTAATTTTCGAGTGTTGGCTTTGAAATACGGTACCCAAATTATTTATTATTTTCAAGTAAAAACCCATAAATTCTATTGATCTATAATCATAATATTTTATTATCTCCTTCATCAGGCCAGACCATGCTCTGAGGAGGGTATTTTATGTGTTCGGAAACGGCGTATTATATAGACGTAATTTTATGCATTATATAATTATTGACATTAAAATTATAAACCATACAGTAGGATAATCTGTAAAAAAAATCATTAAGCAAGCAAGGCTGCATCGAAAAAGTCAATACAAAATACAAATCGGACTCTAAAAATTACTTTTTCAAAACTAAACTTCCAATGTGGCAATACGGTGTGCTAAATAATTGTCAAAACTATTGAACTAGATCAAAAACCATAATTATTGGCATTCATGAGGAAAATGTATTTTTTTAATACAAATACATTTTTTTCTCCTCTTTCTATTCCCATTCACCTAATTGTTAAATAAAAATCAAAAGATGTGGATTTTTAAACCTCCTTCATTAAGACCACATTTATTTTCAAATCTTATTTCAGCATTTTGTATATTTTCCAAATGTTTACTATTTACTGGAGACAGCTATTTATATCTAAAACCAATATCGTTGAGGGTAATTTTACGATTAAGAATATATTTGGATGGCATTTTAACATGTGTGCAGTTTAAGGTGGAATGAAAAAGTTATTATTGCTTATTACCTCCTCAGCTAGAGCTACTCCTTAACCCTTGAGTCACATGGTGATTGAGACAGTGAAAGGCGTCTTGTCGGTGAGCCCTTTACTTCCCTAGCCAACCCGCCATGATTCCAGGGGAGGGAGGTGGTGGTAAAGTTGATGGAAGGAGAGGGAAAGTGACTCAGCCAACACTTGGCCGTTCTCAAAATAGGCAGTCTGCCGTCGCTCATACACCCGTCCGCTTCAATCTCCTTCCTTTTCCACGTAATCCTCCTCGATCCGACTCCTCGAGATTAAGTCGAGGTGTCATGTAAGGAGGTAGCGAGGAGATAAGACAAGGAGATGATTGAAAGGATTAAGATTAATCCCAGCGGAGCAAATTAACTTTCGCGAGAAAGACTGAAGTGAAGGATAAAATGAAAGAGTTTGGGAGAGAGGGGAGAGAGGAAAGGAGAGAGGGAGTGGAGTGTGGCTGCAGTATAGCCGAACAGACAGACAGGGAGAGATAGAGTCTCCATGAAGTGTGGTGGGAGAAGTAGCGGTTCAGAAGGAGGATTGGGTGCGGGAATGGGTAGAGTGGAATTGGCTGTCGAGAATGAGAGACCACGGTTGGGGGTTCCCGATTGAAAATGAAAGGTTATCGGATTAAAGGGAGGACGCACAGATTTATCAGCGTAGGAAAGGGTGAAGGTGGGGGACAAGAGGGTGTCGTAGGAAGGTGGGGGAGAATGGAGGAACGCAATTCGAAAACAATCGACCTAATCGACGCCCGAAAATAAAAAAAAATCCGTCTCGACGTCGTGGTGTTGAAAAGGTGGAAAATTCATCGCGGAGGAGACGGAGTTTCTGAACTCCGAGAGCGAGACCGCGGTGACGTGTTGACAGGGAGGGGAGGGGGGGCAGCCGTCACCGCTGGCGGGAGATTTGGCATCCGTTCGTGGGACGAAATGAACGCTCACTGCGGGAAAGTTTTAAATGGTTAGAGAGGGAAAGAAAGAATTCCCAGTTTTCGGGGATGAAAGGAAATTTCGGCAGGGAAAGAACCATAGATCTCCCGAGAAGAGAAAAGGATCAGTAAGGTCGGGGTCTCAGTTCACCCGCTGGGCGTATTATTTTTTGACAAATGAACGCCGATGGGCGGACCGCGTGCGCGTTGCTGAAATATGTGCGACGTTTAATGTCATTGATCATGTAAAAGTTCCCGGAAGTTCGCCGTCATGTCCGAGAAAATAATTATGTATCTTACATGGATTCGTTGGGAGTATTTAAGATTATAGAAAGTAAAATATTACCTAAGAATATCGGAACACGATCCTAATAATAATTAATAAATGGATGATATGTCTTTGCTAGGGAAACAAGAAAGCTAAAACGAGCTGATATAACAGCATGAGCTCCAAGATTCGGCACCAATCCTTAGTAGAGATAGTAATTACGACATCCTATCAAAACTTACCAAAATAAAATTTCCTTTTTTAAGTTTCTGCATGGCATTTATTTTGGTTTCAGTTTCCTTCCAAAAACTCCCCTTGACCTTCCATTTCCCTCCCACCTCGTGTTTCAATACGGTTTCAGGGAAGAGGCGGGTCAAAGAATTTATCCAATTATTTACGTTACCTGTTCTTGGCGGTTCCTTATATAGAACCCATTTCACAACTCTTTCTTAGGATGATATTTAATTATCAATCGTAAAGTGTATCAATCAATCTATCCATTCTATCACCGCCAATCTTTTGCGAGACCACAATTTTAATTCCATCAATTTCCTCTTTTTTCCTTCTATCTCAAATTTTTACGAAAATAAAATATGTACATAACATATTATTTTCCGTTCCTTTCTGTTCATTTAGAATATTAATTAATTTTAATTGTTTGTCAATATGTTAGTTGTCTCGATTTAAAAATAATCCATATTAGAACTACTCTAATCTGTGTTCAACGTTTCTTCCATCCATCAGTTAATCTTAATAACTCGTTAACTATTTTTTTTACTTTCCACCCTGGCAGTGCAAATTACTTTATTCCCTCGGCTCCACCGAAGATCATTATTTTCGTTTCATTTTGTTTAATCGACGGTTTTAACTTTCCATCCCTTTCCTAGATAGGAAAAAAATACCCTCATTAGTACTTATATCTTCACTGCGATTATGTACACCAACAGATCACCAGCAAAATCTTTTGTCGTACAAGTTAAGCTTCCCTCCATTTATCCTTATTCTACCTTGTTTATTTTTCTTTGTTTATATTCCTCTCGCTTTACGCATTAAAGAAGTAAGGCGATAATGAGCCACCCTGCCGTAGCCTTCCCTTAAATTTACTGCTTTATTACATTCGGCCCACGTCATTACCGCTGTTTGCTCTAAATGAGGTGTATCAGTTTCCTTCAGACACTGTAATGTTAGCCTAATTATGAAATCGATGCAGAGAGCACAACCTACTTTCCACGTTCTCCTTGATGAGCGAGTTCTCAGATAAATCTGATGAAAAGAAAATCGCCCTCACTTTATCGGCAGCATAGCTCTTTCTGCCGATTTCCATTTCGGCGAGAAGCGCGGAATGATAACTGCTAAACTTAAAAACAATATTTTGAGTAGACCAGCATATCTTATGTTTGAGTTTTTTTGGATAAAAATTCTGGTGCTTTAAATTCAAGCAGTACCTGGTATTGGTAGCTAATTGGAGATCCTGCGGTTTAAGAAGATAAAAAATTTTCAAGAAAAGACCGCTAAGTTTTGTGAAGAGATATTATAATGAAAAGCTAGCGTAACCTAATTAAAAAGAGGAACAAGAATGAGTGAGAGAGCGCACTAAGGGAGAAGGCGAGGCTAAGACTGTTAGAAGGACGTAGGACACTTGAGTTAACTTATTACACCGAAGATATCACTAAGGCCCAGATCACCAGATTGGACCATCCGGATAAGATAAAGAAGATTGACTATAAGTCTACATTGGCACAATACACCGCAAGCCACCTTACTGTGCAGCGGGTGGCATTAGGCCACTATCCATGCATGCAGAAATATTAGTTCATGGATTCGAATATCTATTAGATAATTTACAAACATATTGCTGCATATACACGAACAATCAAAGTTTTTGGAAAAAATGACTCGGCCTTTATTGCAGTACTTATGCCTTGCTTTATTATGGAAACTATGCTTGTTCAATCCCTTTAAGTTCTTTCAAGCAATTTAGGAGGCTCTTCATTACAGTCTTGCTCTCAATGATCCTTCTAATTTTGCTGTTTTAGCTCTCGCCCTGAGTTAATTTCAATTTTTCAATGCACTTTTATTGTTGCATGGAAGACAATTAAGGCGTTACACATTTATCTTTCATTGCTTATACTTGGAAAACAAAATATTTTAAAATTGAGGCGGAAAATATAGGGTTCAGGTTATATGCAAAACATCTCTATTTCTAATTTACAGTGATAGAGCTCGCAGAGAAAATTATATATATATATATATATAATTAAAATTATATCTTGTATTGTGCTAAGCGCGGACGCTTTCAGTTATGTTGATCCCTTATCTTATCCTTTATTCCTAGAATAATGTCATCTTAAATCTATTGGTTATACAACTGATCTCTTTTATCTTGTTATGATGATACCTCCTGCCATAGTATTTCGGGGCTAATATGAATATTCAGCATCATCGCTAAAGAGACCTGATGCGAATTTATGCAAACTATTTAATCCATTACAAATTTTATACAATTCTCTAAATCTACTCTGAAGGATTAATCTGAAAATAAAATATGATATTTTTAGAAACTATGAGCATTGGTATCGAAGGTTTACTCTAAACTCAAGCACTTAAGTGTTTAAAAAGTACAAGAAGATCATAGGGGAAAACATCATCTTGGTCAAATAGTGTAAAAAAGGCTTGTATAAAATTCGGAAGTGTTTGCATATTTCAAAATCAACCTATTATTTTACGCTTGCATACGTTGCGGAGAATAAACTTTTTTAGGATACCAATAAAAAGGTCACGTTAGATGTTTGCAAGCTCCCACCACAAACAGTCATGTTTGCTCTCGGCAGTACTGCTATATCACTAGAGCAATAGTTGAATTATCCTGCGCAGTAACAAGGTTCTGAAACGGGCGGCCTTAGGGCTAAGGACTTGGCCTTCTCGTTGTTATTCAAATTACTCATGCTAGAGATAAGAGGATAAGGGGCCTGATATCCTACCCTCTGGTTGTGCTTGCAATTTTTATCAAATCCTTCCTCTGAAAATATTATGACGTTTGTTTAGGCAAAATGGAAGTCAAGAACTTCGTAGCAGCGGCTCTGAAAGCTGGATGGTCAAAAAGGCCTGCTTTTGAAAATATATAGCCCTTGATGTAATAAAATATGCGATATAAAATTTCAGAATGTCCTAATAAAATATGCCGAGAGAAGTTTCAAGCGGACAGGTGCAGGGAAGCCGTTAATTACGTAAAACGCTACGGATTTAGGTGAAACGAAAACTTTTTCACGAATAGCGCCCACGGATTCTTCCGAGTGTGTCGTTCTAAAAATAACACTCGGAGATCCTGCGTTCCGCTACAGCGGAGATGTATTTTATTTTATCATTTTGTTTTGATGATAGCCGGCGGAGCATGATCAGAATCTCTTGGCGAGATATTTTTCTCTAAAATGCTGGATCCTCCGCTAATTCGTAATGAAAATTTCTGGGGGGTGGCGATAGGAGTTGAAAAACCTTAAGGGAGGAAACTCGGGGGACAAATATATTCATTCAATTTTCTACCAATAACCGTATGCCCTGAATGGATCAAAGTTCTATTATACTTTACAGAGAACATCTTTGGGAAAAATGAAAGGTCAATATTCAGTAATCGCAAATATTGATATTCCTGCGAAGGTTATTTCTAAAGGCTTGAGTTTATTTTTGGTTAAAAAAAACATTTGAATTTTGAAAGGTATTTGTATCAACATAATTGTTGTGCTGGTAACGTGGAGGGGAGGAGGAAAAATGGGAGAAATGAAGGAAAATGTTTGAACAGGGGTGTGCGTAAAGTGCCGCGGTAAAGTATGGGTCTAGTCGGAGGGTAGGGGTTGAAAAATCGAATGGAGGAAAAAGATAGGAAACGGATGGAAGCAAGGAAAGTATTAGCGCAGTGGGTGGCTAACTGATTAAAATCAAGAATATTTTTTATTGAAAAGTCGAAAATTCATTGATACTTGCCGATCTAACAAAATCCTTATGTCACATTCGATTTTAATTCGTCACATTTCCTGTCCCTCATTGTACATTTTAATGGAACCTATTTTCATTTTTCCGCTTCTTCTAATTCCACGTATCACATAATCCTTCAACACGTCTTTCGCCGTTCGATGCCTCGTCATTCCCACCTTATTCATCTTCCTTCACACAACATTATACTTCATTCGATTCCTTTATTAACATCCAAGCTTTCCTTCCTTTAAAAACAAATGGAAAGCTTTTTACATTTCATGTTCGCAAATGGTTTCACTCAGGGTAGACCTATTTGTAAAATTCTTCCTAACTTCATGAGAGAATGGCTAAAAGAGTCGATATCATGTTTAACTTTGCCTTTCTTCCGAACCTTTAAAAAATCAGTGATAAGAGTTGATCTCGTACCCTTGCTTATTCAACATTTGCAGTTAAATTTGCATTGGCAATTTTTTTAAATTTTCCTAGAAATATACCTTCCACTAAAAGCAATTTATTGATTACAAAGATTAAATTAATTCCTTAAATTTAATATATGCCGCAGTTTGTATTTTCAGCATACATTGAGCAATACCCAGTAGAATCAATTGATGGAAAATATTTTCCCAGAGATATTCAACGTCGATACCGTTGAGAAAACTTACCAATGTCAACAAGCCAGTAAACTTACAGTTTAGCCAATAGTCCCTTGTATTCTCTTATGAGAAATTGATACACAAACTCAGATATTATGTTATTAAAGTGAAAGTGACTAACTGGATTGGGGATTCATTTCCATGAATTTCCTTCATTGGGGATTCATTCACCTATAATAAACTGTCGATAGGTTGATCATACTAGAGGCAGGTATAACTTCAAGAGTACCATAGGGAAAATTTATAGAGCGGCAGCAATTTTTTATGTACATCAAGGGCCCTAAAAAGGATATAAATTCACAAGTAAGACACAATCATAATTTTTTTTCAGACGGCACAAAAATTTACAGAAACACAAGAACACCAGCACACTGCAATCTACTCTCCGGCGAATAAGAAAATACGAGTATATATAAAATACGAGTGTATAGAAATCGTATGTCGGATTGTCGAATGTGTTTAAATGTGTGCAAATTCGTGTAAAACATATATATGTCTGTCTTATAAGTATAAATACATGCACACATTGAAACACAAACCTGCCAATAGCGAGAATATTCATTCATAAGGATATAGATATAAGGAAAGGGAATGGGAGCATAGAAAAGACAAACACAGGAATGGTGAAATGTAGCAGATCACTAGCGCAAAACGTTTCCTTGACTGGTGGTTCAGCCACATATCTTTTGACTTGCCGAGCCGATGATCTTAACCACTTGAGGTATCGAGGAAACGGATTCCAGCGGAATCCGTGGGGGATTTATACAACCAACTACCCCGTATCTTTGGTCAGGAGATGGATAGCGTTAGAGAACTATTTCACCCACCCAAAGAGAAATGGACGAAGACACAAGAGAAAGGGATAGTGGGGATAGATACCATGGCATGAAGCATAGGAACAGTTTTTTAAATATGTGTGTATACATACGTGTGTGTGTATATATATATATATATATATATATATATATATATATATATATATATATATATATATATATATATATATATATATAGATGATGCGGAAGTACTCACGAGAGCAATATAACTTTATTGTTAAAAGTTATATATATATATATATATATATATATATACACGTATATATATATATATATATACATATATGCATAGTTTATTTGATAGCTCAAGTGGTTAGAGCATCCGCCCGGCAAGTAAAAAGATGCGGTGTTCAATCCCCGGTCAAGGAAATATTTTTACACTAGTGATTTGCTCGATTCCGCCTTCCCCATCTCTCCTGTGATCGTCCTTTATACGTGTGCCTATCCCTGGGTCGTGGATGTTGTAGTATCTGTGGTTAAACAAATTGTTTTCTTTTCCGTTTATGAATAATTTCCACGCCCTCCCGCTCACTCCTATCCCATCTCCTGTTCCCTCTGGCCTCCCTTCTCCCTTCCACAACCCTTTCTTTCACCCCTCCCCCACCAACCGTTCTCCCCTTCCCCGTCTCCTTCTCTCTCTCTCTCACATACCTCAACCCCTCCCCAGACCAGTAGTTTCTACCGCATCTTCTGATGAAGACGGAGCTCAATTCCGTCGAAATTATAAAGAAATAACGTGTGAGTGTTCCTTTTGTGTTCTTACATTGTTTGTTGCTGTCAAAGTTAAACATATATATATATATATATATTTATACATATATATCTTTATATATACAAATATATATATATATATATATTATTCATAGAAATATATATATTTCAAAAAAATATACATTCCTAAAAGGAGTTGGGTTTCAGGAGCTAAAGCAGAGGAAAGTTGCAGAAGTAAATGTAAAAGTAAGACGGGGTGCACTCCACTTTAGTCGGTCCAAATACGCGGCAATTATGTGGAATGCGTGCGAGAAACGTTAATTTATAAATTATAAAAGGTTTTCAAAAAATCTGGATTTGTTGTTAAAAAGCTACAATAATACTGATAAAATGACGAGTGTATTGGAGGAGTTATGTTGGGAGCACCTTGATTTACGATGAGATCAGGCGAGACTCTCTCTTTGAGAGAGATACAGGAGACATGAGTTTTCTTGTGACATCGAGGAAAATATTATGGCCCCAAATTATATTAGTTTTGACTACATAGATAAAATAAGACACCGTCACTGACAGATCTGAGTGCTCGTGCTTCCTTTGCATCATACGCAAGAATAATAAAAATGATCCCAAGCATCCAAATATAATATTGTAATAATAACAATAATATATCCATCAAAGACTAAAATCTGGTGATTTAGTCAACAGATTAGTTATCGCTTGATTTATAGGCTGGTATACATAAGATTGTCTTTGAATACCTGTAATTTACTATGAACTACAGAATGCATGTATGAACAAATATTCCCTCTAGCAGTTTTACGACCTTTGATTGGAATGATATTTTTCTTCAGAAAATTTTTGTTTAGCTTTCAAGGACAGTTAATCGTCTTAATGAGACCCACTACGTTGCAGGAGTAAAATTTCTCTGATCACTGAAGGGATTTGATCAGTTTCCAACTTTCCACTTATAAATTAAATATGTTACCAATTTTTTAAGGCTTTATGAAATTTTATATAATTTTTAAATCAGATTATTATATTGGATCAGATTAAATCACTAATAGAGATAAAAATTCATTCGGTTCTGCCTTTATTCCTGGTCCACGTCTTTTCAAACACTTTCTCAATTTCGGCAAATACTGGGTAGATACCAATGTACAAGTTCAAGGTTGTTTAAAATTTACCCTGGTTTTAGTTGTTCTGCATTGGACTCTGACTTTATTCATTATATTTTGTTCAATATCTCAACTGCGTCATGCCGGTTCAGTTTTTTCTCCAACATGCACGTATTACACTATATCGTGAAGACACTGAATGAAAAAAACATGCTCAAAATTAAATGATTCCTTTTCCGGTCCGAAATTTACTCCTTTAAATTCCTTAGCAAAAACTGTATCACGATTTCCCCTTCCCCATACACAAACCCTGTTGGGTTTGACGTAAAATGAATCACAATCACGCTCGTCACACGCAACAGTGAACCCGAGGCAAAGGGACAAATGACCGCTGCCGGCGATGGTCCTTGCCCTCCCTGCTGCGCCTATTACTGAAGCAGCGGGAGCTGTAAAATTCACTGCAGACCTCTCCTGGGACCTACAGACTCGAGGATTTACGAGTCTTCGCCTGCAGCGCGTGACAGTGGACACGCTCTCGAGTGACGCGCTCAACAAGCGGACAGGGAAACGAAAAGGTATTCTCGGACTGGTCATTTCCGTGTCGTGGTTCGCGAGCTGGGATGCACCAGGGGACGGAGTGAGGGGGAGACAGAGCATTTGGAGCAGAATATAACGGAGCCGCTGGCGAAAGAAAACGAGTAGGCAAGGAGGTAACTACCTCATTGATGTCAGGAAGGCTGACGGTATGTGGAATCTATTTTTATTTTTTATAAACGGAAAAAAATAAGAAAAACCTGTTGAAAAAATCCATATGATGATTGTGTTTATGCCTTTGCTTGTTATTGGCGTAAATTGGTCAAACTGTTCATTTGTTAAACAAAACAGAAGCTTATCATTTTCAAAAATATTCATTTATGACAGCAAAGGCTCCCCTATAACACATCTTCATTGAGACATGATGGTATTTTGATACAAAAGAACCTAGATAGTAAAAATAAAATTTATATGGAAACGTCACGCTTTTTCGTACATCAAGCACTTTAAAGTGTGTGTGTGTGTTTGCGAGAAATATCTAATATCGTTAGTCAGTTATTCTCGTAATAAATATATTTTTGCTACTGGAGTATTCCTTTAATAACTCTTGCTTTTTTTTATTTTGACCAGTTTCTTCTCTCATGACTAAATTTCAAATAAATCTGTGGAATATATCGAATTGAATTTTTTTTATATAAGTATCGTAAAGGATTCAGTTGCACTAATACAGTTTGTTCCAAAATTCTTGTCACTGGCAATAAAAATCTATATTTGTTCTAAATCGTAAATAAATGAAAATCCATCGTTTTATTCAATAATCTTTCTTTTGGTGGTAGCAATAATTCTGGATTGGGGAAACCGAGGGATACGGTCGTTTGTACCTTCAAAGTGGGCATTGGTAGAATATTTAGGGAAAATAAGAACAGTGGAGTGAAACGGGATTTTGGCATCAGCCCGCTCTAAGCGAAAGCCGACATGGGATCGCACGGTCCGGTGTACCCTGAGACGGACAGGTTACTGGGCATGAAGGGATGCCTGAGTGGCCCTCACTAAATATTGGATACCGGTTAACAAACCATCAGTTCCCGGATGGGAAGCAAGAACTCCGCGGTTGCAATATTAGCACGATCTCTAATCGTCTATTCCTGAGTCTTTTTTTTTAACTTAGTCATTTGGTTCAGGGATAGTGTTCGGAGGATTATTGAAGAAACGTATGTACAAAGTACAAATCCAATTGCAAAAGAATTAACCTATTCTTTATTGTTCGAAACCTGATTTTAAATAATTTCTAATTGATTTTAAATAATTATTAGACTGTAGTAGACGTGGACACTGTAATACAATACTACCCTGGTTGCATTACATAAAAGCGCCGAAGAAATTAATGCCGCAAATTCATTTACATGAATCCATTCAGATCAATACAAATTTATTTACTCCTAATTTGGTTTGAGAATATCGGCTTACTATATTCTTTTCTCTTGACTTGTGCTTATTTTTATATTAAAATGATGTACTATAGCAAAAAAGTCAGCTCTTAAAACTTTTCACAAAACAACTAGGCAAATTATTTTGATTGCAAAGCTAAATTAAAAATATTCAGGTTTTTATTGGAATATAATTAATTCCTTCACAAGTTAGTGCTGCAAGGAGAGTAACCTGAGAAAAAATCGCAAGAATCGAGGAAGAAAAAGAAAACTGAAAGAGAGTAGTACGCTGGAGTGGGCCGAAGGAGAGAGAAGAGTTATGCACACTGCTACACGACATTAATCATAGGAAGGAAATGAATGACTTATTAAGAGGACATATGATAGGAGGGTAATCAATGGTGAAATGCAACCGAGGATTAATGAGGATTCACGAGAAAACGAGCACCTCCGTTTGAAGGGAACTGGAGCGTAGAGTAAAAAATCTGCGTTACGCTGTTACCACTCTTCGGAAAGTAAACCGATTATTATGATGAATAAAACTTTACCACTCAAACGAGGGAACTTCCTACGGTGAATGCCCGCTCGGGCCTCGGAATCAGGAAAGACTTTGCCCTCGGCTTTAAAGTCTCTGGGAATTCAATTAAAAACCGGAGATTCCCGATAAACGGGCAACACATCTGGGCAATAAACGGAAGAAGGTTTAAGTTGGAGTGAGCGAGGAGGGAGAGGGTAGAATCAATCAAACTGCCCACTCGATATTGGAAACGAAAGACTACAATGGTGGGTGTGAGGGGCGGGAGAAGAGGAAAGGTTGCACGGTGGTGAGGAGGTGAAGATGGTGGAGGCAGTATTTGGGGAGGGGAAGGCAGTATTTGGGAGGTTGGGTGGAAAGTGGCTCCTCATTGAGGGAGGGGAGGTGAAGCGAAACCGTCCGGCGAAGCGAGCGATGATTGGCCGAAAGGGTTTGGACGGAAGGCGAGGTGGGAAGATCGCACGCGGCAGATTTATGTTCGGTCCAGTGGGTGGACGAAGTGGAAGAAGGAACGAGGGTCGAGTGCGTTGGCAAGTGGGATCGGGTCTCCCACTATCCACCACTCCTCCTCCTGTACATACCTCTCCTTTCCTTCTTCCCCTCATCCCTAGTTACCTCCCTCTCTCTCTCTCTCTCTCTTTCTCTCTGTAGGGGTTCGAAAGTGGAGTCTGAAGTTGAGGGTTCATGGCTCGTTTAATTTTTTTATCGCTCCGAGACGGGTTGAGAGCACTCTCTCAGTTCCGCCCCCGGCGTCCCCGGCGATGTCACCCGTCAGTAGGTGCCACGTTGGCGTGATGCCCCTCTCATTCCTCCCCCGCCTTTCATTCATCCCGACGACGATTTGAAGCTGGCAAGCAGACAGGGGTGCGGCTTGCGTCCCACTTTTTCATTATGTGGAAAGGGCTGGTTTCCCTGCGTTGGCGAGAGTCAGGGAACTCTGCTGCGAACAAGCTGAATTATGTGACAATATTTCTTTCGTGTGTGTTTTAGTCCTCATATAACCTGTTGGTGCCGCGGATAATGTTCCATTGCGAGGCCTAAATTTTTATTCACCATACAACATCATACCATTATACAAAGTTATTAGCACAACTAGTGTACTTGCATTTTATTCTTAAATGGCTGAGTTGAGTGAGAGCGAATTCCTAACTTGTCCGACGTAACTGTTAGTCAATTTTCTTAGTACACTAGGGGGTAACAAGTTCGGCCACTAAAGGTCGGAAAGGTGCTTCCCCTGGACAGCTTTTTATTGAAATACAAGCGGTGAGATTTTCAGGTTAAAAGAATTTACTGGGAAATCAAACGGTGACACCGCAAAAAGAAATCGCCCCCCCCCCCCCTCCAAAACCAGAAGTGTGAATTTCACATACCTTAAGGACTAGATCGAGTTGAGCTCCCCAATCACCTAAGAAAACTAAATTTCCATTTACGGTGGGATGAATTCATATTCATCTATACGTATAATACCCTGTATGCTACCACAGACTTATGGCTGGCTGCCCTGTTTTGTGCATGCATATAACTATACATTTAATTGCTCATATGGTAAAAACACTGGCGCACACTCAATATAAATTTCGAAATACATTATGCGGTAAATAATAATTCATTCATTCATTTAACATTTGCTTTTATGCAAACATTCAGGTAATTAGTTCGATTTTGTTATGACTGAGTATCCTGCGAGGTAAGTACGACTGCTTTAATCTTTCGGTGACGGTAACTACTTTTGTTTATCTCGCTAATCGAATCGCCCAGTATAATTTGGGGTCATCATACTTCCCTTTAGTATTTCTAATGGAACTCAGGTGTCCTAAATGTTTAGAAAAGTCTGTAATTCCGTTTCTATTCGTGAATCAAGAAATTTTCAACATAATTCCTCCAACATACCCGCCACGCTTACTCTTTTCGTAGCAATGTTAAGTGATCTAGAGGATTTTCTCAGAACTTTTCGAAATCCATAAATCACATATTTGACCATGGATTTCAAATGCCCTCCAAATTTGTCCTAACTGAAGGAAAGAGATTACCGGCAAAGAGGATAATACTGGGAATTTAATGCAGCATTCATCTATGGGGACGTTTTATCATTGAGTTTTAGAGTACCTTCATTTAATTGTCTTTGTAGCAACAGCTAATGTCTTATTAATAAGGTATTATTCTCCTAAAAAATACCCATGAATTAGGGCATTCGACGTTATTCGTTATTTGGAATACATTAGGCCTAACCTTATATTCAAATGCAATGCAGCTGAGCTTAAATAAATAATTACATCCATTAAATTTAAAAGACAAGTCAAATTATTAATTTAATTGGAAATGTAAAATCAATTAATTCGTCAGATATGGCAAATCATTGCAAAAGCAACCAATTATTCACCTTATAAACTTGTTATTATTTTGAATTGTCTAATTAACAATATCATTAACCAAGAAAAAATCTTGGATGTTTAATATCATCAAAACTTATTCAGTATATTTCTTCTTCATCATCATTCCTGAATAAAACATCCAGAACGAGAGTGCCAATCCCCGTGGTGTAACATAGTTTTGATTTTCCAAGAGAACGAAATATGTATTTACTTGCCGAACACTTACCCATTATCTGGATAAGAGGAAGGCATATCTTGAGACCAATACAACAACATTTTCGGACCAAGAAGTTTATGCGAAAGTTTCTTTTTCATTAGATCTCTGAAAAATGGGATGCCTTACGTGAACCGTGAGGAAACCCTATGGTAAGAAGAAAAATGGTTTCTGATAAATTCGAGGTAGAAAGAAACAAACTCTCTCTTTTGATATTTATTTGTTTTGGGAAAAATCAATAAAGGATAAGGCAGAAATTTATTATCTAAATTACTGCGCGAAGTAAAATCCTGATCACAGAAATTTTTGTAGGTACTCACGTCCATTCACTACACTTCAGTTTCATTTCCGATGGGGTAGCAGTCTCCCACGTAAATAAGTACCCGTAAAAAACTGAGTGAGAATTGCACGGTTAATCACAAATAATCTAAAATAAAAAAGATTTTTTTTATTTTCACCGGCATGGCTTTGTCATAAAAAGCCCTCAAAGCTATCCTATTCCCTAGCGGTCTCTTAATTCTTCCATTATTCCTTACGATCATACATTTTCCATCTGCAGTTTCTTATAATTCAAGCGTGGGATTATTTTAAACTCTTCTCTCCCACAGATTTTTTCATTGCCTATTTCAGCAGACCTTTGTGGTTAAGGATAAACACAATTAGTTATCCTATTTTTTTCTAACAAACTATTGCCTTACAAGTATCAATGAAAAATATAGCAGTAGTAATTAACAGGGTATAAACAGGTAAAGTCATTCGTGCCATTAGGTGGGTAATTTGGTAAGGGTGGATATTCAGGAATTGGCAATACGAAAATTGATAAAATACGTGTCAAAGCATTTGATTTAGTAGGTGTTAGTTTTGCAGTATATTGAGGAAATAATCTTGCCGTTGCCATTGAAAAACAATGAAGTCGGTAGAAAATGCTCCAACCAAAGAAACTTCGGCAGCCAGTTCTATGTTCAGTTTCATGACGGTAGAGAACGATTCTGTAGTCCCAAATGCCCACTGGAAAAATCAGATGGCTCGTGGTCTTCATGAGCTCGTTGTTACACGAAATTTGCCTTCCTTTGAACTTTCGCACCGACAAATGCTCATTGTTCAAATCAACATATCCATCACCATATGTTACACTTAATGGACGACGAATTATGATGAATCTTAATTCACGAAAGTGGAGAAAACTGATAGCCCGGACACTATATCACGCCATTACTGAAAACTCTTCTCATTATTAGCTGAAACTATGCGAATCATGTTCACTGCACGGTGAAGTAATTTGTAATTTGTATTTATAAAGAGTTTTCGTGTGCTTTAATTTCAATCATTGGGTGCTGCTTGCTCCAAGTCCCAAGGAAAAGATGAGTTTTCTTAAAACTTGAACGCCCTCGTACTTTTGTTTGTTTGCGCCCTAGCATGATTATCGTATAAATATTCGCGGAAAAACTCAGGATAATGACACCGTATACAGTGATAATAGCGATGAATGAAAAACATTTTCTGAAGAGCAGTCGTTAATAGCCTGAGGTTTTGGAAAGTACTAGAACAAATACGTTTATTAAAAAAAAGGCATTGCATGCAAGTGTATAAGTGAAATCCGCTCGGGTCTTCCACCCGGTTAGCGTCTCCTTATCTGCCCTTCGGAAGTCCTGAGGACGATGACCGAGTCGGTTATCGAATTTCCGGAGCTATGGAGAGACTAAGCCAGGGGAAGACCCGAGAGGACACCCGACAGGTACACCTGGACGCACAAGACCTTTCGATACTACATATGACGGATAACACACGCCAACAGTGGTTTTGGTGCCGGAGCTTTTAATGATGATTTAAAGAACAATTGGGGTGCTGAATCCAATTATGACACTAGTTTTTTCTTATCAGCTATAGTTTTCAAGATATAGATATGTTGTTACTTACGTAAAAAAATCTTCTACATGATGATATGGGAATATTATATTAATAATAAAACCCACTTAATATAAAGACTTGATTTATTTCTAGGGCTGTTAAATCACCCACAAACACAACAGAATTTTACAATACAATTTAACACAAATACTAAAATTTTTTACTGTAATAAAACAAATTGAAAAGAAAAAAATGTATAAAAACATCACTCAACACATCGGAAGCTTCTTTTTCGCGATTTTCTTGAGTGCACTTTGTTCAAACAGTCTCGTTTTAAGCACCAGCAGTAATCTGCCATCGTATGGTTATCCCATCTTCCTTGGTAGCGAGCTTCCATTGTTTTTATATCCTGGTGAAATCTTTCACCTTGTTCTTCACTTGTGTCTCCTAAATTTCCAAGAAAATTGTCTAAGTGGCTGTGTAGGTAGTGAACTTTTGTGCTCATATTACATCCAAGTGATTCGAAATTACTGAGCATAATGTTTACCAGCTCAATATAATTTTAACTTCAGTGATTTCCTAGAAAATGTTTTCAGTCTCAATCATTGACTCGACAAAAGCAGGATCCTTTTTAAGTTGTTTGATTTGTGGCCCCTCGAAAATACCAGCTTTAAGTTTTTCAATACTTATATGGGGCATCTTTAGTCCTTAGTAGCCGAAGCATGGTCCATTCTTGTCAAGAGCCTTTACAAATTGCTTCATTAGGCCTAGTTTAATATGTAGAGGCGGTAAGATGATTTTCTCTCTTTCAACTAAAGATTCAGCAATGATGTTTTCTTTCCCAACAACGAAGAGTTTTCTCTCTTAGGCCATTCCTTCCTAATCCAGTGGTTTTGTCTGTCCCTGCTATCCCAGAGGCTCAAGAAACAAGGATATTTTGTGTAGCCACTTTGCTGCCCAAGAAGAAAGTTCACCATTTTTAAATCTACACAAATCACCCAGCGATGTTCCTGGTATTTTATCTTCTGTAAGACCAATGCTATTGTATCGTATTCATCTTTCATTTTAGTTGAATGAGCTATTGATATTGCGCCAAACCTGTTACCATTGTGAAGAAGTACACATTTTAAACTACGCTTGGAGCTATCAATAAACAAACGCCAATTACTAGCATCATATTGTGATAGTAGTCCCATTTTTTCCAAAAGACCCTTAACGTCTAAACAAAATGTAAGATTGTCTTCTTGAGTAAAGAAGGGTAGCATATCCTTTTCCCCTTGCGATAAAAACTTATTTTTGTACCGGGTTGCAGTAAATTCTTTTCATGCAGTCTTGATGCTAGTAGTTCGGATGCTTCCTTTGATAAGTTCAGTTCTCTAGCAAGATCGCTTAGTTCATCTTGATTAAATAGTTGAGGAATTGTTGATACCCCCTCGTAGTCACTGCCACTATCGTCAATAGAATGAGAAATGTTTTCAAATAACTCAAATTCTTCCTTAGATATATCTGGTAACGTCTGAAATATTGGGATCGGTATTTCTTCTGAATGGGGTACCGGGCGTCTAGCTGAAGGCAAATCTGGATATGTCCACTTGTAGCGATTTTTTCGATTAATTCCCGAAACATTTACTATGAAAAAATAACAGTCGTCAATATGGTTCACAGGTTCTCTCCACACCATTGGCACACCAAATTTTAGACTTTTCCTTTGTCCTGTTGTCTATTGCCGCAGATGTTCAGTACATGTTTTACACAAAAAATGCGGTGCCCATGTTTTATCTTGGTCACCAAGCTTAACACCAAAATATCCCAAGTATGCACGTTTCACAAATTCAGTTTATTTAAAATAAAAGGAACACCGTAGACTGGTTATAAATTAGTATACTTATAGATTTATTTAACTTTGAAAATTATTTTCCGGAATATATCAAATATTACCCCTCCCATGGACTACAACCTTGTCGTGGTTGAAGGGCATGTGCGTTCCGATGACCCCTAGAGCTGTGCTGGCGGGAGTAATAATAATTACTCCTGGAAGGGTCACCCATACCAGATAGGTCGAAGGTTAGGAGCCAGACGAAAGGTAGTCCACGCAGCGTCTGTTCCTCAGTGAGGCGGCTGCAATGGCGTCTGACCCCAGTGGGGCGGCCATTAAGTGATGGTGTCACGTTAAAAACACTATTGAGGAAGGCAACGGGAAACCACCTCAATTATGATTCCCAAGAGTATAATGATGGGCACTATAGATAAGAGCAGGTAGAACAGTTTACATATCTCGGAAGTGTTTTGGACCAATACGGTCAAAGTAGTAGGGACGTAAGGAGAAGAATTGCGCTAGGCAAGGAGGCTTTCTCAAGGAGGAGGGAGTTGATGACGGGGACGTTGAGTAGGGATGTTAAGACAAGACTCGTAAAAACTCTGATATGGAGCGTAGCTACGTACGGCGCGAAAACGTGGTCGTTGAAGCAGGAGGATAGACGTAGATTGGAGGCTTTTGAAATGTGGGTGTGGAGAAGAATGGAGAAGGTGAAATGGACCGAAAGGAAAACAAATGAGGAAGTACTAGAAATGGTGGGGGAGGAGAGGGGTTTGTTGAGAGAAATCCTATGGAGGCAGGAAAAATGGATGAAAGGCGTATTGAGTGGTAGTGGAATGTTGAAGAAGGTACTAGAGGGGAGAATGTTGGGCAGGCGAGGAAAGGGTAGGAACAGGTTAGGGATGTTGGATGGGATGAAGGGTGGAAAGAAGTACACAGAGATGAAGAGGGACCTGATGTAGCTTAGGTTGCTGGATTGGGTTTTGTTTGGAGTTACAAAATATTTATTTGATAGTGGTGTCCATCCAAAAACCTACCTTAACCGGTAGATTACCTAATAATAATCAAATATTAAAACAACTAATCGTAAGATGTGCCATATCTAAAAAAGTAGAGCTGTTACGGAATGAAAACGGATTTCATATTTGGATTCAGCTCTACAAATATTGTTAAAATCATCACAAAGATTCCCGGCACCAAAAAAATTTTTTTTGTAGGCCTGTGTAATTTTCAAAATGATATTTTTTAAATTCACTATTAAGTTTCTCCAATTGGTTTGTTTAAATATATGATTCCTTGTAAAAAACTAGAATATCCAACATATTTTTCAAAACTATCCTTTTTATAAAGTTGTAACCTAATGAGTTGGTAAATAAAACTGTTCACAAAAATCACAAGCTCACGGATTGAGAGCACTACTATTTTCGGTTAAAGAAGTTGAGTCGGGGCATCGTACGCAATTAAAGTTCTCGTAACAAAAATATATTCTCCCCACAAAATAATAGGAATTGATGAAGCGATAATGTGATTTGGATCAACGCCATATACGCAATATATTTATACATGTAACTCATTCTAAGAGTAAACAATTAGGATTCATGTATGGTTCCTTAGAGTCTTTTCGATATCATACTTTGTGTCCGGATAATTAAATGACTGACTTCGATCTCATATTCTTAGAAAACAGTTTCAAGGAATTCAGTCACATTTTGCTAAGAAGTCTTTACTATCCCTCTCATCTTAGTACGAATTTTTTTAAGGTTTATTCCAAAACTTCAAAAAGGGAATTAAATGGAATGAGAGAGCGATGGACGGATTAGTTAGTATAGGGTTAACCCCCTAAACGGATGTTGCCATGAGAGAGCAAATGCTAGAGTTAAGGTTGATGGATTAAATAGCTATAATATGCCCAAGTGAATACTTGACTCCCTTTGACTTTCAAGGATATTTCACCTATTGTCCTGCATATCACAATGGAGGCGAATGGAATATGCTGGAGCACCAAACGTAAAGGTATCTGATCATGGTACAAAGGTTACAGTTCTGTAGCTGTAGTCTTCGTGTATGGGAAATAATTAGGCCTAATTTTGCGTAATTCTTTGATTAAGATTTGATCCTTGGCTAAATTATTATCAAAATTTTTTATATACTTTCTTCGCCATCAATTATTGTCTTGCCTACGATTTTCATCAAATCATCGCCATTTCTAAACTCCGACGGTTTCTACTATTTTTTCCGGTATATTAAGCAATTCAATCGCAACCAAAGCACGTTAAGTAGTACCAGTTATAGGTTACGCTTGCAATTGAATAGCTTCAGGCGTAAATATCGAACATAATGAATAAACTGATCGTAGCACTTTTCCGCTTTATCAATTGGAAAAGTGCTACGATCAGTTTTTCGTTATTCTTACAATCGTGTGTTGCCATTATTTTGCATTAATTTTTACGAATTGGACCTTGTGACTTCATTCAGCCCAGATATTATACATCTATTGCCTTAGATACTGAGATGTCATGGATTTTAGAGCGATTTGATTCTTCTTCGTTGATTTTTCATCCGTAGCTTACTCGTTAGACCAAAAGATATATTTCTGCAAATTATTAAAAAATCAATTTTTCCTTGCTGCAATATTGAGAGATGTCAATCTCCTCAATGGATAACGTAATACAGCAAGGTAATTGAAAATCAACGTCAAAAATCGGAAGGTAAATATTACGTTTGCATGAATTATATAAATTAGATGCTAATTTCTCCAGTCAAAATCTGCTCTCGGCAGTTGATCCAACAAAAGAGATAATAATTTTTATTTCCGCTCGATTCCAATATGGAAATCGCAAATTTAAATATACAAAAAGAAAATATAAAGTAATAATGTTAAGTTGTGGAGTCCGTCAATAGCAGACCAAAGAATAACGCCTTGTATCCCAAAGATTTCAGTATATTTTCCACTGAGATGATTATTTTCTTGTGGTGAACTATTATAGACTATATATATGTCATGGATTAATCTGCCAACATTAAGCGTAAGAATAATCTAGAAATTTAATATACCCTCGGTACCTAGTAGGAACCCTGAGTTATAAATATTTTATCTAAAACTCCTCTTTTCTCAGAATATCTTTTTCTTTAAATAAGTCCTGATCAAGATGATGATGTAGCCATAGTGACTAACCGTTAGATTGGTGATGGTAGACTTCATCCCTTAGCTACTGAGCGGTTAGGGGTGTGGAAATCACACATTAAGGCCAAGGAGAGCTGTTAATTGTGTTAATGGCCAAACGTGACCATAGTGGTTTTCAGTAAAGAATCAGAAAATTGCGCTTTACGGAGTTTTTTAGATTGGCTTACCCGAAGACATCATCCAGGATCTGAACCGGGAATCACATCATAAGCCGAACACTCCTTCCGCTCCATTAAACTGTCACACTCAATGAAAATAATTACAGAAGGTGAAAACCGGTATCCGATAGATTCATATTAAGAAAAAACAGGGTACTTATAATGCATATTCGGTGATATACAATTAAATTTCATTGCCAGAATAAAGTACAGAGAATCTTGAATATAGTTATATTTTTTCTGTTATAGTGTGGTGATAAAGTTGCGTTTGAGTTCAGAGCAACTCATTGCGTTAGCTTTAAAGTTTAGGGACGGTCAAAAATACTCAGAAATCATGATAGAATGTATTAATTTGTGTGATTGTGTTCTTTTTGTACGAGACAAAAGTCTTCACACAACGCTGGTATCGGGAATTTTCAAGCTGAACGTGAAGCCAATATCATGTGAAATGGACTTATTCACATGAAATCATGTTCATCGAGCACGAAACATTATTTGCGCTGGATTAAAAATCGCAAATATAATATCTATTCAAAATACAAAATAAAATTTAACTCTGCGCAGTGAAATGTACATCCGGTAAGAAAACAAAATAAGAAAATTAGTCGTTAAAGCATTAATTAAATTGGTTCAGTATGGAAGGGAATTAAAAATTGAAACAAAGTTGGCCGAACGATCCTCCATTTAAGCCCATTCAACATAGGCGTATCTCCTCTTATTTCGGTGCTGCACGCGATGTGTAACTTTCCCCATCTTGATAGTTGTGATTCTAACTGGGTATTTTCTGTTAAAAGAATTTATCCCATCAGTTTGAATTATTTGAAAGACTCAAAAGATAATCTATTCGTCACCCGGGAAGAAAAAACGGGGAATGGACGCCGTAAGGAGACAGGTAAACAGACTGTCAGAGGATGTGTAAGAGGAGGGAGGAGAGGAAGGGTGGAAGAGTGGAATGGTAGAGAAAGAGGAAGGCAAAACAAACGGAAATGGGGTTAACCTCCGTCGGCACACGAGTCGGTCCACCTAACATTCGCTCTCAAGTCCTTTCACATCTCCGAATATCCGCCATCCCTCATCCACCTCAGAGTAGCTCATTGTGTGTAACATCAAAGCGTTTCCACGGAAACCGACCAAACTTCGCAAAAATTACCTCCTCTACTTCGTTTTCCCAGACCGTAGTTTAACGTTTGTGTGCCGTCGGCGAGGCGACGCGGGGACTAGATCTCTCTCCCTTCTTTTCCTGCCTTCTCCAAGCCTTCCCATACACACACGAATAGCTCGTATGTATGTGTGTGTACATGTGGGCCCCCCTGAGGGGAGCTGCCGCTTCACTTGTGGACTAGGTATAATCTAAATAAACCAATCTAGTTTTCATCAGGTGAATATGCCAACAAGTAGCCACCAAGTGGAAGAAATAGACATATTCTATGATCAATTAGAAGAAATTATTTGCAATGTACTTGGAAGGAAACAACTGATATTGTTGGGGAAGTGAAACGCAGCTTTAGAGTAGGGAGAAGCAGGAGAAAGGTAGGATGGTGCGGTATTGTAATGATAAATGTTTGCGGTGACCAAGAAGTCGAGTTATATATAGTTAGAAGTTAGGAAATGAGAAGATAGATATAAGTTGAATTACATTACGGTTAGACATTGTGTTAGAAACAGCCCCATCAATTCACACCGATATTAGGGTGCGGATGTATATTCCGATCATTCTGTGGAGCAATTAAATGCAACTTAAAATTTTTAAATAATTAGTAGGGGTAGGAGAAAGATAAAGTGGGATTTTAAAGTTTACTTTTCAAAATATAGGGTTACTAAAACCTGGAAAAACTTAAGACATTTAGAAAGGTAAAGGATACCTGCGTATTATTGTGGCACTGAAGAAATTATGAGGGTCCCAAATCTCCGGAAGTTGGTACTGATGCAAATTCAAATCAATTTAGCTTGGAAGACATTGCAAATGAAACTTTTAATATAATAAAAAAATACAATGCTTAAAATTCATCCATCTGGACCGGAATTAGAACCCAGATCCCTTTAATCCAGTTGGACTCTTCTGACAATTAAACTGCCGAGGCGTTTCGTTACACACTGAAATTTTAGGAGATTTGAAGAAACATGATGATATGACGAAATACAGTACAAAAAATGCCACAAGTATTCATAGTAATTAGATTTTGTTTTCTCAATAAATTATACGAATTAAACTGTATGAAAAATCTTGGTTGAGCAATGCTCGCAGCATAAAAGAAGCTCAGCAGAAGAGCGTCCAATGCGGTAGAGCGCGTAATATCAGTACCAATGAACCGGTTTCGGTTCATTGGTACCGATACGGTTTTATAACATATTACTTTCAAAAAAAATTATCACTACTGTGTAAACAGAATTTCTTATAGAAAAAATCATATTTTTATTTGAAATCCTAATATTTATGGATTATTTTATATATGTGGGTCGCGGTGGTCTAGTGGGTAGAGCGTTGTACTACTGACCGGAGGGTCAGTAGTTCAGTAGTCAGAGACCGGAGGGTCCCGGATTCGATTCCCGGGCGAGGCACTCTGGGCACCTGCAGCTCCAACCGAGCTAGTTGATTTTTCGGGTACCAGATCTTTCTGGGAAACCATAACCGGCACAGGGAAAGGAACTGGCCCCCCTACCCTGATGTGTGAATATTCACACGCCGTCGGGCTTGGTACATGGGTGTGAATCACCTACTAAACCGACCTTCGGGTTGATTACTGTGTTTATGGTTTTTTTTAATAACAGCGGGTAAATTAGAGTGCTTAGAACCTGTATTTATCAAGCATAAAGTAATGACACTATAGGAAGACCAGCAATAAGTTATTCATTAAAAATACTGCAATTTTCTGTTAAATTAACCGGATCTCGCCATGGGGAGCCATGACATTTGGAATTCACGGATTGCAATGAGCTTGAAAACCACGTTAATAGAACTTGATTCGAAGGAAACCCTTTTTGTGTCAAACAAGTATGATACGAAAATTCACGGAAAAAATTTGTTAATAAGAATCTTGCTAACGTGCTCAAGATAATCCCTGGATCTTCTCCATTAAACCCCTAGAATTCACCCTCATAGGTGGTTCATCACTATACGGGTATTACCTATCAATGTCCATGTAGAAAACGTCTCTTACCTACGAAGTATCTTAACGTTAGCTATCCCTGGCCGATTAACCATTGTGAAAAACTGAATGAGCCGGTGACCCAAGGGTGAAAAGAGACAATACCTCAATCTCACCATTGACATAATTAATACTCATGGGCATTAATCATTGGAATGAGCAACTGGCGGTGACAAGGTAAGGTTGTGTGCAATCCATCACGGGCAGTTTGAGGCCAGATGGACAGAAAACCAATTGAGCATTGCGAAGTGCCAGTCTCAATGCGATGACTGCATATGATTGAAGGGGTTTCGTTTGTTCCTGTTTTTATATATACCCCAAATATTTGGGTAGAGCAAAAATTATTACTTTCAAGAAAATGCAATTTTCTCAGTGCAATTCCTTTTGATTTAACAAGTTCGAAAGTATGAACTTTAGTGGAGGATTAACGCATAACGAGGAGTAAATTCAAAATCTTATATCATATTTATAATAATATATTATAAATATATTTATATCATTAATTTCACTGAAGTATAGGGAAACGATGATATTTTTCACATTGATGACCCTTGTTTGATAACCATCGCTTTTATTCGATAAGTTTTATGTCCATTTTTTTGTGTGGAGAATAGGTTAAAGAATGTTTTCCTTACCGAGCCACTAAGGACCCTGCGTCCAATTGGATTATTGAAATGTCAGTTAACCCAAAAGCATTAGAAATATCACTTAAAAGTTTCTGTTTAAAAATATAGTTTATAGCCGAAATATCTAACTAAAGAAAGGCACATTAGCAAAAATACTTTATTATAACATACTCTAATGCATGTCAACGTTTTTACTTACAGTTGTGATTGAAGCATAGCATCTGTTGATAAAAATACCCGTGGCAAAAGGTAGCACAAATATCAAATTTATTATCACCCCTTCTTCACCATTTATTGGTATCACAGTGTTCCTGATGCTCCCAATATTCTCTTTTTGCTGCTGTTATTGTCAATGCATAATGGAATCCGTTACAGGGTGTTGGAGAATGAATTAATCGGTGTGCTCCATATGATATGTTTCGATAAAAAGTTTCCTTGCTCCCAGACTTAAGTTACCCCCCACCCCCAAGCATTGTTAGTACGTACTATTTTGGAGGGATACACTCCTACTCCTCCTACTTCTATTCTGGACAATTAATTATGACTGGACAATCTGGACAAACAATTATTATTTCCTTTTTGCATTCTCCATTGATATTTCTGCTGCCTATCTTCTGGCTCATTTGTTGCACAACCTGCATATTTTTTGTTTCGTTATACTTCAAGTTTCACAACATTGCCTCCTCTAATTAGCATTATAAGTGTGTCGCCATTATGATAATACCCAAAGGGGGAACAAAATGGAAGGCGATTCTTTACGATTCTATGGAGACCGCAATCCTTGAAAAAGACGAATGGCATAATAACCTTTATGGTTCAACCTCTGGAAAAACCAACACCGTGATAACTACGAGACGGTTAAATTAGGGATCAAGTGAGAGAGAAACGTATTTTACACCATGAGACGGATGAAAATCATAAACGTCTCAATGTCTTATCTATATCTTTCAAGTAACTCCATAGCATTATATTAATTACTCTTCAGTTTTACACATTGTATCACATAAAGATACTTTAATTGATACTTATTTTTGTTACAATAGGCATGGCACTTTTGACCACAATACCAATCTGTGATTTCGAGGAAGATGAATGACGATGACGATGGAAGAAAGGAACGGTAAAGAGGATGAGCGCAGCAAACTACGTTCATGTTCGCAAGCAGTTTGAGAGAACAAGTATAGGAAGGGGTTGTTGGCCCCGGAGAAGGATGAATAACCCGTTCTTGCTCACGACAGCGGGAGGGTGTGGAAAAAGTCTTTGAATCGGGCCTTGGAGAGCTTGTCCTGAGGAATTCCCCGGAAATTGCCCCCAGGAATGAACAGCGCTCTAATGACTTTTTACAACTTGAACCCGCAAAGTTGCCGAGAAAAGATACGTGCAATGCCCCTGGCTACGAACGATATCTTAAATGGGTGGCCCTGAAGACCAAATGAATCCTCCTTGGAAATGAGCAGCGTAAATTAATCATGGGCCATAATAGTTGTTAAATATAATGATGGGAGTAAATAGTGCCATTACCATTAAGTCAATATTAATTATATTTATTTAATGGGAGAGAATGCCATTTTAAAAGAGAAAAATATGGAGGATAGAGCGAGAATCTAAACCGAAACACATTTAAAAAAATAATTTATAACACTTATTGGGCTCATCACGTAAAAAATTAAATTGTGCACACGCTAAATATATTTAACATTAACAAACTTAGGTTCATTTCTCCATATATCACATACAATTACAAATGTAAATAAATAGGTTTTGAAGGTTAATGAAATAGTATCAAAATAAATAAACATTATAAATTATAGAGCACGAAAGAAATATGGTATATATCTACTTTCTACAGTACATAAGAATCGAGTTTGCTCCTACACTGTAGTTGTCATGCATTATAGGTAAAGTTTTATTGTTCAAGCGACATAGATTAACTGTCAAACCTAATTAATTTTAGATCTACTCAATTAATTCTAAACTTCTCAACCAAAAAAGTTTAATTGTTGAAAGAGTTGAAAAACGCATCAGGATAAAAAGCACTTAATTTAATAGAGATATAAAAGGAGAGAATATTGATGATTAGTGTCTATTGATTGAAAAGAGATCAAACAAAATTTTCCAGTGCGTTGATATCCTCCATTATTTTACATATGGGAGTGTTAAAAGGAAAAATCACTTCCAAAAAAACAACGTTAATGAAAATATCTGTCCTGAAAGGAAGCAGGAACTTATTTTACTGCAATAGTCAGCTGTAACGCAAATGTGCAGTAAATATTATCTCTTTTACTGAAGTAATTTTACGCCAACGAAATTGTCTGTTTTGAAGAATTTTTTCTTCTACATTAACCTCAAAACTACCAGAGCTTTTTACATTTTTTACATTTTCACAGGATTTCTAATAATGACCTCTATCTCCCGTGAGATTAAAGATGAGATAGTTGTTTCTCTTTACACTAATGCTATCCTTCAATTCACGAGTGAACCATTATGTTTACTCATATTAAATTATAGAAATCAACGGGACACGGCTCATATGTACATTTATCTTTTCTATATTTAGTATGAAAACGTCAATGAAAAGCTATATTTCTGCAAAAAGTTGCGCATAATGCTCAAGTCTATCAAATTGACATGTTTCAATGTTAACAACTGTAAAGGAAAAAACTCCCATTTTTTCACACATTTGCTATATCAAATGCGATCAATAAAATTTACGCTAGCTTGATATTAATCAATGCAAGTATACGAGACTATATGTAGATTAAGAGTAGCATATCTACGAGTATTTAGAATTTTTGTATGAATAAAGTCATTATTTTATGGTTACAATGGTCAACAGAATTATGCTTAATAGTTAAACGATGGAATATTATTTAACGTACCTTCCTAAAATTCTAAATAATATATCATAGGTATCGAAAATTATCTTATTTTCTTGCCCTGATTCTACTGATTCAATTAATGCTAATGCATTCCTTTAAAAAATAAACTCCTCTCGTTTCACATGAGTCGATTTAATCAACTCCTTAACTAGGGTAAATAAACTTTTCCTCTATTTTCAAATTGAATTCTTCCGGCATTTACCTTAATTATTTTCAAAATTAAATTTATTTTCACGTCGTCTCCGCATTTAAGGATGGCGAATACCGACCACGTTTTCCAAAATTGGAATTGTTTAATTAAATTTTAAAGGAATTAATTGAGGAAACATTTTGGTCACTTTTCTTAAAATGAAAATCGCCCATAACTGAAGTTGAAGTTCTATGACAAAATTCGTGAGGAAATGGAAGTTTAATTTGTATACACTGGGATTTTATTTCAATTTTCTTGAGGTCATTAGTCATTCTACACCGTGGTCTGGCATAGGAGTTTTATAGAGACAAGAATATAATATGCTCAAGGCTAGATTTTTTTAACATAGAATAAAGTCCCATTGAAAATTAAAATCTTCGTAAGAGAAAGATTATTTTGTGAACGTGTGTTCCTATGTGCTAAACATTTATGCTGACTATTTTAGTCCAAAAGACCTCAAAGACCTCACTGCCAGGAATGCATCCAAGTATGTTATAAGTTTTCAACCTTTTAGTTGTATATCACTATTTAAAGTTTTAGTTTATAATTAATCGTAGAAGAAGCTATGGCCAGAGGGAGAGATATTTAATTCAAATTTGTAATACAGAGTAAAATAAAATGTATAGAATTTTGACACAAACTTCTGGGAAAGTTCCCTCGTCAGTACATTTTTTCGAGCACATTCATGACGACCAAACGATCTGCACATGAAAGGAAACGTGATTTTTTTATTATTCGTCTCAATTAAAATCGCCCTCAAGGCACGAATTCTGTTCGTTGTTTTTGTAGGAAATGTTGCCCGGCTTGAATTCGTAAAACCACTTCATGATTAAAAGAATTCAATCTAATATGCCATTCTAAATTATATATGATTTATTGTACAACCAAGTGTTTTCTGCAGTTCGACATCTTTATACCTCACCTGAAGATATTGCACAATAACGAAACCTGAGTACTGCAATTAATTATTTATAATGTTGATTTACATAATTGTTTTGAGTTCTATTAAGTAGTAAGTTATGATTTAAAACTATTACTGTATTTCTTTTCACTGTACTATTCAATAAATCAAGCAAATAATTACTTTAATAGAAGAAAAAATTCATTTTTTCGTACAGCCACCAACAATTATTGAGATTTTGCGTGATTCTTTTTGGTATGATAATCCTAAATACAGGAGGCATTTTATTCTTTTTCAAAATATACATCCATTTTCTTGCACCATATTGCTTAGTCAATTGTTAAAGCAGTCATTTGATATGTTACATTAAAAAATACTATATTTCAAAATACTGGATGAAAATAAGTTGAAAGATATGTTATTGATTGATTTCAATTAATGAGCAATTGTAGTACGGAATAAGTCCTACGCAAAATATATGCAAATCTTTTAAAGAGTTATTTAAAAAAATAAACCATAATGATAAGGAATAATGTTAATAATAAATTTACAATGCTTAGAACATACGATCCAATAAACAAAGCGCAGAAAGAATAACGTAAAATCAAAATTAAAGTAAAGTTAAACTCGAATGCTGGTTCGTCTTCCACCCTAAGTCTCTTAGTCTTATAATTAGTTTTAGGTACTGGAAATTAATCACATTGAAGGTTCAACTAATCACATGTATCAATGAGCATGCAATACATACATACTTGCTTACTTTCAGATCCAAATGGGGCATGGCAATTAAGTGGGTAGAGTAGGGATGCTAAATGAATAACCCGGAATCTATGCCGAATCAAACCTTTGTCAACTTCCTTTAAGCTGTACGACGGATCTTATCCTTGAGTAAGCAGCACAGGGTACTAGCCTTCTTACCCTGATATGTGGATATCAAAAAACTCAGAGCTTAGGATGAGGTTAGTTTTGAACTAATATATCAAGCAAAAGTTCTAGTTCATTACTGCGGTTGGTTGTAAAATGATTTCAGTTTTAAAATCCGCTAGGCAATATATGAATTCTTTGCCCATATAATTAAAGAAAAACACTATATTTGACATCTTTGTGTAAATGTACGAAAAAGTTATTTACGACTCGGGTGAAACGAGGTATTATAGTTAATGTACTATATAGCAGCAATCCGCAGTTTGTAAAGAGGCACATTGAGCATCTACCAGAGTAAAGGAGTTGCGCAATGCAAATCCTTGCGAATGAAGGAGAGGAATAGCCTCGCATCCGGTAGCCACTCTTAGAAATGGGACAGACAGACGCCTCCCGTATCCTCTTGTTTCCTCCTTAACTTTTTCAGCCATCAATTCCTTCTCGGAACTCCCTTCTACCCCATATTCCTTTTTATCTCTCGGACAAGTTCATTTCCTTCGCAATCTCCTTTGCTGATCAATCCAAGAGAGTGAAGTCCACTTTCTCCATCCCTTTGGACCATTCCCATTCCAGAAAGTCCCTTTTGCGAAAAAGGATACGGAAGTAAACGCTCAAAGGAGAGAAAGAAGATATGTGAGGGAATGAAATAGGAGGAGAAGGGATGGCGAAAATGGAAAGGTATTTGTTGCGCGACCTTGGCATTAAAATAAAAATTGTCTCTCTATCCGTTTCCGAACACCCTCGAAGTGTTTAAAACGCCGAATGAATCGGAAGCAATAAACGTGACTGCTAAACATTTCTCAGAGTTAGATAGTGGTCAAAGTAGGACAAATAATGGTGGTTGTTGGTGAAGCGAGGTTCCGGACTTAAGTATCGGTCGCGAAAATGGGCGTTTTAATGCGTAAACGAAAAATTGAGCTCGGGATTCAAGGGATGGCCGGAGAAATGGGCTTAATCGACGTTGAGGTGGACAAAGGAAAAATAACGATGATCATGTACTCGTTCGGGTGGAAGTCTTCTTTCATAATTTTTAGGATACATCAGTCTTCCTCCAGGGTCGCAGAGGTGGAAACAACTAGCTCGGAAAACCGACGTGGCTTTTTTCGGTGTACTCTAGGCGTTGTACGCGCGTTCGCTCTATCTCGTTTTCGACAAACTACGTATATTTCAACCATGAGGACAATTTTTTTTCCTCTCCTTAGGAAATGAAAATGTTATGTTTTGCTTCTTTTTTAAGAATGAAATAAAGAAAGTACTTGCCTAGTTCTGAGCAAAAAGATACGATGGGAATCGTCTTCAGATAACCTGGAACTTTGCCAGCATTTCCCTTTCAGTGTTGCTCAGGGTGAGAAAAAATTTTCAAAGAAGAATTTGGAAAGCTGGGCATAAACTATAGGAAAGAAATCGCGAAAACTTTCTCAACGGAAGTAAATTTTGCTATGAAGAGAAAGTAGTGATATTTGTTTTAGAAAAGTGTAATACTTTGTATTCTTAATGGACCGAAATTTTATTAGTTTATTATATCATTGGAAACCAAAACTATTTCATACGCAATTTGCATTAGCTGACGCCCAAAATATTACGCTGACTATACATGTAGTTCTTATTAGTTAGGTCGTTCATTTTGAATCTGCATTTGTGTTATAAACCTTATTCCCACAATATGCTGTGCTATCTATTTTTATGGCTTGTATTCCTTCCATATTCTAACGGCAAAAACGGGTTTTCAAGAACTAGTTATTCATAGTACGTGCACAATGCGTTTTAACAGTTATCAGGGAACGAAACCTACATATTTTGCCGTCGACAAAGAGTGGAAAATGAATTTAAATAACTTTTAATGTAAAAGTGTATTTTAAGCTAAAAAAGGGATATCACATATAATTATATGAATGACAGAGAAGAATATGTGATAATATGATGCAAGCAGAGGGAAAAATGATAAAGTGGGGGGAGGGAAGGAACAATAAATTATTAGCAGGAAAAAGCGTTATCCTAATTTTTCCTTGCTTTGCAGAATATGGGTAAAGTTAAATATTTCTATATTAAAGAGGCTTTGCATATGTCGGCCACAAATTCTGCAAATGAATTTCCACTTGCCTCTTTTAAGGTACAATTGAGCTCCACAGCTTCCTAAAATTATTCACATGAGCTTTTTCATCTAGGCTGATAAATTTTTTCAGATTTTTAAACAAAAATTAAAATTTTCCCTATTTTATAATGCCTTTGGATCTTTTTCATGGAATTATATGATGTAATGTATATTTCATAAATGTAATGATGAAATCATGATGATGATTGGAACCCTTGTATTCTCTGAAGTTCAAGGACCTACCCACCTTTTTTGGTGTATTCAACGATCTTTACTCATTGGCAGAAGGTAAAATAGCCAAAGATTTGATCATTGAATGGTAAAATCAAAAACAAAATAAGAGAGAGGTGTGAACATTGAAATCACATGATAGGTAAATATGCCATTAGCACCCCTAAAATATAAATCAATGTGAAGGAAGTTTGGTAGCCAGAGGAAGAGATGATTTCCGAATGAGGCTGACTAGTAATTGAATAAATAATTCCTTATGACGGCGGCATAATTATGTGATTTGAAGAAATTAACTTTTATGGGAATGATAAAAACATGGATGGCATCACATGAAAAGGCTGTGCTATTTTAACGTTTGTCTTTTTGACCAGATGTACATATGAGAGAAAACAAAATCACTCTCGTTATTTTCTAGTTCCAAATCTAGGTCCTCCTGTTGCAATTAGACGCTGACAGTAGTGGCTACGCAAAAAAACCATGAATAGCGGATTAGATGTCTAAACATTTTCAGCAGCGAGTGAGGAGGATAATAAAACCCCACGAAAAGAGTCCCGCTGAATGTCGGTTTCTTTACAACCTTAACCTTCTCGTGGTCTGTTTTAAGTGAACACAACCAAGGAAGGGAGGGACAGGGGGAAGAAAATGGAATAAAGCCGAAAATGAGTTGGAATAAAGGCATTACAGCGTGTCATTAACAGACGGGATGTTAAAAAGCAACGAAGAAGGGGAACGAGGTATTCCTGGGCGCATAGCGTAAAAGTGGAAGCGTTTGGAACTCCGTGGAGATCTCCCGCTCGAGGAAAGTCGACCCAGTGGTGTTTTATGCTTCTTTGCTATATTGTATAATGTTCACCCTTGATTAAACATTAAAAGAGTGGAATTACATGCCTTAGAATGACATTTATAACTATACTCAATGAGAATAATATTAGTAAGATCAATAAACTTAAGAAGTTATCCTGAATAAATTAAAGTTAGGATTTCCAGTAATAACATTAAACAATTTGACTTTTCTGGACCCCTTTGGCAGAAGATGAGTTCTCCTGGGCCACACTGAAATAATAAAATAATAGGGGTAGCTGAAGGATCAAAATTGTCTATTAATAATTTTCGTAATATTTGCTATTAATTTAAGAAAATGGTAAGAAGTATTTTTTATTTTAGACCTGAACTACGTTTGAGCATAATTTTTAATGTAATACTAATACACATTATAGTAAATGAATTAAATATACATATTTAAAATATTCAATCAAATTATTTTTCCAAAATATTTCTACTCAAAAAATAAATGCAACACAAAACTAGTGAGATGTTTGACACTACTTTAGAAACTGGTGATCATGCAAATACAAGTTTTGACCCATCGCATTAACAAGTTAAAGATAATAAAATTAAATTTGAATAAAAATAACCTAAAGAAATAGTTTCATTAATAATTTCAGTGGCAGTATAAGAGTCACTGAAACTTAAACAGTGATGTGGGAAGTAGAACAAGAACAAGCTTGGTAAAGGTAGTGTACAGCCAAATGAAATGGATTGCCTTGTAATATTGTAATATTATTGAAATGGACTAAGGAAGAAAAAGACGTGAATCGTGGGTGAAGGGTAGAAAGACAGACTTGAAAATTTTGAGATAGAGACTTAGAGGAACTTGAAAAGTATAACATTGGTGGACAAGGTGACGAATGAGGAGGTGATGACGAGAATTGAAGAAGACAGAACTCTACTCAATATGATTCAGAGGGGAAAAGAATACTGTGTAGGACATATAACAAGAGGAAAAGGACTACTGAAAAGAGTAATATTGGGGGAACAATGGGAGGAGAAAAGAGAAGAGGAAGAAGGAGACAAATTTTGTATGACATCAAGGTTGGAAAACGCTATCAATAAACAGGGGATCAGGCAAAGGGCAGAAACAGGCGGATATAAAAATGAACTGTGGAACCTACCATGTGGCGAAAAACCGGATTATAATTATAAGCGCCGAAAAGGAGTCTTCTTTCTCAATTATACAATATCGTAATTCATTACGCTCTATTACAGGCTAACGATGTCAAGAGATATTTGTGATTTTTAGAAATGAATGTTGCTACCTGTAAATCACCGAGATGACAAAACTTATTGTAAAAATGATAGCCTTATAATCAGCGTTTATCTGAGAAGTCGATAAAACATAAAAAGGAGAAGGGGGTGTTTTCAAATTTTAGCAAATAAATGTCATAATCCTTTTTCCTCAAAGAAATTTGAAAATCATTTATTATATTAAGCAAATAACAGTGATTCAGAGGCCGAAACTCACCTTTAAGTATAAGCTCAGGCTGCAGTAAGTATTTGGAATTATTTTCAGACGCATCAGTAAAATTTATTTGGCTCTCATTGAACAAAAAATATTCTCAAAGGAATTAGTCATGGACTCCATGACTTTAGTTCAATTTACCCCTGCGTTTAATGTACCGATACGTCTGAAACGAAAATCGAAATGTCTACGCTAGCTTTAATCACCAAACCAACATCACGTCGAAATACTTTGTGTCTTTATAAGTCCAGTAAATAGCTTGGGGATTTGGTTATACATGTAGCATGTATTTCGGTAATATATCTCCTGCGCTTCTTTAAATAGAAGTCTAAGCCCGAGATTTAATTTTAAAAAGCACTTTCCTTCCGCAGCCGCGCGATGCAAAGGGAGCTTTCTAATGAAGATAGCCGGGAGTGGTAGCGCAGCCAAATAACGGTAGAAAAAAGTGAAAGGCTCTGTAGTAGCCGTAGTGCGTAGAAGAAGAGATAGAAGAGAAACGATAGAGAGTAGGAGGTAGGAATAAAGTCAAATGCCGAGAGAAAGTGGTGGCCGAGGGTTTATTTGGAAAGCAGGAGAGGAAGTTAGAAGAGGACGTTTTAAGGTTTACGGTGGAAATTAGTAGGGAAAGGTCAAAGGGACAAGAGCCGAAGGCAAATTTAGAAGAATAAAGATGGGGGATAGAAAAAGGCCAATCCTGAGGGAGAGCGACTTTTGGGGTAGGTGGTGGGAGATGGAAGGAAAATGAGGGGAGACCTAGGCTGCACATCCCAGTAAAGGAAATCTGTCTCTTCTATCCCCTTCCCTTTCTCACCGGTCTGGGTGAAACGTAAGCTTCCCTAAGATGGAGGGCGGATATCTTCCGCGACCGACTACCCCTACGGCACAAGGAAACCAAAAGAACGGCGAGGAAGGGGGCTCTGGGAAAAAGGAGTTTGGGGGAGGATACGGGAAACAAAGAGAAAAAAACGATGAAGCGTGCCGGTGTAATAAATCAAGCGGGCGAGGGGGCATAAGAAGCAACAGCGAGAGACACGGTGAAAAATATGTCGTGCGGGAAAGGGACGGTGCGGGGACGGAGGGAGAAACGGTAGGACGGGGTGTGGCGGGTCGAGGTGGTAGGGTGGTTGGCGAGGGCGGCTAAAGGCGCGGTACCACGACACCTTAAGAGCGGAAGACCTTCCCCACTGCTGAAGAAGAGGCGGGTGGAAGGGGTCGATGAGGGAGGTCCACCCCACCGAGAGAACGGAACGTTGAAGAAAAGAAAGCCTGGGTGGGATATGGGGTTGTGACGGTGGGTGGAAAGAAGAGTGAATCGAATTAAATAACGTCTTTGTTGGGGGTAAAGGGGAACAGATTGAGGAAATACGTTTGTTTCTTTTTCGTTTCCTCATTTTTTTTTAATTGCTTTTCACTTTTCTTATTTTCTGCATTTCTCCAGTACACATTTCCTTATTTTTCGCCATTCCATTTTATATTATTTTTCCCCTCCGTTTCCACCGCACACTTCAATCGTCCCTCACTCCCTTCCCCCTCTACACTCCCGCCTTCTGCTCTGAAGTGGAGGAAATAAGGGAAAGAGGAGTATTTGTAGTGCGGGGGTCGGGAGGGGTTCAAGGGTGTCGCCGCGGTAGTAGAGGAGTTCAGAGAAACACTCGCGCTCCAGAGCGAAAAAATACCGATGCCATTACTCGCGTGAGTAATGAGCGGGAGGTTGGCGAGGGCGTGGCGGGAATGGGGAGAGTGTTTGAGTGGCTATGGTGGACGGAAAAGGGGACAGAGATGTGGAGGGGTTTGGTTCGGGTCTCAGAGTGGAAATCGGTGTGAGTGGTACGCGGTCGATGGCCTGCAGGCGAAGAGATCATTTCAATTCCTGAGACTTTCCCGAAACGTCCCGCGAGGTCACTCACATACTTTCTTTTTTGATTTTTCCGTTGATTACTAGATTTCAGCAGCATTGGTTAACATCGGCGGGCCATTCGGACACCACTCTGTGAGTCAATCAATCTGAGCGGTTTTTCAATTTCGCGCTTGGTTAAATGGAAATCCGATCGAGGTATTTGCCAGTTTCTTAAATAACTAAGAACTTCCCATCAAAATATCAGAGCGTCGTTGGATATACCTTTAATTCTTAGAAAATAATCGTCAACCTTTTTACCTCTTGGTAAAAACACAGTAAAAGTGATTATTATTCACGATGGTATGGTGGCAGTAAGTCATCACCGTAATGGATTATCAAACAGTGGCACTTATCCAATAGTTAAAAACGTCGATTACCAAACAGATTTAGATTTAATTCATCAACTTTAGGTACATAATGAGTTTATTGCCGTCTTAAACACCCTTATATCCAATGGAAAGGAGATAAGTAAAGTGAGAGGGAAGGTTGTGTAGGGAATAGGAGTGAGAGGTTATAGGGAAGGGATTAAGAGGTTTGGCATAGGATTAGAAAACAAATTAAATTCTTAATTTAAACTAGGGTCAAATATATTCTGGTAATCATACTATACCTGTAGATAATTTATTACGTAAAAATTTGGTAGATAATGAAAGTGTTTAAGTTGTGGAATATTGCTGCAAGGGTTATTGCTAATTTATCATTGATAAGTGCTAATGGCATCACATCACGCCTTAAAACTATGGCAATCGCTAATAGCCATCTGTCAGAATAACTAAGGTCAGAATGTATCACAATTTCAATTCCAGTACTATTGAATTACTTTAATCTCCTCTCAAACGCACAAATGGTTTTGTCTAATCATCACACTTTTATGTCATTTCAAATAGAATAAGGTTTTAATAAAAGCACACTCATGTGTTGATACAAATTTTCAAAATTAAGTACGGTCTTAAATTTGAAAATACTGTGGTAATAATATCTAAAAAAAACTGAATTTCCAGGCTTTAACAGTTAAATTAATATTTCTTGTGTTATTAAGTGATAAACAGTCATTTGACCTGATAAAACATTTCCATATTTACAATGTGTAAATGACCGAAGCAGTTTGTATCAAATATGAGCTCCGACGAATAAAATATGGAAGCTAAACTTTACTTGGAATACATTGAAATATTCAAAAAGCAGATTTATATAAAAGAGAATTGCAAGCTGTCAACAAGAGTAAATATGATCAGAATACATATACCATGAAAATAAAAATATGACGGGTAAAGGTTTTCATTAATTTTAAAACCCCTTTGGGACATTCAGCTAAAAATAAAGAATACTAGCATAAGTATAGCACTAGTATAAGCAATAGTATAAGCATTAATTAAGAATAATAGGCATTAGGCGTCAATTTACAAGACACTTAATCCAGACCAACGCAATCAACACCAACGTTACTTTCCTCATTAATATTAGCAGGCATTTTTCTAATCTCTGGTCAAACGTCCACTAAACCCTGTTACTCCCAATTCATGAATGATCTTGAATCTGTTAACCAAAGTGCTTTAAACTGTGAGAACAAAGACGATATCATGAATAAAAGTCAACTGAATATTTGAAAACCAAGCTGTAAGAGGATTAATCTCTCTTTGCTACCTGTGCATTTTTATGAGACACAAGTAGCATAGAAAATATTTAATCAGTAAAATTTTTAATATGTCACAAACCAAAAATAAATAAATTTTATTTCAAAGACCAAAACGTACTCGGATGAATGCTAATTAATTTTCAAAAGAAGTACTGATTGTACCCTGCAGTAGGAAATTATGACTCAAAAATTGAAAGGTGGCATTATTTTAAAACTAATCGAATTGGACGAATATTTTTCTCATTCATTCATTCAAAGAAGAACATTAGGTAAAGTATGTTTTATCAAAATTGTAAAAAGTGGACCTTGGCCAAGGAGTAACGATAAATAAGCTTCCAGCCTAGAGATCCACTTCATACCAATGAATCAATTTGCTTTACTACCCCTTTCTTATCAGTTACTTTATCATTTTACAAACTCTGCTTCAAACTTCCACCCCGATTTACCAGCCTTGTCCTCCTTTTACATGCCATCTCATTTTTGACTCACCAACTTCAGATAAACACTCAAATTACTTCCCCAGCTAGCACCCACCATCATTTGATGACCAAATCTATTACCTCTCCATCCATATCATCTCTTCCGGTAAATGTGGCGCTGTCTATAACATTGAGCATTGCGTTTACCTTTTTAAGTACTTGGTAAAACTGTTGGCAAAGGTAAAAAATGTAATTGTGGAGCGTAACATTTATTTTGTTTATGTAATTTTGTTTTAATAAGTAAGTATTTTCGCCTCTAAAAACAATATTCCTTTTATTAAGAAACCAACATCTTTAGAAAGTCAATGCAGATATTAAAACAATGTATATGATTTTTGCAAGATCAGTGAACTCATCAGAAGCCGACTAAAACATGTATTTTCCAAATTTATCTCCGCTTATTTATAACTTTCATAAATCACAATTGCAAAACTTTTGCTTCACTTTTATGTCATATTTGGGATAATATGAGGATTCATACCTGAGCTACTTAGTCTCCCATGTTTTAAAGACGTCTATTTTTACTTAGTGTACTTAGACATTTCCACCTCTGATTTAATATTGGTTAACTTATTTTTCAAATATTCCCACAATGTATTAAAGAATTTACTTAATAATTAATCAAGAAATATGTCCGTAAATTATGGAAAAATTATTTAACTCATGTATACCTATTGAATATATATCATGGAAACAAAGGAAAGTAGAAAAAATCCTGTATTTCAAGTACTCATAGTTATGAAATAAAGTGCCTGAAATCAAATAAGAAAATTTCAACGTCAATGATATCTTTCAAGCTTCCATCGATCGTAAATTATGCATGAAAGAGGAAATTTATTAGATCTTCCGCCCAAAACTCTCTATTCTTTATATTTTTACGATACTGCGTAACAATCCCGTAAGAATCCCAAAGTGTCCCAACGTATCCTTTCGTGCCGCAACCATAACATACGCGGATGTATTGCAAGGTCCTCGACTATATCACTTGGATTAACGGAGAATACCGCGCGTCTACATATCCCCTTTCATCCTTCGTTTTCAACCCACCAATGAAATCACTGCTGAACTGAAGATTAGGGATTACGAGGTATTTTTTATTGGAGGTTTTGAGAAGAAGCTATACGAAAGATTAGAAGGGGGAAGTCGTTTTAAGCCCATCTTAATAAAAATTCTTGTGTGCTGGCACAATACGCAAACTCCCGAATACACGGTGGGAAACTCAGGAGTTTCCGAGCAAGTGTTTAAGTAAGGATTCCGGGAGGTTAGGAAAAGAGGGAGAAAGAAAGAGGAGGGGCCCTACGGGTTAAGGAAGGGGAGGGATAAAGGGCTATGAGAAGAGGAGGAAGTGGATGTAAATGGCCCTGGTATTGTGCGTAGTCCTCGCGTGAAAGGGCCCTTTTTATCGAGGGGCGGACGAGAGTGAAGAGAGTGGTGTGGTGGGGGTCGTCTCGTTGATTTCACTCCTGGGAATATTCCTGCTCTTGACTGTTGCCCGGGGATGCCAAAGCACTGAAAATACACGGGGGTGGAGGGAGGGAGAATGAAAATGAAGCAGAAGAGAAATTGGGAGCGCGATATGTACGATGGTGGAGGATTCAAGGAGAGGTGGAGGAAGGAGAGTGTTGCACTTGCTGGTTGCCAGCTACACACAAGCATGAAAATTTGGAGTTGACACAGAGAGAGATTTACCTGTGGCGGGACTGTAATTAGCATATTTGATGTTGAGCTTTCAGCATAAGTTCGCACAGCACACAGTTTATTAGCATATATCCTTTGTATTTTCTTAACATTAACATCCAAACATGTTTAAAATGCTAAACAAGAACATACTTCTCGGAAGCATATTAGCATATCGTCTCTTATTACCATTTACCCACTGGAATATAAATGAAATACATTAATGAAAAGTTAACAACTACATTCTTTGTTAAAGATGTAATTTTTCACTGAATAAACAAACACAGTGTTTTTTCACCATAAAAACGTCATTATACTACTACCGGTTTTGACGCATAGGCGACATCATCTGGTATACTAAAACATTTACCTGATGATGTCGCCTAAAAGTGGAAACCGGTTGTAGTATAAAAAAGTGTTTTGTGTAAAAACGCTCCAAGTTTATTAATGCAGTGATCATGGATTGTTACAAAGTAGAGTCTTAAAGCATCTAATTCATGGATTTTTTTCTTTTAATACCTAAGTCCTTAGAAAATTTCATTAAAATAATAATTCTAGCTAGAGGAGGCGGAATGTGTAATTAAGAGTTGCTGTTGTTTAAATTTGATGAGAAGTGTTTAATTGAGAAGTGAAAATTGAAATAAATATATTTTATGCTGAATGCATTACAGCTTCACTGTTTTCTACATTTGTTACGATCCCTTAATAATGTCACTGCACTGTACTCCAAGTGCACTGTAATTTCATTTGAACGGTTTTAAGATTTTTTAGAGTTTAACTTCTTTGTGTTAGTATTGAAAAACTTAACGTAAAAATTTGATCATTAATATTGCTAGAATTTTCCATTTTTGGTCACTTTCTGATTGGGTCTGGCAGTCTTTGATTCTCTATTCTTGATTAATGAGAATATTCTATGAATCACAAAAGCACTTAGTGACAGTAGTCGACATTAAACGGGCACCATTTATGGGAGTTTTTACGAAGTGTACATTTTTCAGACTTAAGAAATAGTTTGAGAATGAAAAGTGTTCATTGAACTTGGATCCAGTTAAATTTCTTTGAGTAGAGCATAAAAAATAATGTAAATTACCTTTAGCTATGAATACGAAAATCATCGTTAAATACAATCTTTTTCCTTCATTTTTTCTTAATTACTATAAACCACTTATAAAAAGTATTCATAGAATAGCAAATATATCTCTTTAAAAATCGAGCAGAAAACTATAACACCATAGTAATAGTTGAAATTTAATTGAAGAATGGATATATTCCTGATTACATATTCAAGGATTTACGTGATGATGACCATAAATACTGTTGTGAACATCCATTATAGACAGAATTTGCCAAATCTCCCTCACGTATCTCAGGAGAAAATTTTTCTTGAGACTCGGAAGGATGCTATTAATGAAATGAGAACTCTCACAAAATGGAATACTAATTTATCACAAAATTTTCCTCACAGTCAAATGTATCATTAAGTTATAAATATAAGAGTATTGTTTATTTATATATATATATATTAATTGAGGTTAACATACCATTTGATTAAAATTATGCACATATGTTGGCAATTTCTACAATTTTAAATAAAAATAAATCATTAATATCACGTGCCTAAAACTACCATTTTATAAAGGTGGGCCATTTGAAATCAAATTCCCAAACTGTTGTCCTGTGAGGGAGTTGAGCCTCAAATAAAATCCATTTGACTACTCGAACCGAGAAAGTGTGATTCAATCGAAGGAACGATTAGGAACTCAACTCATCTTTTCAAATCACGAAAGTTAAATTTAAAATTAAATTTAAGTGAAAGAAGCCAAATCAAAAATAACATCGAAGTTCGTGGAAGGGCTACGAAGGGGAAATAGATGGGGTGAGAAGGAGTTGATTGGCAGGATGTGACGGGCGCGCGTCTGTTTACGGGAGTTAGCCGAGGGAGGTGAAAAGGCCTTGCCGGTCGGTTTCAAAGAATAACGTACGCTTTCGTGGTGATTAAGTTGGGGAGCGAGTTCAATAGTGGAGGATGCAGTGTGTGGAGGCTTAAATCCCTGAGTGAGAAACAAAGACGATCGTTATAGGATCTAGAAAAGAGAGAGTATCCCAAAAATGGGAGTAAAGGAACTTCTGTAGGCTACAGGAAATAGTGTACGCCGACTGCAATTAGCCTACGCTCATATCCCATACTCAAACCGGCGTCCCCATCAAAATATCCCATAAAATATATTTAAAAATATGTAAAAATGAATACACATTGAAAATAAAATTTCTATGACATTATATTCAATAAAAAATAAATTATCCCCGTAAAATAATTAGTTGATAATTCAATAGCATTTTATGTGGTTGGGTTACAATGGCTTCACTTCGGCGGAATTAAGACATTCATATTTCCCTTTTCTACTAACTTACTCACGACTTATGCATCAAACCGTAAATTTTACATAGACTAATAGATTTGCAATATTTCTAAGAATATATGTTGTTCTGCGATATCTCTAATCATATATGAATTTTCATTTTTAACCTTCTTTAGGTGGCTTATGTAAATATTTGGCTTTATTCAATTGTTTCCAGCTCAACATTTTGGAATTTCATGTTCATTAAATGAAGAACAAAATGCATTTCTCCACTGTTCTTTATTTTGGTATTACCAGTCTGAACGCTTAGGTGTCATCATCAGGCACGTACCTGATGATGACACCTGAGCATTTAAACTAGTTGCGCGAGAACAAAGAACAGTGGATATATACATTGTATTCTTCATTTAATGATTTGGCTTTATGTTTGAAATTTCAACGACAAATTTCTGAATATTACTTTATTTTAAAGATTTTTTATTTTGGATTTATAGTAGTTCCTATAATTTTTTTAGTTAATGTTTGTTTACTTATTTCTTTAATTCTTCTAATGGCATGAGCCTGGATTTTGATCACATATACCATTGAATTAAATGCCCTTGTCATGTACGTAAATGGACGTTAGTCTCGACCGACAGTTATAATATTCTTAATAAATTTCAAAAAGAGTAAACATTTGGAATTCTAACCACTTACTTACTCGAACGTTCGAATCCGATGGTTTATATACGTAATTTTCAAACCTAAATTACGACGTTCCTTCAAGTTCTAAGATATTCTAATTATTACCACGGAAAATTTGAAAACTCTTTTACATCTCAAGTTAATCTTTCGGAGGATGTAAATATGGTTCACCTCGACGCCATGAATCATGTTTCATTCAATGAAAGAAGAATTTAGATGGATATGAGCCACGCAGTTGGAGAAAACGCATGAGCACTCGCTTTTCTTGCAGAATAAATGAGGAACTATTAATTATATATATATAACTTGTCAATCAAGCGGCAGACATCCAAATCCTTTGTACAATAGAGTACAACTATTTATGCCTGCGTTTATAAAGAATATGATCATATTTTAATCTCAACCAGATGTTTCTCTCGAATCCTAGTCCTGAGATATTAAATGTACCTAAGTTACTAATTTATCCAGAGAAAAAATGTCAAATCGAAAGATGAAACTAAAAATCGGGATGAAATTCATTAGTAGGACAGAAGCGACGGCACATTGTGGAAGAAGGAGAGGGAGCAAGAGAGAGAGAGTGAATGAGAGCATGTGGCTCCAGTGTGTTTTCTGAAAATTCACTCAGGGAGGCCTCATCCAAGGAGAGGTTTCAAATGGGAAAAACCACCATGGACGGGAGAGAGGGGAATATTGCGGGGAAAGGGGAAGAAAATGTGCGTGGTTAAAATAGGAGTGTAAACGATGGGGGGGGGTAAAACGCGTGCCTGGCGTCGCAAATGGAGATGAGGAGACCGGGGACGCCTGAGATGGGAGGGATGAGAGAGAAACGAGATTGAAATACAGGAGTGCGAGAAAATGAAATCACGGCTGCGGCGACGGAACCGGAGGAGAAGGTGGGACGGTAAGCGTATATAAAAAATATAAGATTGAACGGGGAGAGGGGAGACGGCGTTCACATCGACCGGAAAGAGAGGACGGAGAGGGAGGGGAGAAGAGTTGGGTGAACAAAAGAGCGATATAGGGAAAGGCAGCCTGAAGATGGTAGGGTTGGTTTTGTTGTGGGAAGTGAAACAGAGAAGAGTGAACCCCTCCGTCAAGAAGCTTACATCAATGCGTCAACGACCTTTAATAGGAGCGTTAGGTTGGCATGGGGCGGGTAGAAATCCGGGAAAATGAGAAAAACTAAGTGCGTAATCACTCTTACCACACAACCTAACGATGGCGGCCAGTTACCATGGAGATAGATAGAAGCTGAGGGAGCACAGCGGCGTCACCCGGAACTAAACCCAGGAAATATATATATATATATATATATATATTTCCTGGGTTCCGGGTGACGCCGCTGTGCTCCCTCAGCTTCTATCTATCTCCATGGTATATATATATATATATATATATATATATATAAATATTCATTCACATTGAAATAGAGATAAGGAAAATGGTTCCTGGGTTATATATATATATTTCCTAGTTCCGGGTGACGCCGCTGTGCTCCCTCAGCTTCTATCTATCTCCATGGTATATATATATATATATATATATAAATATTCATTCACATTGAAATAGAGATAAGGAAAATGGTAAAGGAACATATATAAAGGACGAACACAAGAGAGGTGGGGATGGTGGATGTGAGCAGATCACGAATGTAAAAATATTTTCCTCGACCGGGACTTGAACACCGGATCTCTCCACTTGCCGGGCGGATGCTCTAAACCACCTGAGCTATCGAGGAACGATACTTTTACACTGAAATCTGCGATCTTATAAAGCGCCAAAGTGCTCCGAATCATAACCCAGAAGATGGCGTTAGGGAGCTGTTACACCCACCAAAGGAGAAATTGACAAACACAAGAGGAGAATGGACAGTAGGTTAGCAAGCATACAACATCATAAAGGATAGGAACGGTGCGTTTCATGGCACGCATAGCCAGAAGAAGAGACGAGCCACATTGGCCAAATACACATTCAAACACGAAATACCGCCTCCTTGTTCGTCCTTTATATATGTTCCTTTACCATTTTCCTTATCTCTATTTCAATGTGAATGAATATTTATATTCGCCATATGGCGGTATTTCGTGTTTGAATGTATATATATATATATATATATATATATATATATATATTAGGTAATCTACCGGTTAAGGTAGGTTTTTGGATGGACACAACTATCAAATAAACATTTTGTGACTCCCCACCTAGCAAACTAATCTATGTCAGGTCCCTCTTCATCTCGGTGTACTTCTTTCCTCCCTTCATCCCGTCCAACATCCCTATCCTGTTCCTACCCTTACCTCGCTTGCCCAACATTCTCCCCTCTATTACCCTCTTCAACATTCCACTACCGCTCCATACGCCTTTCATCCATTTTTCCTGCCTCCATAGGATTTCTCTCAACAAACCCCTCTCCTCACCCACCATTTCCAGTACTTCCTCATTTGTTTTCCTTTCGGTCCATTTCACCTTCTCCATTCTTCTCCACACCCACATTTCAAAAGCCTCCAATCTACGTCTATCCTCCTGCTTCAGCGACCACGTTTCCGCGCCGTACATAGCTACGCTCCATATCAGAGTTTTTACGAGTCTTGTCTTAACATCCCTACTCAACGTCCCCGTCATCAACTCCCTCCTCCTTGAGAAAGCCTCCTTGCCTAGCGCAATTCTTCTCCTTACGTCCCTACCACTTTGACCGTATTGGTCCAAAACACTTCCGAGATATGTAAACTGCTCTACCTGCTCTATTCTTTCCCCGCCTATTTTAATATTTAGCTTAGCCTTTTTCTTTCTGGAAAATCGCATAACCTTTGTTTTATTAATATTGATTCTCATCCCATATTTATCGCACTGAACCTCCAATTCACTCAACAATGCTTGCAACCCCTTGGCTGACTGAGCAACTAATGCTTGGTCATCAGCAAACCTAACCGATTTTACGAGTTCCCCTCCGACTTTCATTCCTACCTCCAGTTCTTCCCATGCCTCTTTAATCATTTCCTCTACATATACGTTGAACAGTACCGGTGACAATGGGCAACCCTGCCTTACACCTCTTCCTAACACTGCCCATCCAGACTCTCCGTTCCCCACTCGCACCTGAGCAGTCTGAGACATGTACAGGTTGCGGATCAGTCTCCTGTCCCTCCAATCCATTCCTATTTTCTGCAATACACGCATTAATTTTTCCCAATTCACTCTATCAAACGCTTTTTCGAAATCTACAAAACAGGCAAAAACGTCCTGATTGTATTCTATATTCCTCTCGACTAGTGATCTCATTACTGCAATGGCATCACGCGTACCTCTTCCTTTCCTGAACCCAAACTGATCATCCCCTAAGTAATCATTTGCCTTACTCTCTATCCTTTTGTTGATGATCCTGAGAATAACTTTAGCTGCGTGGGATATCAAACTTATTGTTCTGTAATCCTCACATGACGAAGCCTTTGCCTTTTTTGGAATAGGAACTAACACCGATCTCACAAAATCTTCCGGCCAGATTCCTTCCTCATAGATACTACGAATCAGTCCATATATGGCCTTTTTCCCACCTTTCCCTAACCATTTCAACATTTCTACAGGAATATTGTCCACCCCCACAGCCTTATTTGCTTTCATCTCCTTTAATGCCCTTTCTATTTCATCGTCGAGTATGCCTGGACCTAAGCTATCTTCTTCTACGTCATGTTCCTTTTCTATGTCTAACCTTGTCGGCCTAAGTTCTTTACCATACAGTGTTTCTATATATTCCTTCCATCTCTCTTGGATTTTTCCTGGTTCAACTATTATCTTACCCCATTTATCTTTAACTGTTAGCACAGCTCTTGCCTTCTTACTTCCCGATAATAACTTAACCTTGCTGTATAGAGCACCAATTTCACCCTTCTTCTGTAAACTTTCCATATCCTCGCATTGCGTTTTCCACCATTCTTCTTTTGCTTTATTTGTGGCCCTTCTCAATTTATTGTTTAACTCTTTGTACTTCATTTTGCCTAACTCTGTGTTTACATTTTTCCATCTTCTTCTCTCATCCATCTTCGCAATCATCTCATCCGTTACCCATGGTTTCCTTATCCTTTTCCCGTTAACGGTTCCTATAGTGTCTTTAGCGGCTTCCAATATCCCTTTCTTGATACATCCCCATTTTTCTTCGATAGCACTCAGTTCTTTACCGTCATCCATCATTTTCTCTACAGCCTCCTGATACTCCTTCCTCGTTAATTCATTTACTGCTTCTAAATTCCATTTTTTAACCCGCCGCCCTTGCCTTATCTTCTTGAAACGAACATTACATTTCATAACAACTAAATTGTGGTCAGAGTCCGCATCCGCTCCTGGGAAACTGTGCGAATTTATCACACTGTTCCTAAACCTGTGCCTAACCATAATATAATCTAACTGATACCTTTCTGAGTCACCTGGCATTTTCCATGTATACCTACGCCTTTTGTGGTGTCTAAACCATGTGTTAGTGATGACTAACCCCTGTCTCCTGCAGAATTCAATTGCTTTCTCCCCGCGTTCATTCCTCGTGCCTAACCCATAGTCCCCCACCTCACCACCATCTCTTCCTTCGCCTACCGTCGCATTCCAATCCCCCATCACTATCAAATGTTTCCCCGCAGGAACACTCGCGATGATATCCTCTAACTCATCATACATCCTATCGACTTCTTCCTCCTTGTGGTTGCTCGGTGGCATGTATACCTGAATAATGACCAAGTTCGTCGGCTCTGCTTTAATCTCTACGAGTAAAATTCTATCTGTCGCTTGCTCTATGTTGACTACGCTTCTTCCTACCCCTTTATTTAAAATTACGGCAACCCCTCGTTGGCTCTCATCCCCGATATATATATATATATATATATATATATATATATATATATATATATGTATATTTATTTATTTTAACATACACAACCGTAAATATGTTTGTGTAACCTTCCTCGTTTTTACATACATATATATACGAGGAAGGAGGTTTATGCGTAGATGTCCCAAAATGGATGCTGTCATAGGCTCAATTGATCTTTGTCGCGTTTTCCGCTAAGCAACTATCCTTGTTTTCTTGCACAAGAAGTTTGCCTCTTACTCGGCGGTCCTAATGCACGTTGCTCATAATCATTAACCGTCTAGTTTCCGATATTGAAAAGGAGGATATATTTCTAGGTACTTGTGAAGTACCAGACCCAGTCCTTGACTGCTAACACTGATTTTTAAAATTTTCAAGCCGTTTTGAACATTTTCACGAACAAAATTGCTCTTGGGAAAATCTCTAGTTCTCCTCCACTTGGCTTAGATTCCTGCTCGATAGCACATGCCTCAAACCTCCAAGATTCAGAAGCATGGAAGCTTAAATCAAATAACGACCAATGATTAATTATCATTCGTGTATGTGGTGTGTTTAATAACATCTGATTTTGACATAAAAAGCAAATGGATACGTGAGAAAATTAAATATATGTATCTATTCTCTGCCCAGGTCTTCATCTTTCATAGTTTTCTGTGCCACTTTACTTGTATTCTCTACTTTCCTTTCGTTCCACTTTTTACTAAACATTTTTGAAATTATCCTGTCTGAAGAAGTGCCAATTACTTTTCCTCATTTTTCAACAACCAGTACAAGTAATACTAAGACTTACAAAAATAAATAATTTTTATGTGTGTATACATACATACGTTGGGTTGGGATTAAGGACGAAACGGGTTATAGAAGCGGCGAGGGAAAGCGATGAAAGAATCCGTTGCAAAAGCATTGCGCGAAAATGGGGAGGAGACAATAGAAGGATACACAAGGGACTGAAGCGGAACGGAGAAGGGGATGACAAGGGGGGGGAGAGCTTTCCCTCTTCGTGATACGGATCCGACAAGAGCCCACACGTCAGCCCTTAACAAGGGAGAGTGAGAGACGGAGGCTTGGGAAAGCGTAGAGGTGTGCTCCGAGGATAGGGAGACAAGAGAGAGAGGAAGGCGTGGGGCCGGAAGGAAGGTGAGTAGCCAGAGCTGGGGCTGTTGCCGATTCGTTTCCACGCACGACTGCGCCGTTCCGGCGTGTGGAGGCATCGGCGATCAGCGGGAGAGCGGCGAGCCTATCCGCCCTAAGGCGGGAAGGTTTGTCTTCGGCTGCCAATTTGACGAGAGCGGATTCCCGGGTGATTGGGACCTGTCCGAAAGCTCGCAAACGTTGGATAATCTCGTGTTAAGGTTTTTAATCGTTTCCAAAAAAAATAAAACAACCAGATCCTTGTTTCTCATCTGTCCTGTGTTGTGAAAAATGCTGCCTAACCATCCGAGTATTGCTCGGAGACATATCCCAAACGACATATGCTGGTAGAAATAAGGTAAATCAATAGCCTTGGGGAGATAAATTTTCCTTACGGCTAAGTTTATTGTGGCAAGTTCATTATAGAGGGAGTATTATGCATCAAGCTTTTTTCTATTGTTTTGCTCCAAAATTCCAATGACTTACTATAATCGATTCAAATGAGTCCTATATAGAAGCATATTGTACTTTTTAACTCTAAACGATATCCTGCAACCGAAGGCTAGAGTCAAGGACATGAGGTGATTCAACACCAGACACGAAATATCAAAAATTAAAATTTTCTTAATTGTTATTGACAAGAAATACTAACAACATTCAAAGAATTTAGATACAGATACATGCACTACGGTATAAGTAAAATATTTCTCTACGCTTTAGAGACGAGCGGTTAGTAGCAGCAATGATTATAAACTTAGATTATATGAAATAATAAATTGTAATTGTAATTTATTCATTCACCATAAGCATAGAATTATGCGTGGCTTTGTCAATACATATTTCACACTTCATTTCAGTAAAAAAAACATTAAATGTAAATAAAAAGGGAAACTTTAAAAATGAAAGAAGATAAATACTTTTCCGTTAGGTGGACACAGCTATTTTAATACTTTACCTTTGGTGAGGAAAATGACACTTTAAGTCCATCGGGTTTACATCTGAACTCTAACATTTTTTTAATTATCTTCTTGTTATGATTATGAGAATCTGTCGAGAACAATATCCTAAAGAAAAGAAACTCAGTCAGGATTTCCTGAAAATTTTACCGTCACAAGTTCCTTTTAAAGGACTTAAAGAACTGGGCAGTATATACAATTTTAAATAGATGGCATCCTTAACAATAGGTTTCTTTGAAAAAGTGATAGGATTAATGAAGAAAGTATGCATTACGAATATGACCATAAAAATATCGGCGCCCTAGCCCGCATCGTCTGCTATAACGACCAGTTGTGCGCAAATTAGGCCTGACACAAACTTTTGCAATCAGAAATGACATTCATGTGAACAGGATAAAAGGGGATTGAGATGTTGCAGTGGCTGACGTACAGGATTCTCACTTTGAGTGAGTGCGACGTCCGTCAGATGGGACGAACCCTTGGTGCCTTTCGACAAGAGTAGGCTAATTCCGACGCCGGGTTTCTCTCCAGCCTTCCTTTCCCATCCATGACCCAATGGCGAAAATGACCGTTGTCGGTTACCTCCAGTAAAAACTATAAGATTAAATCATCACCAATAGGTAAAATATCTAGAAAAAATTGCCTAAGTCATGCAAGTTTTTGTCATATCAACGATCAAATTTCAGCTTGGCAAATTCGAATTAGTATATAGTATATTGGTATTCGTAGGCAAAGGCTAATTTTCATTTTGAATATTCATTAATGTGAGAGAAAAGGAAAAGCACCAGAAGGGTAGATGTCTATCACCGTGGAAAGTGAAAATACGGCAGAAATTAATACAAAGTGAAAGCTTTCACTTTTTGAAGGAAGCCAGCAATGCTTATCAACTAATGGACTCATACCGTATGGTACTGAACAGTCCATTTCAACAGTTTGAATGAAATTTCCGCCTGGGGAGATTTCCTACCGATTCAGAAATTGGTGTCTTAGTATCCCAAACACCAAATAAACATGTGTAAATGGTGCATATGAATGAATTATTCAATGTTCATACGAGTTCACATTTATGTATGTGTTCACATTTAGAGTCTAAGCTCAAAAAAATCATTTATAATGGCCTAAGATCAATAAAGTATTTTGTGTATCTCCAATTTGTGTCAAGAGTCGATAAAATATTTCAAGCAACATAAATGATAATTCATCAATATAAACGCCAGTAATTGAAAAAGAACCGGTTTTTTTTGCGAATGATGACGAGATCCGGCACGTCATTTTGAAGAGATGGATTTATTTGCCAATTGGAAAATAAAGCTTTTAGCGATACAGTTGTCAAAACGGTATTTTAAAGGAAATCTTATTTCTTTAATTCTAACCCATTGAATTTGCAATACGTCAACTAGCGTTTGATTTCTGTTGAACGGAAGTGCGAGATTTCAATTGGCATCCGAGCTTCTAAATATTCATGGCAAAAATCCAGGGTGGTCTTTCATTTCCAAGTTTCATTTTATGAATATTTACTTATTTTCTCGGAAAATAAACCATCTTTTTTTTAACTTTTAGAGGAATGAATTGAATTTAGAGGATAGAAGAATGACAATGTAGCGAAAAAAAGAGAATGATTAAATAATCTAGATTGATGAACCTAAATTTTGGTTGATCTTTAAGATATTTAGGTCTTCGCCTTGATAGTCTTGATGAAGATAGAGATCACCCCAAGTCGTAAGGAATTCAAATATCAGTGACCTAGGGCCAACTTTTTCCCTTTCCATAATTTATCGCCCTACATCTGAATCAAAGGCCCTTCTTTTAAAAGCCGATAGGCCTACCCACTAGGCAAGCTCGCCACGAAGAGATTGATTTAGGAATATTATACGTATAATTAATTTCTCTCCGGGTGTGCATCTAGAAAAGCTCAACAAGTGAATAATTGGTAATACCGTTCAGTTAGCGAAGCACATATGGAGACTATCAGTAAGTGGGAAATAATTTCATGTTGTTTATCAATAAGACAATATTTTAGAACAATGAAACAATGTATGATAATTATGACTAGTGCGGAATATTAAACGAAAGATTAGATTGCTCTCGTTATTATTAGGAGTAGATAATCCGAATAAACCTGATTGGTTGTAAGCTTGTTGGTACGAATTAAATGTTCTTTTTGACATTTTATGATAATAACTTTTTCCAAGATTACATATTTTCCCTTCTTGGCATCTATTTAAATATATAAATAGTCTTTCTCCAGAGGATAAATTCGGAAAAAAACAAATGACCATTTTCAGATAACTCCCCGTTGGATTTGACATTTTTTATTATTTATAATTTTTTTCTGCTAGACAGATCAAACGTTCTATTATTGCATTTTTCACAACATTTCCTCTTTCTATTTCACTATTTCAAACACAACGTCCAAAAAATTTGAAAGTATGGAATACTAAATGCTCACACTCGTATACCCAAAGGTTTACAAATCAGAAGTTTGGTGCGTCGAGCATTATATATCAGGTTTCAAACGTAAAAGGTCAACGGGGAATGTATCCAATTACAGACAATAAGAGTAAAAACCAAACAAAAGTTCCTAAAGTAAAATAGAACATAATAATAAACAAAATATACCTCCACAGGTGAATGAAATGAAATAAGAGAAAGGATATATGTAACAGCGAGTGTAATACCCTGGTGAAAGTCACACGGTACGAAAATGGTTCACGATATTACTGAAAATAAAAGTGACAGAAGGATGGGAAATTTTCTCAAGAAAATGGAGAAAAAGCAGTACTAAAAATGGAAACAACTGGAAAGAGTGAAATGTATTTCCGTTAAGATCTATCCGATTCGGGTTTATGTAAATGGAAACACATGCTCAACGAAAAACTGGAAGAAGATGGGTTTTAGCTCGCATTTAAATTTCCAAAGTCTGAAGTGTGAGAGTGAATTAATATCTCCTACGTAAAGAAACTCCAGAATAATACTAAAGCGTGCAATAATATGCTCCTGCCGATTAATACAGAAGAATTTTATGCTTCATCAAGGAAAACGGTCCGTGAATGTAAGCGGATTCAAGTCTTATTTGTGATGAAGATTGTAATACCTAATGTGTCTTGAAAATAGCCCTAATATGTCTAAATCGCGATTGGCGATTTCATAACTTAAAATGAAACACTTAAGGATGATTTATAGTGCAATTCAAGCACATAGTAATATTATTTTTTCCATTTGTATAAGTATAAATCAATTGGAACCCCATCATAACACAAAATATACGGGAAAAGTTCCTTTACTTTGAAATTTATGTTAACTAACTAAGACTATTAATGATTTAAAAAATATATTATGATTATACGTATTTAAATTTACAAGGAACGTAGCTACGGTCGTGAATCAATGTATACAACAAAGGCCGAGACCGTAGACTTACGGTCTCGGCCTTTTTTGTATACATATATTATACGAATAGTTTAAATTTTCTGTGCTAGGGTGGAGCTTCACCTCATATTAATCTTCCTGTTATGAGAAATATTAACACTTTTTAGGCAGTGGGTGTTCGTTTTGGTTATAATGTAAACTTGGTTTACGTATGGATGACTGAGACATGACTCTGGTCTGAGCCGTTCCATCCAGTAAACCATTTAGTTAGCCTCCCATAACAGATATTGTAGAGGATATTATTAATCAAAGACACGGTATCTTGGCAGTAAATGCATGACGACAGGCTTTAGTTAGAGATTTTTAAAATTTGGATGTGGAGTGGAATGAAAAAGCAAAATGGGTGTAGAGAAAAAGACGAAGGGGTACCAAGTTTAATTTAGGATGAGAGAGGGCTGTTGAGAGAAATTCCAAGGATACATGAAAAAATTAGACCTAGAACATTTTGGCTGGTAATGAATTACTGAAAAGTTTTCCAGAGAGGAGAATTTCGGAAAAGTAAAGGAATAATAGGCACTAAATGGTGTACGAAATGAAAGGAGGCAGAAATTATGCAGAGTTAAAAAAGTTTTCATGTAGTATTGTGTGGCAAATTGTGTCATATTATGTGAGACTTAGAAATTAACTAGTGATTTGTTCAAGTTCTCATCCGAAACCTACCCGAATCGGTTGCAGTAGTAGTAGTAAAACTCGGACCCTCTCGTTGGGAAGCCATTAAGTTATCCACAGCAGCATCCTGAATCAACACTAATCGCTAATTAGTATTAATTAAACCACAATTAATAATTAAGAATGAGACTATACTGTAGACTATACCGATTGAGTGTCAAATAAATGAATAAAATACAAATAAAAATCATTTAAGAGTGATTTTTGGAGAGAAATACTAGTCTTCATCTAAAAGACTGATCTAATATTCCAAACGGCTTTATCTGTACAGCAAAAAAAAACAAAAATGGACAGCCAAAGCCCTTGAATGAATGCGTTCAGCGATAGGCCTTCCAAGACTTTAATGTGGAGCCTAGAAAGTTTTGGATATGAAACCTTATTCTAAGGCTAGATAATGAGTGTAGACTGAAAGCTTTTAAGATGCTGGCGTGGCGAAGAATAAAAAAATAATATGGTAAACAGAGAGGAAAGAAAAAATTAAGTTTTGAATACGGTTAAACAAATAGACAAATTCCCTAGGAGAAATCCGAAAAAGGTAGAAAAATTGATCTGAGAAATATTGAAAGGCAGTAAAAGGTTAAAGGCCATGATGGAGAATAGAAAACTGAGTGAATGGAAATGAAAACAGAAGATAAAAGATTAGAATAGGCTTTTTAGATGGTATCAAAGCAGGCAAATATTATAGATAAATGAAGTTGGAAATGATGAAGTTTAAACCAAAGGAAGTCATCGTAACACGTATATAATAGTCCCTAGGGGCCATTCGACACCTTGTCATTAATTAGAATACTTTAAATGAATGAACATTTATTATATGGCTGAAGGTTTTGTGGCAAGCTGCAGTTTTTTTTTCAAATTTAAAAGTAAATAACTACTCCTGATTTCTCTCAAGCACTAATTTAGCCGGTACCCTCTCACTGTTTCAAGCTCCCTGCGCCCTTTCCACAGGGCATCGACTCCTCTTACTGAATCCCTACCTGTGCCACTGCCTCTCGTGAATAGGTGGAAGGGAGGAAACCAGGCAGGTGAAAGCGATTACAAGACAGATTGAAGAGCGCCCTCCGGCAGCCTGCGAGCGGTGATTGGACGAGGCGAATTGAAGAAGTAATTGAGAGGCGATGAGCAGTTCGGGGAAGAGACGAGGGTGGGCTTAGTAAGTGCGGGCTGAAAGGAGCGAAAGGGGCACCGGGAAGTGGGGAGACAAAGGGAATTGCCTGCGTGTGATGTGGAAGGGGAAGAATCGAGGACACGAGAAATTTACGTGAATTACCAAGCCGCTAAAACTTCATAATCTAACGAGAGACCAAAACAATAGTCCCACCTGAATAGAAATTGTGAATGGAAGCAGAAAGCAATATATCAAGAGAATCATACATAACAATATATAAGTGTATACTTTTACATACTGTTATATACATATTAATATCAAACCTGGAATACTATCCACTGGTTTACCACGTTACCTCCAGAAACGCTGGCCCTACAACTTTTATATTTTGCAGGAAGGTTATACGATAGTATCGTATAGTATTGGCGATATAAACAACAACTAAGAAATATTTCATAGCATTGTCACTATTGTAAGGAGAGAACATTAGGGTTGTTTTTATTTTTATACTAGAACTACTTTTATCGATTTTGAATCTTTATATACATTCAAATCTTACTATCATCTAATGACCGTGGGAAAGGCTTTTTTATGCACGGAAGATAAATTATTTTAATTTTGCCTGAACTTTTTTCTTCGTATATTGCTTGATCGAGAATTTCTATTATTGTTTTAATGTTAGTTCTTTAGGCAGTTACCAAGCTATATTTTATAGTTTTTATTACCATTCAAACAAATGAAAGGAAAATTCATTCAATGGAAAGTTGGGGACGGGGAAAATAGCTGCTGTTAAGAGTTTTATTGATGTTCGTAACTATTTAAACGTCTCCCGTGAACTTCATTTAATGGTTTTCATATTACACGCATTTAGTTATATTGGTTTGGCTTTGTACAATACAATGGCATTTTCCTTAAGGCCACGGTATTTTTTTATCATTCTATGCATCTTTATAGTCTTATAGTAAGAATTAAAAATAGCTAGTCGTTAAATACAAACTTTGTCTGCGTACCATCATATTTGGGAGAAAGTCATGAGAAGGGAGTCCATTGGATACGCGTTTTAATACTATTGCATTAAGTCTTAAAGCTCACTTATGAAAACAGAGAAGGGAGAAGATTAAATTTAAAAATTATTCTATTTTTATCTCAATAATTAGTGTTAAAGTGGGTGTCGGCGTGAAGATTTATTATCTATAAAATCAATTTTGGGCAAAGATGTTGATTGTGAATGAAAACACCGAAGTGTGTTTTGCCAAATTCAGAGATGTGAAATATCCAATTCTTTTCTAAATTACTTTTAGTGTGATGAGTTCTTAAACTCACTGTTCCTCAAATAGTTGCAATAAAAATAAGTGTGTATGAAAAACTGTCGGCTGAAATTGGCCCATATTTAGATATAATATTTAAGAAATCATTAGCAGAAGAAAGCGTGCCAAACGACTGGAAGGTAGCTTCGGTAACACCCATATTAAAAACGGAGACAGGGAGGACCCCAGTAATTATAGGCCAATATCACTGACTATCATTTCCTGTAAGATTCTTGAACACATCATTGTTAGTTCCATGATGAGGCACCTCGATAGCCAAGATTTATTAATTAATAATCAACACGGCTTCCGTAAGGGTAGATCCTGCAAAACTCAACTCGCACTTTTTGTACGGGTTCATCCGGAAAGTAGTACCCGTTCGTGCCGCTTGAAGTGCTGACGACGCGAGTAGCCGCTGGACGAGGTCAGATAGCTTCAGTGGCTTGTCTGCCTTCTCTGAGCCAATTTGCGTGACGCTAGCATTGCCTGTGTTTTTTCTGTGATTGTTTACAATGTTTAAAAAAATTGAGAACGCCGCCAGTTGTGAAGTGAGGGCAGTGATTAAATTCCTCAATGCAAGAAACGTTCGCCCATGTGATATTCATCGCCAATTAAAGGAGGTGTATGGAGACAATGTAATGGACGAGTCGTCTGTTCGGCGGTGGTGTCGCAACTTCAACATGGGGAGGGGGAACACACACGACGATGAGCGTTCGGGGAGACCGTCTGTCATTACAGACCAAATGGTGAGCTCAGTTTACCAATTCGTGAGGAACGATCGGCGCGTCACAATTGATGACATCTGTGAGCATTTTCCCAATGTTTCTCGAACAATTGTTCATGAAATTGTTAAACACCATCTGCATTATGCAAAAATTTGTGCAAGATGGGTCCCTCGCATGCTTACAGATGAGCACAAAACCAAGCGTATGGCTGCAGCACTGACGTTTTTGGGACGTTATTCTGATGAAGGAGACTCTTTCTTGACTCGCATAATTACTGGTGACGAAACATGGGTTTGTTATGCATCACCTGAGAGTAAACGACAGTCAATGGAGTGGCATCATGCTCATTCACCAAACAAACCAAAAAAATTCAAGACAGTTCTGTCCACCAGGAAACTCATGGCAACCATTTTCTGGGATCGACGAGGTGTATTGCTTATTGATTTTATGGCCCGTGGAGACACTATTAATGCCAATGCGTATTGTGAAACATTAAAGAAAAATACGGCGGGCAATACAAAATCGGCGGCGAGGTCTATTGTCTACTGGTGTCATTCTCGTTCATGACAATGCCAGGCCTCATGCAGCTGGGATAACACAAAAACTTTTGCAGCAATTCAAATGGGAAACTTTCGACCATCCACCGTATAGCCCGGACTTGGCCCCTTCAGATTTTCATCTCTTTACAAAGCTTAAAGACTTTTTGGCAGGAAAAAGATTTGACAGCGATGAAGAACTTAAAGGAGTGACCCTGTATCTCAATGAGCTGGCGGCGATGGACTATGCAGCAGGAATACAGAAACTTGTCACACGTTATGACAAATGCCTTAATTTGCTTGGAGATTATGTTGAGAAGTAGTTTAAAGTATCCTCTTTCAAATAAAATTTTTTATGTTTGTTAATATTTACTTTTGTGTCTTTATTTCACGAACGGGTACTACTTTCCGGATGACCCTCGTACATGATGTATTGAACTTCGGTGAAAGTAATATTCCAGTTGATGCGATATTCCTAGATTTTAAGAAAGCTTTTGATTAAGTCCCTCATTGCAAATTACTGGCGAAATTGGAAACCTATGGAATACACGAAAGTATTATTAACTGGATTAAACAATTTTTAAGTGATCGTGTCCAAACAGTCGTCCTGGATGGTGTATCATCCGATACTGTCAAGGTCACGTCGGGTGTACCACAAGAAAGTGTCATAGGTCCCCTCCTTTTCCTTATTTACACAAATGACCTCAGTACCGTAGTTAATAGCAAGCTCCGTCTTTTCGCCGATGATGCAGTAATTTATGGGGACATCCGAAGTCACGAAGACAGAGTCGTCTTAGCCAACGACCTAGATGCAATTCAAAATTGGTGCGATACATGGCAATTGGAATTAAATTTTTAAAAATGCGCAGTAATACATTTTTGGGAAAAGAGTAATTCCCTCCCTTAGAGTTACAAAGTGAAACAAACCAAAATCGCGAGGGTAGATTCCTTTAAATACTTGGGTGTAACAATTACTCACGATCTGTCCTGGGTAAAACACATACGAGAAATATGCGGTCGTGCTAATAAAAAATTGGGATTTGTGAAAAGAGTGCTAGGTAACTGCGACGAAAAGGTGAAAGAACGATGTTTCCTTGCCTTGGTCAGGCCCCACCTAGAGTATGCTGCCAGTATATGGGATCCTCATAATATAAATTTGGTTTCGGAATTAGATCGAGTTCAGCGGAGGGGGGCTAGATTTGTCAAACATTGTTATGACCAACTCAGCAGCGTATCCACTTTGCTAGACAATTCAGGTTGGGATTCTCTTACACAGCGGCGTTTATAACATAGATTGAACTTATTAAAAACATTTAAAGATGGGCCCTTTTCCGATAACATCAAGGATAAAATACGAACCCCAACGTATTACGGTCGAAGGGATCACGAATATAAGACTAGAGAGATAGACTGCAAGACTGACAGGTTTAAAATGTAATTTTTTCCAAGAACGATAAGGGACCAGAATGCTTGTAGCCGAAATTCCCCAGGACTTAGTTCATTACAATAAGTATTAACGTACAGGTTAGGGACTGCGCGAGGATATGTGTGTATGTATGTGTATATATATGTATATTTTAATGTGTGTGTGTGCGTGTGTGTGCGTGTGTGTGCGTGTGTGTGCGTGTGCGTGCGTGTGCGTGCGTGTGCGTGCGTGTGTGTGCGTGTGCGTGCGTGTGCGTGCGTGTGCGTGCGTGTGAGTGCGTGCGTGTGCGTGCGTGTGCGTGCGTGTGCGTGCGTGCGCGTGCGTGCGTGTGCGTGTGTGTGCGTGCGTGCGTATATGTTTATATGTATATATTTTTTCTTACAGGTTTTCCCCCCCTTTCCTCACCTAACCCCCAACCCCCTCAACCCTTAGCCTTCCCTCATGGTGCTACACCCCCTGCCACACACCTTTTTGGTGGCTCGCAGGGTATTTATGTAGATGTAGATGTAAGTATCAAAATAACCGTTTTCTTCTCGCTCTGCACTTCACTAGCAAAAATACAAGACGAATTCCATTTCCGATGAATAAAACAAGCACCCGTGTATTTACATATGGGATCCATGGATGAATTATGGAAGCATACCAGTTGTTAGAACATGTTGCAGTATATATCTTCACGGTGCTGGAAAATTAGTACTCTTATAATAATCTTTATTGCTTACGATATTACCAGGTAAAACCAACATGCAAAATATCGGCATAGTAAACTACGTTCATCACTGATTTTTAAATCTGAACGCGACCAAGTTAATTACGATTGGTCATGTACGTAATTGCTCAAAATAAATTCTTTTATAATGTCTCATTAACACTACATATTTTTAAAAACGTTACTTACTGAAATTCTAACCGTACATGAAAAAATTAAACAAATTGACAGTTTGGTGATTAAAAATGAGTGAAAAGAGTATTATGTTTCATGTTACTGGGGTTAATATCGAGTTTATTGAATCAGGACTGTGAGAAAAAATTATTTCGACAAGTTAGCGACAATGTTATTTATTTTAATGCTAAATGTAAAAATATTCTTTCAAAGTGATGGATAAATAAATAGGTACAGACAAAAAAATAATAAATAGTAATAGATTCCTAAACATCCTGAAAAAAATGCTCCAGCGTTACGTGCCCCCAGTTTTATTTCCTAGAACGGAGCTATTGGTACACTTGAATTTCTAGGGGCCGTATTTCGTATCTTCGCACGTCGTATCTTCTCCATAACCTCTCCTGGTTATTCCCGTTTCCCTGGTTACCTCCCTAGCAACCGTAAACTGAAAAACAGGTAACTTGGATAGCAAACAAAATGATGGACATTTGAATGAGATGAGGTAAAGAAAACAAATTGCAAGACGAAAAAAATGAAATGTAGTCGTCGATACGCAAACTAAAGTGAAAAGGCATTAAACTATAATCTTTAATTACATATTGTCTAAACATCTCACTTCATCATACGTTCCTCCTCCACGTGCAAGTTGAGAAATGACATACTAATATCAATAGTTTTAGTCTATTTGTCTCCATTCCTTCAACCTTTAGTTTGAAGGAGTCTAAAAGTGCGTTAAGTTTGCGTTATTAATGGAAATTTCGATTATCAAACAAATGAAATAAATTTTGGAAACCATTTTAAAATAAATGTATAAAGTGCTAAAGACAGAGTCACTTAAGAAATTAAGTTTTACTTTCTTGCAGTCATTGAAGAATTTTATGAAAATCGGTTTCAGATAAAGCATAAAAATTAATTCCTTGACAAAATTCTTAGTTTTGTTTTTTTAATATACGATATTTTGGCCAAAAAGTACATCTACAGACCTACTAATGACTTTTCCAGTCATGATATATAAATATAATAATGAGTTTTATTTTAATAATGCTTTAATGCCCCCTACCAGGGGGCGGGAGTAGGCCAGAGGCAGCGTCTCTGCCGTGAAACCGAAGGTTGCTCATTCGAGCCCTGTGACCGATGAAATTTTTCCGCCTAGAAAATATTTGTTAATGGTTTTTCGGACAACCATACGTTAACAGAAAAAACACAATAATGGTATTTCGGAACGAGGCAACAAGAAAAATAGATCCCTGAACACAAGGGGAAAGGCAGCATGTTCACCAATAGGCATTGTTGGCGAAGACCGAGTGGGTCGGCCCGGTATCATCTGCCACAGCTAAAGGCGAGACTGAAGTTCACAGTACGGTATCGGCCGCAGTGCAGCTATTTGGAAGGTAACGGTAAACCGCCAATTTATTCTCCCTAGAATATGCAGCCTTGTCTTACATTCTAATATAATAGGCTGCTGGAAACCAATTCTATGATTGAAATACTGGTGATAAATGATGGCCGCTACATGAAATTTTTTAAAATATAAACAAAACATCGTACATATCAATCATATTATTATAATTTTTCTCCGACTGTGTTTACAATAAGTCATTGTTTTCCTGAGTTTCTTTAATAAACGTTATCAGACGATATTTATGAAGAAGAAACGGTAATTGTAAAGAACCTCAAACAGATGGAATGTTTTTTAAAGCGACTACGGAGTCTTTCGTCTTTTGCCCCCCTCTCACATACCCTTATACGTATATCCATATAACGTTTACAAACACACAACCCCTTTCAACTTTAAAAATTGGAATAAATATTATTCAATAACATATTTTTTTCATTCCACAAGACGTAATAATTTAATAAATGTCATAAATTTTACCTAATACAACAATGAATAACGATAAGAAACATTGTTCTCACATGGTGGTAAATTCGACGTTTGTAGTACACACCCCAATATGTACTCTTCAGAAAATAGCACTAGTACGGAATATATTTAATTGTACTACATTAATAAATCATGTATAACAGATAAATTCTATACAAAAGATACATGATAGACATAAAATGACAAAATAAATATTAAGTGTAACAAAAGAGTTTAAGGTAAATGAAAAAAACGATATGATACATCAATTAATTTATTTAAATCAAATAATTTTAAGAAAACCTGGAAATTGCATACTAAATTTTTATCGCAATATTAATTTATGCAATCAATTATAAAAGTGCCCCTTTATTTTTTTTCCAGTACCGCAGCAAAATGTATCTATTTTCAACAAAAAATGACTTCAAGTGACTTGGGTAGTCTCTTAAGGAAATTCTTTTACCATTGCTAATACCTACACATTTACTACAGCGTCTCATTTTTTTCAAATCGGATCACTATAGAGATTTCTTGACGCTTTTTTCATGGATTTGGAGATAGATATGTCCCATCACTCAATTAATACTCTTCATCCTGTGAGTGTAACCAAACGTGAATTCGCACCAAATAAAATGTAATAAACAAGTGTGATCATAAATGAAACATTAACAAAATGTTTACATACTTGACAAATACAGTATTTCATCGTTTTTCCTTCGGTCCCTCTCCCTCTGTTCCCTTTTAGAGCTTCCTGGAAATCTTCATTTTGTGAGAGTGAATACTTTGATTCATAAGCCATTATTACACCTAATCAGCTCGTAAATATTCAAAGACTTGAAGGAGTCTCAATATTTAGAATAAGAGCAGGGGTGGAAAGTCGTTTCGACTCCAATATGACTTACAATATGTCTGTGGGGAGCTTTTATTCTCACCCGATTGAGAAATTATGCACAAGTAGCGCCATTAAACCACGAAACACCTCAATTTAGAGGAAGTTTAAATAAGACTGGAAACGATAATTTATGAAAAGCATTACCTTTCCCCTCACCGAAATTAAGATTCATTGCTTAAAATGGAAGAAAACACTTTTTCTGAGGCCAAAATGAAAGTTTACCCATTGGAATAAGTAATGAGTCTACTTTAGGGCTAATAATCACGTCGAAGCATTAAAACTTACCTCAAGAATTTAGCATTCCAAATATTCTTCCCAAACCCCCACTCTCCCATTTTGATTTTCTCCATTAAATCCTCGCATTTTCCTCACATCAAAAATTCTTTCATTCTCTTTAGTTTCCGCTCCGTTTATTCTCATATATTTATATCTAACAATTCAAAGACGCAAGTACCTTATCATTTGTCCGGATTTTTTTTAAGAAACAGAAACAAAAGAGATTGAAGTGTTTATAAATTACTCCAACGTACATTATGCCGATGCGAAGAGAAATAATGATGCAGGGAATGAGCCCACTAAATAGATGGAACCATGAGGGATACCCATAGGTGTCATAATGGCCGTTTATACCAAGGACGAGGTGAATAAGCTCTCTTATATATGGGGTTTACCGTTCAAAAAGTTCTCACATATCTCATCCGCTACTATATATTTAGTTCCTTAACCATCAACCAGTTGTTTCTGACAGTTCTTTGTGGAACAAATTAAATTTGAAATGGTGCACACAGATACTTGATTAAATTTATTAACTAATATTAATTAGTATTAACTACTACTATTAAAAGGCCACCATGCCGCGACTTATCTATGCCATGAAAGGGTTTCTGAATTTTCTGGAGCTGTCTTGCATGAACAAAAGTGAGAAAGAAAAAATTCAAGTTTATGCATATTAATCAATTGGTTCTGTAAGAGAAAATATATGTATTTTTCCCTTAACCTTATCCCTTTTTTTCGTCAATATGTAAAAGTATTTTTTATTCTATGCGTCCCCAGTGCAGGTTCTAATTGAAATAAAATTAAATAAGCCAAGTTTCAATGGTCAATAACAACCCCCCTGGTTAAATCAATTTAAACAATTATAAAATAATCTGATTAGTCCACTTTTCGATATTTTTATCTGACATAGTGTTTCATATTCTGGAAGTAAACAGATTTTTAATGAGAGACAAACTGTGAGCGGTGTTGTAAATGGTCGAATCAATTGAAACAATATGCGTTCACTCTAATGAATTCTTTCTATTCAAAATTTACGTATATTATGAGCATATTAATCGTAAAATGTAATGTTGCACCTACATTTTGATAAATGGAATTGAAATTCATGATATGATGGAAAAGCAGTGCCTTCGAGTACCTTCAGAATAATTCCTCAGACTTACTTAGAATGTTAATTAGGCATAGAAAAAAATTGGATTTTACCTTAATTTTACCCTTACATCCAATCCCATTCAATATCATTTTCTGGAAAACACAAATTTGTATTTACAACTTCCAGAGCAAGATACTGACGTCCTCTTAGGAATCTAAAAGTCATTTTCATGGTATTACGTTTTAATTAAACGAAATAATTTCGACCGAATCTTTTTTTCGAAATACTCGCTGGCTACGTGAATTACAAGGTGTGATAAAAAAAGAACCTGACTGATTTTTTTCTGCGCAAACCTTTAAACGGATCGAAACCAGACACAATTTGCCATCTAGCGACACATCTGACGACTAAAACGAGAGATATTGCGTTTGTTTACGTCTAGTCGTTACGCAGCAGCAGCGGTACGTGTCTTAACCTGTTCGTCGCCGCGTGCAACAGCAGCAATGAAGGAGCTACAGGAACAGCATGTGTACGGCAAATTTTGTTTTAAACTTGGCAAAAAAATCTACGCAGACATTTGGAATGATTCAACAAGCAAGCCTTTGTCAACGAAGCTATTAGTCGAAGCCAGTGTTTTGAGTGGTACAGTCCTTTTAAATCGGCGGTCGCATGAAATTTCGTCCTGCGGGTGCTGACTGATGAACAGAGACAAAAACGTGTGAACATTTGTCAGGATCTCCTGGATCGAGCCAATGCCGATTGAAAGTTTCTTAAAATCATCGTAACCGGTTACGAAACCTGGGTTTACGGTTATGATGTTGAAACAAAGGACCAGTCTTCTCAGTGGAAAGGCCCTCATTCTCCGCGACCAAAGAAAGCTCGCATATCCCGGTCCAATGTGACGGTCAGGCTGATGTTTCTTCGATTGGTAAGGGCTGATTCCTTTCGACTACATCCCACAAGGTCAAACTCTCCGCAAAGACTTCTACTTAAAGATTATGAAGGGGCTAAGGGTCGCAGTGAGCCGAAAGAGGCCGGGCATGTGGAGAAACAATGCATGGCGTTTCCACCACGATAACGTGCCAGCTCACACAGCGCTGATCGTGATAGAGTTTTTCGCCAGAACCGGAACTCCCGTAATCCCGCAGCCGCTCTACTCTCCCGACTTGGCTCCATCAAACTTTTTGTGTTTCCAAAGTTAAAATCAACCTTGAAAGGGTCCTGATTTGACTTTATTTTGGACATTAAAACTAATTGTACGGTGGGCCTGAAGAGAATCCCTAAGGCGGCTTACCAGGCAGGCTTCGAGAGCTGGAAGAAACGTTGGCAAAGGTGAGTCGTCAACCAAGGCATGTACTTGGAGGATGACAAGTTCGATTAGGCTGTATCCGTCGAAATAAATAAGTTATAAAATCAGTTCTGTCTTTTTTTGATCACACCTTGTAGAATAAAACGATTGCAACATAAAAGAAAAATTACTAAAAATGACATTAAAATATGCTTGGATATCCGCAAATAATAAATATTTTCTCTTTTCGTTAATTCTATAGTTTAAATTTTAATTTATCTACTCATATTTCTATGTACACACACAGTGAGATCAAAGCAGTTGTGAATATTTAGAGAAATGTTACCGAAATATCAAAGTAATATGTACATAATTTGTCCTAAGATTCTTCTTTTTCATATATTACCACAGGTAGGTTCCTTCTAATAACTTTGGAGGAAGAAGACGGGCAAGCAGAAGCACACAAAACTGAAAAATGACAAACCTCAAAAATAATAAGGAGTTTAAAGCAGACGCCCTTCATCAAACCTCGCCGTCCATTCTCCTCTGATATGCCTCCCAAGGTAAGCATCCTCCATGGATAATGTTATTTCTAGGAATAATCAGCTTAGCCCGAGGTTAAAAAAAACGTTCGAATATTCAAAAATAAGACTTTCAATCTACGCTTCAATTTTCGAGAAAAATTGAGGTCAATCGCATAAAAGCGCACAATCGAGCGGGCGCTGTCCCATTAAATTAAAATGGGTAAGAAACAAAAACACTTTCCTTCTTTTCAAAAGCCACCATCCTTAAGAATCCAGCGAGGGTCGGCCTAGCCTAAAATCCATTCAACTCAGGTTTTCTTTATCTCTGGCATGGCAAAAAACTTCCTCATTTAATTTTCATTGGGTTGGCAAAAGATAGCCGGCCGCGCACGTGACTAAGACGGGTCGGAGAAACAGTAGTGAGGGTGTGAGGTGCTTCGGGCGTGGTGGCGATAGCTAAAGGAGTAAGCGCAACGCCCGCTTGAAAAAAGGAACGTTTTTATCGGAGGGATTTAAGGGATGTTGCAAGGGGGTAGAGAAGGATAGCAGAGCGGCGGTACACATCACTCTTCTCCCGAACTTTTTTCCCGTTTCCTGCAAGCTATCCTACTCTCCCCACCGCGTACTTTTTCCTCTTTCTCTCTCCCCTCACTCAACCTCACTCTCGCCTTCCTAAACATCCGGCTTTGCACCAGTCCTTCTCTCTGGCCTTCCTTTGCCAACCGTATTTTTAAGTAGGGGATGTGAGAGTGGAGTGCCGGTGAGTAACATTTCGCGGCCCAAACGGATCCACCCCGCTGGTCAGCTCGACCACTCCAAGGCGTGGCATCAGGAGAAGGAGCTCACAGACCACTTTCCATCTCCTTATCAACATTATGCTATTCGAGTGTATGTAATCATCCTTATCCTCCAAGCATTCATTTTTATTTTTATTTATGAAGAAACCAGTATTTCCAAAAAATCTTCAAACCGTGGAAACAGTAAAAACCACAGTAATTAGTCGAGGATTTTGATTTTGATGCATACGGTCAGGTTGTATGGAATTTTATGGATATTTTAGTAATATGTGATCTAAGTAATGAATCGATTATTGCAGTATCAGCTCCTGTCACATCCCAACGACACTTTTGAGGATATAGAAATGTAAATTAAACATTAAGGTGTGTGAAATACATACATCCAATTAAGCAGAGCCAGTTATTGGCCCTACCTCGCCTTCGTTTTTTAATAATTTTCTAATACCCATTAACTCCAACCCGCCATTTCTGAGATGAAATATTTCAAAGGGATCTCTCGGGTTGGAAACCTGGATCGTTATTCAAACCGTCTATCTCCCGTGGGTCTCTTCGCCACCTTTACAGGGCATAAGACTATTTAAAGTCAAAGCGCTTATTTGAGGATGCCTTTACGTTCCCCTACCACGTTGGCGATTTAGAAAATTTTCGCATTCAAAGAAACGCGCGTGGAAAGCCGGGAGGATTCAGAGGCATCATCCGAACGAGGACACGGGGCCACCCATTCAGCATCCGAGTTCCTAATCCACTCGGATATCACGCTGTGATTTGCATGTTTTAAATGCATTTGTGTAGAAATACTTCGAGTCCTGTAGATAAGCGGGATTAGATTTCTTTCCCGTACAGAACGCTGCATAAAATACTAAATTTATAATAAAATCTTTCAACGAATAAGGTTGAATTTATCTTTCATGAGAATATTAAAAATTATTTCATTTTTAGGGTCTGAAGGTTGCACTGACCCTCGTAAAAACTAAATATCATTGCTATAGGAGTTGGAAACTTCAAGTACATACAATAATTTCCTTAAAAACCTCTTAATTTGCGTTTTTTTACCATGGATGAAAAGGCAAAGAACTTCTATCTCAATTAATTGAATCTTCAAATAAAAATGAAATAGGAAAGCCGAATCTTATTTGATGATTTATTTCCAAATGTCATATTAGTATTATTTTGAGGTTTTTCCTGCTCAGGTAGTGCCTTTTTAATGCTCATGAGGTCATTAGCGTACATATGTGCAAAATCATAACGCTAAATCTATAACCAGAGGCATTAATCACCAGCTATTTAGGGTAATAAATTCAGGTGAAAAAGCATGCAAAAATTTGTGGAAAAGGATCGATGAATATCAAATGTTGACGCCCCGATGGGGTTCATATTCCCCCAATCTCTTTAAAGGTGTTTTGCTCCGATAAAATATCTAAATTTATTAGGATATATAAATATTATTCGAAGAATGAATGAAATAATAGTTTTTTCAATTGATAAATTAATGATTCATTCATTCAAATTATACTCTCAAATTAGTTAATTATTTCATTAATCGGAGAAATATGAATTCTAACTCTTAAGTAACTACTTCTCATTGATTTGAACCTTTTTCATGAATATTTATTAAAATATAGATAAATAATAATGTTGATTTTTAACCAAACTGCCAATTATCCGAAGTAAATTTTTAGTGCAGTATTTTGGGATTTAAGCTTTCGATAGTAATTTTAAGCCACTGTAGCATATAGATTTAATATTTGTCGTGATTGACACTAAGCCAAGATTCACATTGAATGACCTAGATTTCAGGAACCGTTAACCTCTTTATTTTACAAGAAGTGTAGAAAAAAATGTTCACTCTATTTTCAAATAGTATTCTCTGTGTTTGTAGAAACGAAAAATAGGCATATTAGTTTAAATTATATTCTAATTTATGATCAACGATGAGCCAAAATCAACCTTTTTAAACATACTATACTCACTAAAAAAATTACTTTATAGTCGCCGCAAGAGAGCGTGAAAATGAAGATTGTGTAAGCAAGCCATCAAGCCATATCAGTGAGTTGCAAATAGGTGATATGAAATGTTTAATTTGAGTGTTTTACCACTGACTAATTTTAGTTGAGTTAATAGAATATTATTCCTTTCGAAAGTTTCTCACTTTTTTCTAATGATATCAAATCTTTTTGTTATTGTCAAAGACGTATTTTGACATAAAAATTCATGACTAGCTCAATCGATATTTATATTATATAAAAAATTATACAATAATTATTCTTTACTACGCTGAAGCAAACTTATTTGAGTGTATCCTACCATTGTGTAATTGATCTAACTAGGCTATTACTTCACTTTCATCCAAAAACTAACTTATTTCATCAGTTCTTAACGGCAAAAGAGTAACAATTTTTAGATCCGTTTTCCTAAACATTCGAAATGATATCAAGGAGATATAGGAAGAGGGGAATTAGGTTACGAAAAGGAGAAAGACATTCATTGAGACCTATCCTTGTATCTAGTTGTCATTGGTCTAAATATTATTGGTCCATATAGAATCAGGGATACCTCATTGAGAGGTGAGCATTTGGGAATTTAAATAAAATAAGACCGTGAGTGTAGACAATATTTCCGCAGAACTCCATAAATGTTAAGGAAAATGTGGGAAGAAGAGTTTTATGGATTAATTCGTAGGTGTGTTTGTATCACTTGTATCAGTTTATTTTGCGAATAAGCAAGCTTTAATTGCCAACCAGCCAATGGATTACCGCATTTCCGAGCTAATTGGAAAGCCAATGGGATATATATGATGAGAGAATAAATATAAACAATAAAGTTCTGTGCAGTTTTTCCGAAATAGGAAAGCCAAGTTCAACATCCAAATGGAAGAGCATTTACTAGAACAAGAGGAACGATTCGCTTATCTCCAAATTGTTTTGGAACAAAACGTTCGGTGTATTAAGCGCATAATAGGAAATAACGTGTCAGGTAAAGAATCTTTCAAAAGAAGAAGGGAACTGATGACAAAAATGTTAATCACGGCTTTTAAGAAAAGACTTTTGATAAAGAATGTGATTTTGTACAGCAAGGAAACATAGTCGTTGAAGGACAAGGACAAGCTTAGATCGGAGGCTTTTAAAGGAAGGGCATATTGGGGGATGAAATAGGATTTTGGAAGAAATCCAAAGAAGGTAGGAGAGATGCAGAGAATTTTGACTGATGAAGGGATTTTGGGAATTGATATAGATTGAAAGAATATTAGTTAAATAACCTAGGGGCGGGTAAAGGATAAGCATATTGATCTGAATGAAGAACGATAGAATGTATGCGGAATTGGAGAACAGTTAAGCTTAGTTTGGTGTTTAAGAATGTATATCTTTAGGTGGGAAACCATTTAAATACATTATTTCACACAGGGTAAATTTGCTTTTTTGCTTGCTTACGATTCCTCCTATGTCATGTGAAGTATCTCAACTCATTTTTTCGGACGGAATCAATCCACTCATTTTTCACTAAAACTCAAGTATGTTACGCCATTTGCAGGGTATCCTTCCCCTCAAGTTTTAGTCTCTTTAGGTTCTAATTGCTCTCAATCTTACAAAGAGCAATTTTTAATAACCGTAACCTACGGTTACAATAATTAACACGTAAGCCTTCGAGAAAGCCACGTAGAAGATCTACCTCCCCAAATGATCTTAGAGGTGGCAGTGGAATATAAAAGTCACGATTATACGTTTTAGATCTTTTGGGAAGATAGATAACATAAATTATTGCCATTTGAAATAAAACTACTTCTTATGATCTCATTTATAACCATTGTTTCAAGCTAACCAATTTAGGACGTCGGTACTGGGCATGAGTCTTCTCTTCCCTCCATTATTTCACATCTTTTATTTTATCATAACCTCCTCCATCGTCTATTTATATACATGCCTTATTTAGGTAATGTAATACACAATTAATACATTACCTATCCTTATAAAAAGGAATCCGTCATAGCTTGTATAAAGAATTCATATACGACAATACATGTCATGTCATTGCATGTCATTTTTATTGCTCAAAAAACACATTAATAATTCTTTCACTGAGATACTGACCTGATTTCATTCATTCACCACTGTGTTCCAAAAAAAAATGAGATAGTTCTAAGAGGAATTATGAGACTGCCGAGATATTTATACTCCACGGTAGAATCAATGGAAGATGTCTTCGGGAGAATAAGCGAGTGGTATTTCATTAGAATGAGATTTACGATCGAGTAAGTTTCGGGTATTTAGCTGAGACCAATGAAAAGGCCGCTCCTCCTTGGCCTTCCATTGTTTCGCAACTCATATATTCTTAATTTACTTCCAATTTAACTCTCCTTCCTTCATCTGTTATCGTCCGTTGGTTCTTCCTCCACCGTCGAGCTTCTTTGGCACCCGATTCCCTTTCATAACGACCACATTCCCGCTCATTTCTCTCACGTCGATCTCCCCACCCCACGGAGCGACTCCTTCCCTCTCCTCTACCCCGGTGTACAGACATTCGCCAAATTCCATTCCCATCCTCTCCACACATTATCGCTTCCTCCTTAACCCTTCCTTAGGTCCCCATCCCCCACTTTTCCACTCTTCGTCCGCCGAGACACCCTACTGCTCTATCACTCCATTTTTACCTGCTCTTTCTTCCTTTCCATCACGAACTTCCACGTCTCCACTCACACCCCTCGAGGTGAACCTTTTCCTCTCCCAATTTTATCTTCCTCTCTCTGTTTCCACATTTCTATAAACCCGTCTATCTTCATCTCCCCATCTTCCACACTATCTTCTTTCTCAACCTCTTTTTCACTGTCCACCTCTCTCCCTCCATTTCCCTTTCACCGTACTTCTTCACTTATCCTCCATCTATCTCCACGTCTCTTCCTCCATCTATCTCTTCCACTCTCCTTCCAAGATCTCCTCTCTCCTCGCCTTCACGCTCATACTCCACCTTTTCCTCATTCTCTTCCTCACTCTCTCCCTCTATTTTTTTCCTTATCCCCTTTTCACCCTCTTTCTCATCATATTTCTTTTTCTCTGTCTTTTACAGTTTTTTACTCCCATTATCATTCACGTTGGCTCCCACTCAGGCTCTCCCCAGCCCTCAATTTTTTTTACTAATACTCCCCATGCCGCCAGTTCCCCTTCTCCCGAAAACACCCGTCACCCACCACATCATCGCCCCCTCTTCCAAACGAGAACTATACTGGGCGGTAATTTCCGGGGAGAGCATAATCCGAGTGACATTCCGACGTTCATCTCCGCTCATATTAGACCTCTAGGGAAATGGTTTTGGTTGTCATGGGTCAGAATGCTGCGCAGATTTTCGTGACAAGGAGCGTTTATGCCAGCGACACAAAATCCTGATGATTTTCAGGGATCATAGTCCATTTTAAATCATATCATAGTACATGTTCCTTTCTTTTTTCGATTTGTTACGTACGCAATATAAATTCTACAATGTGAACTTAGCAGCAAAAGAATAAAAAGTGAGCTGAGAAAGCCATTCCTGAATTGGGGCCATAAGCTGTGAACTAGAAATTTTTGGTAAAGAGTTATGCTAAAAATTTAGTCACTTCTAAATATGTGGAATTACCTTAAATCAACTACTCATTGAATCACGGATACAAACATTCTGGAAGTTTCAGGTCTCAAAATATTCTTAATATTACAAACCATTTCTTTGCTTGTTTAAGTAATGCACTGCACTCTATTCATGCTCGGAAACTGGAAGGTCTTGGATTCTTTAGAGGGTTAGGACCATAAAACACACATTGTATGTTTTTAAGGGCAATATATGTTTCTAGAAATCTTCATAAAACACTGAAAATAAACTGCTTTCCTACCCAATTTCGTCCATCATGCCTAAATTGTTAGTTAGATTTATGATATACTCTGCCCTAACATGCAAATTTATGGTTGAATATTGTGATACGAAATATTTCTGAATAAAGTTGATGGAAACTTTTATTAAAATTTAAACTTGACTGCATTAAAAGAAATTGAGCTTAGATTAAGTGATATGGGTATACATATGTGCATTTTCTTCACAATGCTATGGAAAAATTATAATTTTCCTCTGGTATTCACTCCGAGAGTAACAAAATTGGAAATATTTTTAAGACACATTGTTTTCAATATAATTTTAACTGCAATGATGACCCATAAATCATAAATACAAATGGATATAATTCTAAAAAAACAGTGACAACGCATCTAAACATCGACGTACCTATAATAGACTCCTGATAGTAGAATGATATAGAGATAGTTTACGCGCTTTTTTGGACGCTCTTTAGTGTGCAAATACGCAGTCAAAAAAGAGTACTCAATAAAGAGCAATTTTATTGAGTACTTGAGTTTTATTGAAAAAAGAATACTCATAATAATTGTTACGAAATACGTCAACGTGCATCTTTAGTTTCTTCGTAAAGCGTATCTGAACATAATTGAAAGTTTTAAACGTTAGTGAAACACTAAAAAATGGAGCGCATTTTTTAAAGTTTGGATAAGAGAATGAGGATCAGAATCAAACTAGATTGGCTTGATTTGTAAACATTTTCTCGTCTTTTTACTCGGAAAAGTGTTAATTGTGTATGGTCTAACAAGCCAAGGACTAAAAATCTCTCGAGATGGGCGTTGTGCTCCATCCCAGTGCAGCTCCTTTGCCAGCCTACTGCGGTAAAAGGTGGAAGATTATTTAGCCATGCCTTTCGGTATAGATGTCAAAAATCTTTAAACCCTTGCTCATCCTTTTGAAGCTATACATTGGAACTGGGCAAGGTTAATTAAAATAATGCGAAAGTTCCTTTAAAGGGTTCTGGAGACAATCACTCTTAACCCTGCACTAATATTTTATATTGGATACCTCCTTCGAGATAAAAATTCAAATGTTTTTCTTATTATTTATGAACAACTTTCGAACACCAGAAAACACAAAATTTTTCCACAAAGAGCCATTCTTAAACACTTTGAATGTTCCAACTTTTAATTTAGTTGGGGAACAACAAGAGATGAGAGGGAGAAAGAAATGGGGTGATTACACACCACATCTGGAATAAAGGAAAATTTTCCGAAGGAAAATAATATCATGACCACCTCTGCATGATTCTGGAAATCTTTTGACACACTTGAAGCGTAATACTTGTAGTCTTCCGGGGCGAATAGTGATCAACGAATGTTTGAGAAACTCCGATTTCTCCTGAGCCTCGCTCCTTTTTCACGCCTGAAATAACTGATTCCCATCTCAGGGAAAACATAAATACTTGATGGGAGGGTTAATGTACTCGTCCCTCGCTCTTCCTTTTCTCCTCTCTTCCTACCCATTTTCTCCTCCTTCCGTTTCATATTTTCTCTACCCAGCGGGACGTCTTCCTCCTAGATGCCCCAGGCTCCCTTTACTACTCGATCTGAACCCCCCTTTACCCTCCCCCTAAACAACCCAAAGACCTGCTATCCGCCCGGCGAATAAACCTTACCCCTCTCCGCCACTACTCCGTCCATGCTCTCTAAACGGAAACAGCGCCAGAAAAATGTGCAACTCCCCAATCCAACTCTGGTGAGATTGAGGAGAGAGTTATTAACGAAGAATAGTAATGAGAAAATAGATTGGGAAGTGCACGTACATACATACACATCTCTAAAACCTTTAAAATGGGGAAGGCATTTAATACATTGATGGCTAAATATAATTTCATCACATTCTTTCATGCCTTTCCTACAAAGAACGATGGAAATATTGTTAATTTTTAAAATCGCAGAAAAAAATTGCAAAATTAATCATAGAAATTTTCGGAACGCAACGATGCCCACAGTGTATAATATTATGCTCGGAGAGTCCAGAAGTATTCAAATGTGGTGTCGAGAATAAAAGTTTTATGAATTTTATTATAGCGAATGTGGGACCATAGGACATGTTGGAATGTATCTTTCTCCCTTATATCCATCCATGGGTACATGAAGGCGACTGGACCAATGCAAGAGACAAACTGTTCCTCGCGGACCGATAACCGTTGTCATTCTTTCTTTCTTCATTTTGGTGGCCCACAGAGGGAATGACCCCAACCAATCTGCTACTTCATCCATGAGCAAATGAGATCTGTTTCAAATCTCCTATGGGACGGGGTAGGGATTGATAACGAATGAAGCCTTTGTCACAAGACGGGAGCTGTTGGGCATGACGTCAGTTGAGTGGGCGACGCTTTCATTGTAGAATGAAAAGAGTCCATCTTCCGACTGGGGAATCGATTGGAGGTTATTGGGCGGTGGTTTTATAACTTTCATTCAGAAAAAAACAGGAAAAGATAGTCTCCCCACACCCACCGACAACTCACTTCTTCGGGAGATATATTTTTTTATTCCGCGAGTAAATTCAATTGGTCCCTCCTGGATTTAAAAAAAAATATTTCTGCCCTCCACTATGATAAGAAACTTATTAAACATAAATAATCTTTCCCTTTATTCAAAATTCAAACCAATATTACGAAATTATTCAGCTGACATTTTCCAATCTACTTTTGCTTTTCAGACTCCTTGTATTAAATTTTTCGTATTTCATTTGATATGAATTTACAGGAAACCTCAATTTGGTTTTTCCTCATGAATGTTTTACGATACCAATTTGTTACGAAATAAAATTTTAAAAATCTGTGAACACCTTTCCTGATACTTCTCGTATTTTTATCGTTAACATAGACTCAGAAATTAATTTAGGAAATATATGCAGAGCAATGATTAAATTTCTGATAGTCCTATTTTGATTAATATATTTATCGTAACGAATTTACTGGCGGTCAATAAGGAAAAAAGAAAACAAAACCTCATTACTAAATTTTACGTTTTCCGGTGGGTTAACTGTGACTGAGGTACTACAGGTAATAAACGATTTTAAAATGAAATAAGTAGATTTTAGATGTCACAAAGAGTCATATACTGTGCACATATTAAGCTACTAGCATTAAATTCTGTAAAGCATTATCTAATTTATGCACTTTGTTTATTGTTGAACGATAAAATCAAACACCTATGCCTGACCTAAAAGAGAATTAAAATATACTCGTATACGCAAATAAATTTACGAATTTTAACCATTACACTATGGCATTTAACAATTTTGAGTGGATAATTTCGCTTACTATATTCATCGTACTTCTTTCATAACCGATTAACCAACTGCATCAAATACTAAATTATTTCGAATACCAATATTTTGCTTTTTCTGGGTATCGGTATACCAACAACTATCTTTTTTCAATTTCGTTTATGATCTTCCTGGCGCAACTGCTAGAGATATGAAGCAAATAATTAACATCCATTTAGGCTTCTCCACTTTCAAGGCAATTAATTATTGATGACCGCTCTGTAAGTTAAACGGACGCGCATCAATTATCTGTCCATGCGGTTCATTTTAAATCCCTTTCAGTTACACAGTATTTTATGTTCAAATTTACTTCTGAAAAAATGTTTATACATTTATTATGCCATTATAAGTTGTTTGGATCTCCTGAGTTTTGACAACAAAAATAGTTTATCTTGCGCATCAACTCCTTTATAGTCACAATTTATCTCTGCAAAAATGTTTCTAATTTTATCCCAACTCTTTGTTAGATTACATTTTTTCATAATACTCGATTCCGGGATATCCAGGCAAACGATGAAAGTTTACACATTTGAAAGCCTTATATTCTGATTCTTTAAAAATTATTCAGTTGGTATTTCCACTGTTCTTAGTCATATTTTTGGAAGAAAACCCAACCATTAAACGCAGCCAAAAATAATATCCTTGACATGGCGTAGTATCAAATATATTTTTCCTTTCATTCCATTTGTATTCATTTTTTATGATAATTTTACTCTACCTCAATTTGGTTCCCTTATTTATTTACTAACCATGGTATTTTTCATCTATCAACGGAACCCGAGACGTTAAAAGATAACTGTAAGCTTTCATAACTCTATTAATATTGTACACGATAATTCAATCGCAGTTAAATTATTTCCCTTATATTTATAATATTAACATCCATCTAGATATTTAATGTATGTGAAATATTTACATATATTAACTTTAAGTAAACATGCTATTTTCATTTTCTCCGGGATACTGTCTAGCAGAAAGTCTCCCTTTATAATAGAAATTAGTGATGTGAGCCGGTGGCATTACCATTAACCCCGGCAATTTTTTTTCTATTTAGTCGGTTGCTCTCGAAATAATTTACTTTGGGCAATTAAGTCTTCCTCTCTTCATCATCGGAGATGTGTAAACAGTCTATAAACCCAAAAGCCTAAAATGTCCTTCATATTCAAAACGGTTTACTTTAACTGTTTCCCGCGACGCACGTAAAAACCTGTGCATTAATGTATACTCACTGTTCCATTTGTTCAATCTTGCAAGTTTGTGAAGGGAAAATCCTCTTAAGTGGGGAGAAGTCCATGGTGGAGAGGAAAAGAGAGAGAGAATTGAGGTGAGGCGAGGTCCGGGAGGGAGAGTAAAGGGAAATATTGATGGAAAGGGGAGCTAGAGAGCCCCCTTCACTCTGAACAAGGCGCGAGAAGAAAGTGGACCATCGGTGAGGGGTGGTGGCAAAGGGGAATCTTACCCCTTTATTTCTCCTCAGCCACCCTCTCTCTCTTTTTCTCTTCACTTTACCCTTTTACTTCCTTCTCGCCGATCCCTCCGCCTCCTTCCTTAGTCCTCGCGACTCGCCCTAGTAGGCATGGAAGGAGGTCCCTACGGCAAAAAAATACATAAACTTCCTCTTTCCACCTAGAGAATAGCCCAGCAAGGGTGAGATGTAACTGGAACTCTTAAAAAAAGAAAAAAAATACAATAAGGGGCCCCGACCACCTTTCACCACGTATCTCCTTCCACCCAAGTCTTTTTTCATGAGGCTCTTGAAACTGGAGTTGCGTAATAAACCAAGAATATAGAAACTATGGTAAAGGAAGACTACGCGACTGGGGGGTGGAGAAAGACTAGGGGTAAAACGGAAATGAGTAGGGAAAAACATGCATGTATGTGCTGCGTACCTAAAGTTGGAGGAAAACGAGAAATCTTAGTGCGATGGCTAGAATGCGCTCGTTTCTTACGGTACTTAAGTATCTGGTGAAGAGGTAGAAAGAGCTGTTGTCTCGTATAAAATAGTGGCGGGTGATTTCTGGACCGTCGACCGAGCCGAGAGTTCAACATTAAATGCCTCTAGGATCCCTGCGTTGGTGAAGCCTTGCTAGGGCTTAGGCGAAACCGTTATTTCAGTCACCCATGGCCTTAAGGTCATTGTAATCCTATGCTAAGCTCATAACACTTTAAATAAGATGTGGATCAATACAGGAAGCTATGACGTACTAGACTAGGAAGATCAAGTGACCAAAGAGCTGTAATTATCAGAAGATCTCCGTAAAATTTGGGATCAGAATAAAATTTATCATGCTCTGAATAGAGATTAAAGTTCTTGCTATCAATTTCAAAGAGAAAATAGCATTGATTAAAATAATATAGTCCAATGAAAAATTAAGCGGCCCTCGTAGAAATACTATTTTTTCCCACCAAACGTCCTTGCGGAGGCTAGTAAGGTCTTGTGCAGGCGTAGATTCATAAGAACAAAAGTCTACGTGAATTAAAAATTTCAAGAAATCCATGAAGTTAAAATTTTATGCGTCATAGCTTTAACTATTAGATTTAGAGCAACTAAAACCAAGTTCAACTGCAAATAAAGTTAGGATTACAAACATTCAATTATAATAAGGCCTGAATTGGTTTGTCATTCGTTTGAAATATTTTGATTTATATTTTTTAGGAGGAAGAGAATTATATAAAAGTAATGTAAATATCAGTGAGTTAATTTACAAATATCCTGCGGATCAATATTGCATATATCCTTTAGGGAAAAATTAATGGTCAACAGGTTGAATAATATCAAGCTTGAATAAAATAATGCATAGAGAGGTTGAATGAAATAAAAAATATTGCAAAAAATACCAAATGTAAGAGGATATGAATGTTTACGTGTATTATTATCCATTTTTGCAGGTGCGGAGACGAGGTAAACCAGCCCAGGGAAAAAGATAAATTTTCAAAGGACCATCTAATACAACCCTAGCAAAATTCCGGAGGTTATAGGATGGGCGAAAATTTGCTGAAATGAAGAGACAGTGAGCGGTGTACGTACAGAAGATGAGTGGACAGGAGATGGAAATCAAGATAAGAGAACACAAGGCAAGGTTGATGAAATTGATGCGGAATGTTTAGGCCAGAAAAGGGAGGGAAATAAAAATCTTGAGAGCCCATATGTTGGCACAATCTAAGGTTCTGATTTCGATGGACGGCGTATATGTTTTAGAGCAGATCATTATGCAGGCAGTGGAACTGTCAGCTAAGTTTCGTTCGGGTATCTGAGCTTGGGAGGGAATGGAGATCTGGTATAGTGGAGAGGAAACTTTGAAGGACAATGCTGGTTATTGGTTATTAAACACTGGTTATTGAAACGAATATTTTTTGGTATGATGCATTCACCTACGTAGAATGTGAAACGATGGTTACACGATAGAAAATAATAATTACGAGTAAAAATAATCATTATTTTTTACTGATATTGATACTATTGATATTATTGACTTGATATTGACACTATTGATATTATTGACTTGATATTGACTGCGCGTGTAGTTGTTGCTCGAGTTGTATAAGGACTGCCAAAGTGAATGATCAGAAAATGATCGAAGATCAAATGATGAATCAAATATATAATATATATACAGTATCCAAAGAACAACGCGCCACATCATGTGCCTTATTTCTTCGTAGCTTGTGCCATTCTTGATGCTAGTCTTTCCTTCTTTTACCCCACTTTCCCAACGTACTACCTGCAGCTTACGACAATCATTCAGTATTTCCTTCATCCACTTTCTCAGCCTTTTCTTGATTTCACCCAGGAACCTCCTCTCTTCGACCACCCTATTTAAAACCTAAGTGATTGTCTTCCTCTGTCTCCGTTACACTCATATCTCAAAAGACTCGTACTCGCTCATCGTCTTATCTCAAAGACCAGGGCTCACATTTTTAAAGTACTACGCTCTATTTTTAATGTGTTTAATAATATTTTTCCCATCTTTGCGCAGTGTAACCAGTATTAATTCTGGCATTATTGCAAATACTTCTTACGCTAACACTGTTTTTCTCCCAACTACTGAGCCCATTTTCATCTAATGTACACCTGGAATATATGACATCCTCCGCTATCTCTAGTTAATTCTTCATTACTTTCATTCTCATTAATTCAATTTCACTCGCATTAATTATAAACTATGTTGAATATAAACTTATCTGATACACAATTTTTTATATATATTTCACAATTTAGATCTCTTATGATCCAGCTATTTAATTCTCATTATCCATCTACTTAATTAACTCCACCACTTTTTTCGAATCTGATACTTCGTCAAACTTTTCCTTAACTGTCTTTAGTTGTACACTTTTATTTTATCATTTATTTATATAATATCCTAAATGTTCGTAAAAATGACCTTGCAATCAAATTATTTGTTTCTAATACATATCAGCGATAGAGCCTCCAATACTTGAAAGTACGGGTGTTTCATAAAGGCCGGATTCTAAAACACAAGGCAAAGATGGAGCACGTACATCTGCTCAAAATATAACTACGCGGCCGCAGTATAACTCTGAGTACCAGCAATATATGTGTGAATTCGCAAACACGTCCCTTGATGTAGCATGCCTCGAAAAGAGGCTGTCGAACTGGAATATTGAGGGTACATGGAACACCATAAACTTTCCTCTCCGCGACAAGTAAAGCTATCTTATTACCTGACTACCGTTCCAACGCCTTTGTTCTCCTCTAACTTCCAACGAAGCCACAGGATGAAAAGTAGGAACACGGAAAGGAGATATACGTGTACGTGGAAACCATAAGCGTATTTCCCGTGGGATCACGCAAAATTCTAGTGGATGAGAATGGAGATGGATTTCATGCGCAGAGAGATCATTTGAAGAGAAAATTTTACACGAGCAACCAGGGAGGAATTCTTGTAGTACCTATTTTCCATTTCTTAGTAAAACTTCAGGTGCCATACGGTTTTATCATCACATTTTGAAAATGTTCTTTGATTTCATAAATTGAAAACATATTGAATTACGAATAACACAAAGTTTCAATTATGAACTCAAATACAAAGTTAAAATTACCTTACCGTGAAATACAATTCAAGCAAATTTTCACTAATCACGAGAAGTTATTTATGTATTAGTAAGAAATTGTAGACTTAATGCATTTTTTATTAATATTCCAGCAATAAAACCTCTTGAAGTTGTGGTTAACTGTTTAAATTGTACAGATATCTTTCAAAGTATCAATTTGAATTAAAACACCTTTGGGCGGTTGGATAAGTCATGACTTACTAAAAATTTAAATTAAGCAATATCAGTTTTCAGTTTTCATTAAATTGAAAAAACGTTTTACAGCTATTTCTCGGCTATAAATAACCCCATGCTAAGTCTAACAAATCAAATTTCCAGTCAAGTTATGCCAAATCAATGCCTATCGTGGAGAAGAACCCGTTTCACCATTCTATTTAACCAATGTTTGCCACTATATTTACTTGAATGGCATTGATTATTTTCCTATACTATTAAGGCATGCCATTATAAATTGGTTGTTTGGTCAATTGATGCATAAGCGTCACTGTTTTCTCTGAAATATTTTACCAAATCTTTTTCCTCTCTTCTTGAAAAAGATTATTTGTGCATGCCCAAAGTAAAAGTGAGGTCACAAAAATTTCAAATAGAAACTCTGTTGAAGCATAAAGTATATTAGCATTCTATCCAATAACTTGAAGCAATATACAGATATATATTTTCTTATTGTTATATTAAGTACTTCCAAGACCACAAATGACATTTTAAAACAACTCTAAAACCACTTTTTAATTCTTATTACTCTAATAAACATTACTACTTCTAGAGTCATCAAATTCTCGAAATATTTACGGAAAGATCATCAAATCCGCTACAGAAAAGGAATATTTACCAACCATGACTTTGCTGTCACCTTTGTTCAACTCCTTGAGCGTACTCAAGCATCATGTAGCTTCCGCGACTTTGCTTTGAGCTTAATATGAAGAAGAGCTACCGTGGGAGAGACGGCAGACGCCAACCCCATCAGATGCATGAGCACGCACTGGTACACCCACGTGCTCCGTTATAGTACCCTTGAGAAAGATAACAGCTAACCAGGTGTACAGGGTAGAAAAGAGGAATAGTTTGCGTGGAAAAGGGTCCTCACCTCCCAAGTAGCCACACAGATACACGCAAAATTTCCTGGTCATTTTTGACCGAGGAAAAAACTAATCTGGCACAAAGATGATCCTACGCGACGATGGAAGAAATTATTCGCTAAATTTTTGATGATTAATTAACAATTCCCAAGCTTCGATGGTTCTAAGTGCACTCTTCAATTATTAGGGACCAATTTGGATCCGATTATGAATTTAACGAGCGGTAGTGCATGGACGATTTATTTTTACTCAATTATTCGTAATGCAATCCAAAGTTTGAGCGACAGCTGGTTTCCATTTATTCCTCTGTAATGTTAACTCCCGTACGCATTGAAAGCCCTTTCACCTCTTAATATCCTCTGCACCTCAATTCCTTATTGAAACATTTCTCGACCTTCCTAAAGTAGGTCTTCCTAGCAACGATGAGCCACTTATTTCTTCGGCTTTCATAATTTGTTTTCGGATTTTTGGCCCTTCCAACAATGGCCCCCGCTGACATGTAGCAGTATTTTTTAAATTTGTTCACTCAATGAAGGAAAAATGTATAAAAATGTGGTTCATTACGCATAGATTCAAATTTTTCTTCCAATTATTTAAGAAAAAAAAGAAACATCATGTTTCTTTCTATGATAAATTTTAAAAATCCGATATGAATGCACGCAATTTACCTATATGTTAATCCTTTGAAATCTATTATTAGACCAGTCAATACAGATTTTATATTTTTCCAATATTTCTTATGTTATTTTAACTATTTCAGTTTTAATTAATGACAAATTTATTTAATGTGTTTTTCTAAAATATAAATGAGCTAATATAAAATGTTATATGTGTAGATGGTTGAAAAGAATCTCACTCGCTCTACTGTCTTTAACCTCAGGTGAATTCCGACACGTCTCGGTTGAGAAAATAGTCGTACATGTTTCAAAACATGAAAATCAAGATTATTTGAAACTAAATAATAAAATCCCAATTTCTACAGAAATATATAATAAAATACAATCAGAGTGTATTTGCCTGTTTCGTAGATTTAAAAAAAGCGTTTGATAGAGTGAATTGGGAAAAAATAATGCATGTATTGCAGAAAATAGGAATGGATTGGAGGGACAGGAGACTGATCCGCTACCTGTACATGTCTCAGACTGCTCAGGTGCGAGTGGGGAACGGAGAGTCCGGATGGGCAGTGATAGGAAGAGGTGTAAGGCAGGGTTGCCCATTGTCACCGGTACTGTTCAACGTATATGTAGAGGAAATGATTAAAGAGGCATGGGAAGAACTGGAGGTAGGAATGAAAGTCGGAGGGGAATTCGTAAAATCGGTTAGGTTTGCTGATGACCAAGCATTAGTTGCTCAGTCAGCCAAGAAGTTGCAAGCATTGCTGAGTGAATTGGAGGTTCAGTGTGATAAATATGGGTGTGGAGAAGAACGGAGAAGGTGAAATGCACAGAAAGGAAAACAAATGAGGAAGAAGGTGGGTGAGGAGAGGGGTTTGTTGAAAGAAATCCTATGGAGGCAGGAAAAATGGATGAAAGGCGTATTGAGCGGTAGTGGAATGTTGAAGAAGGTAATAGAGGGGAGAATTTTGGGCAAGCGGAGAAGGGGTAGGAGCGGGATAGGGATGTGTAGGGATGAAGGGAGGAAAGAGGTACACAGAGATGAAGAGGGACCTGACATAGAGTAGGTTACTGGATTGGGTTTTGTTTGGGGTTGCGGAATATTTGTTTAATGGTTGTGTCCATCCAAAAACCTACCTTAACCGGTAGATTACCTCATAATAATATATATATACGAGGGTCATCCGGAAAGTAGTACCCGTTCGTGAAATAAAGACACAAAAGTAAATATTAACAAACATAAAAAATTTTATTTGAAAGAGGATACTTTAAACTACTTCTCAACATAATCTCCAAGCAAATTAAGGCATTTGTCATAACGTGTGATAAGTTTCTGTATTCCTGCTGCATAGTCCTTCGCCGCCAGCTCATTGAGATACAGGGTCACTCTTTCTTTAAGTTCTTCATCGCTGTCAAATCTTTTTCCTGCCAAAAAGTCTTTAAGCTTTGTAAAGAGATGAAAATCTGAAGGGGCCAAGTCCGGGCTATACGGTGGATGGTCGAAAGTTTCCCATTTGAATTGCTGCAAAAGTTTTTGTGTTATCCCAGCTGCATGAGGCCTGGCATTGTCATGAACGAGAATGACACCAGTAGACAATAGACCTCGCCGCCGATTTTGTAATGCCCGCCGTAATTTCTTTAATGTTTCACAATACGCATTGGCATTAATAGTGTCTCCACGGGCCATAAAATCAATAAGCAATACACCTCGTCGATCCCAGAAAATGGTTGCCATGAGTTTCCTGGTGGACAGAACTGTCTTGAATTTTTTTGGTTCGTTTGGTGAATGAGCATGATGGCACTCCATTGACTGTCGTTTACTCTCAGGTGATGCATAACAAACCCATGTTTCGTCACCAGTAATTATGCGAGTCAAGAAAGAGTCTCCTTCATCAGAATAACGCCCCAAAAACGTCAGTGCTGCAGCCATACGCTTGGTTTTGTGCTCATCTGTAAGCATGCGAGGGACCCATCTTGCACAAATTTTTGCATAATGCAGATGGTGTTTAACAATTTCATGAACAATTGTTCGAGAAACATTGGGAAAATGCTCACAAATGTCATCAATTGTGACGCGCCGATCGTTCCTCACGAATTCGTCAACTGAGCTCACCAGTTGGTCTGTAATGACAGACGGTCTCCCCGAACGCTCATCATCGTGTGTGTTCCCCCTCCCCATGTTGAAGTTGCGACACCACCGCCGAACAGACGACTCGTCCATTACATTGTCTCCATACACCTCCTTTAATTGGCGATGAATATCACATGGGCGAACGTTTCTTGCATTGAGGAATTTAATCACTGCCCTCACTTCACAACTGGCGGCGTTCTCAATTTTTTTAAACACAGAAACAACACAGGCAATGCTAGCGTCACGCAACTTGGCTCAGAGAAGGCAGACAAGCCACTGAAGCTATCTGACCTCGTCCAGCGGCTACTCGCGTCGTCAGCACTTCATGCGGCACGAACGGGTACTACTTTCCGGATGACCCTCGTATATATATTGATGTATAGATGTATGCATACATATATACGAATACAAAAACATGCCTTATGGTGAATTTACACTCATTCACATTGAAATAAATATAAGGAAAAGGGATAGGAACACACATAAAAGACGAACACAAGAGAGAAGGGGAAGATGGAATCTAGCAGATCACAAGGGTAAAAATATTTCCTTGGCCGGGACTTGAACCCCGGATCTTTCGATTTGCCGGGCCGATTCTCTAGCCACTTGAACTAACAAGGAAACGTATTTTACACTGATATATATATATATATACATATATATATACATATATATATACATATATATACATATATATATATATATATATACATATATATATATACTTCACTAAATAGTCATAGCAAACACAGAAACTAAAACATATTAAAGATTTATTATTTATTTATTATTACTCACTAGTTCTCGAATTTTCGGTGGTGCAACCGGTGGCGTGCTTTACCAAGAAAGTAAATTTATATATATATATATATATATATATATATATATATATATATATATATATATATATATATATATATATAGGTATAAGGAAAGGGGATAGGAAAACACATAAAAGGCGAACACAGGACATGTGGGGAAGGCGGTTTTTGAGCAGATCACGAAAGTAAAAATGTTTCCTTGACCGGGATTCCGCCCGGCAAGTGGAAGATCCGGTGTTCAAATCCCGGTCAAGGAAACATTTTTACTTTCGTGATCTGCTCAAAAACCGCCTTCCCCACATGTCCTGTGTTCTCCTTTTATGTGTTTTCCTATCCCCTTTCCTTATACCTATTTCTATGTTTGAATGAATATTTGTGCGCCGTATGGCGGGACTTCGTATTTGAATGTATATATATATATATATATATATATATATATATATATATATATATATATATATATATATATATATATATATACATATATATATATATGTATACATATATACATACATATACATATATATAAATATATATACATATATATAAATATATATACATATATATCACCAAAAAATTAGTTAAATTTGTAACACAAACTTTTCAAAAAAAACAATCATTATATACGTGTGTGATCTGAAAAGTTTCTGACTCATAAAATTTCAGAAAAACTGTCTTGTATTTATTTTTGTTAGGTTGGAAACGCTCCTTAACACCCTGGTATACTGGCTGATAAGTCCAACAATGCAGTGAGTGAAAATAGTGAAAAAATGCAAAGAACTTTGTAATTAAATTCATTTTTTGGATTAATGAAATGAATGCAATTTCCCACAAAGAATTCGGAAATGTGCAAGTTTTCATTGTTTTATTAATAACATAAAAATGACCATATTTTGGTAAATACATGAAGCAATTGAAAGGAAAAAAATCCATTTTCTCAGGAAAAAGTGAATTTGTAGCAGCCAAATTGAAGATTAATTCAATTGAGGGATATTTTATATGGGAATTTAAACTTTCATACCAAATATCGATTTATTCAATTCACTGTATCGTAAATCTGTGTTTTGCTTATTCACGATCTCAAAAGCCTGAATTTTTTTTAATAAAAAATATTACTCTTAAATATTTTATGTTTTCGGTCGGATAAAGGTCTTTAACTATAACACTTCCGATTTTTTTCTAGATTGTTATTTTAATCCTTTACACTATCTTTCTGAAAGATTATTATTAATATATTATTGACACTTTAGTATGGTTGCACTATTCAGAATACTAAAACTTCCTCTATATAAATAACCGAGTGACATAAATGAAGGAAAACTAAAAGAGATCTGAAAAATCTAATCTAGAGTGGGGAGGAGTAAACCGTTTTGAACATTTTCGGCCAGTGTTGGCCGAAAGTTATTACCCCAGATGCTGTTCTTTTAATAGGACGCTGTTCACAATCTATGAATTACATATATTAATACATTTAATACCTCCTTAATCTTATCCTTATCAAACTTACTCTCTGTTTCATTCCATTGTACTGCATTATCCAATCACATATATGATGGTTCTGACAGTATCCTATAATCACCTTTCATTTCAAATAATTTCTGTAAGTAATGATCCCTTGCCAATTGATCTTAATCTAGGCGTATGGAATGGAATATCTGGGATAATTCTTTAATTTTTGCTTTTTCCGAATTCATTAGTATTCTTTCTTTTCATCGATTTAAGGCAATTTTCTCGTCTCCTGGTCCCTGGTAGATAAGCCCAAGCCGGTTGGTAGAATGGACAGAATGGACATGGTTACCTTCATCGTGCTTGCAAAAATATATTCTCATAGGGAAAAGAAAATAGTTAAAATTAAAAGGTAATAAAATAAAAATAGCGGAAAAATGCCGGGTATGCTGGTTAGTTGAAGTCAACACGTCCCGCGGGAGATGCATTCCATCCTTTATATTGCCTGGTCCATAAGAGTCGGAAAGAGAGAGAGAGAGAAATGAATACCTCGGGAATGGCTCCCTCCTCTCTTACCCTTCACTCTCAACTCCTCCCATTTCCCAGACGATCTCTTTCCGTCTTCTTCACATTTCCCCATACCCTTCGCTGCCAATCCAACCCGTCTATTCACCTTGCCTCTGAATTACTCTCGGAAAGGATGAGAGGAATCAGGCTCAGCGAAGAAAGAAATGAATGGATAATTTCTCCAAAGGGAACACGGAAATTATCTCAGGACTTTATACAGCTAAGAATATTAGCGTGGATCTCCGTTTTTATGTCGAGACTAATGACTTAATTATTTCGTCATAACTTCAGATTTTTAATATGAATCCTGGGGGCTGGATATGGCGATTCAGAGATAATGACCGAAAAAAGTGAAGGGATTGCTTGAGCGCGTGTGCTTGCAGTACACTTCTTCACTTGGGTGACCAGTTAAGATATTTAGGGGAAAAATGCACAGAATTAACTCGTTGTGAAATAGCGGATTCCAGGAAATAGAAATAAATGGAGTTCTTTGTACGTAGGTTGAATACGAATGCAAGTATTCTTAGAGACCAATACTAGGGTAAAAGATAAATTTCTCAAAGATTAAAATAAATTGATCGGTGGATCGCAGGTAAATAACGATTGTATTTCCAATTATAGTTGTTATTGTTTTTCCTTTGAGTCGGTCACATTGTGATGACACAAGGATAAATATCTAAGGAAGACATTATAAACCTTAAAATGTATGTATTGATACAGGTACACTAATCTTTCCTAACTTATAAGTATCAATTATAATAGAGCTCTGTTTAATTGGTTGCTCTATACTTAGTAGTTAACTATTAACATTTTTTAAAGCAAATTGTGAATGAAAGACCATGACTTCTATGACCGTAAATTCCACAGTCATAAAACTCAAGCCAACTTTTAGAATGATAATTTATTTGTCATGTAAGGGAAATATATTATTATTAGATCGAAATAGCTTTTCTCAAGGAAGAAATATGATTTATTCTAACTAATGGTACCTTAATAAATTACACTTTACTGCGTAGAAGACTAAAAGGTGGATATCTCTAGTTCTAAACTACTACTGTCTAAAACAGATGGTACGGCGAAGTTGAGATAAGGACAGGGAAAAGAAAAGCAAGTAAACACAAAATTTAAAAGGTTACACCGGTGCGGAGAAGTGTCGTGGCTTTTGGTTCGGTAGGCCTACTTTCCGCTGGAAAATGGGTAAGGGACAGAGGCCAAACTGAGAGTCGTATCCCCGATTCCTTCGTCGCCACCTGACGCACAGAAGGGGAGCAGTCAATACTTCTTTCTTCTAGTAATTATTTAACCTCTTCAGCTCTTCAATGCCTTCTTTAATCGCTTTAGTTGCACAGTAATTTGAATTTGATGAAAGATCGTTGTAAAACAGTACTTAGTAGAATAAAGTATCGTATATTATTCGAAGCGATACAATGCCAGATTGACGATAAAAAATTTGCATTTCCTGTTGACCAACGATTTTAAGGCATATTCCAAATATGTTTTCGCCCTCCCCACTCATTACATTTTAGTTACAGACTGAAGTGAATGATGAAATACTCAAAAATATAATGTTACAGCGGGCCAGGAAATAAATAAATATTGCTTGATGATATTCCGTGTACGAGTAACAAATAAAAACCGCGTCCATACTTTCAGCCGACGTCAATATTAAACCAGATACACCTATCTGTCTATACAGTAATATTTACAAGGTATCGTGTCAAAAACTGTTTTCACCGTACCAAAGTTGTGCATCAATTCTGAGTCTAACTTGTATTTCCATTAAATAGAGACGATCCCAAGGAAGGATAACGTGCCTCCATTGAATTCAAATCGCAAGGGATCAACTTCAACTCAGTATGCACTCAAGATAGGCCTCCATAGGGACCCAATGGTGCCCAAAGACCCACTCGGATCGCATGAAGTGCCATCGCCAAGCAAAAACGTTTTTTTAAATAAACCATGTCGGTTATTCCGTGTTACCTGGTGCACAACCTACCAAAACCACCAACAGGAAATTCATGATTTTTCTCCTACGTGTTAACTAGCCATATATGGTACGCATGTAGGCAATGAATTACCTTTTGCGTATTTTGACGCTGATGAAAAAATTTCCAAAAAAATATTTGTCACCTCTTGTCAGCTAAGAAAGTCAATAGGAGTCACACAAAGTAATTTTCAGGCACGACAAAAATAAGTATTAATTAAAAATTACCCTCTTTCTTAATGTGTGACTGTATATGGACATCTTCACAGGGTCTTTAAACTCGGTCTTCACACCTTACGTGTACTGTTATTTTTTATCGTGTCCTACAGAGAAAAGAGTTTTCCCGCAAATTCCTTTCCTACATCAGGATTTACTGCATTTCTACACCTGCCGTTATATATCACAATCAATTACAATCTACTTTACCTTTCCCTCTCTTAATTTATATGAGAGCTTTTTGGGAATGCTCACGTGTCTTCTTTCAATTTAGCATTGAAATAAAAGTGATATTAATCTCGTACGAATTTCATCGTCTTTCATGAAAATATTTGGGAATTCCTCACATCATAAAATCATTCAGTTGTCTTCTGAATCGCAATCTCTTTTGAATTCCAACCCCATGTTTGTTGTAATTAAATCAAACATGGTAAAATAAATACGAACAGACCTTTGGTTAAAAGGGCGTTGATTTTTTTAACTAGAAAACCTTTATGTTCCCTTCCATTATCCTTTTGATTGCAATTTCTCTGAATCGTTCCCAAATCTCCTCCCTTCTTGATCGTTCCTTAAAAATATATATTTTTGAGAAAAACGACCAAACTCTCTCATAGCTTACTCCTGTATCTTTTTTGCAAAAACAAATAGTAGCATGGGAAGGTGTATAAGAATTTTCACAAAGGAAAGGGTGATGCCTCACCTGTATTTCACCCTCCCTACCCTTCTTATATTTCAGGGAAATTCGAGGAAATTTAATACTTTCTTCCCCTCTCCTTTTCATTTTCCTTGGAATTTTTAGAAATCTCATAGCCTTATTTTTTTCTCTTCAGAAGGTATTCCCCTCTCTCTTTCATCTCATTTCACTCGGCGCTGCTCAAGCTTAAATGAAATCTGAATACTTTATATCAAAGAGGATAAACGGTTTGATCGCCTCCACACACCTAAGCACTGTAGTCATTTTCCCTTGGAATGCGAAGGGTTTCTTGCACGATAGTAAAGCGGACAAACTCTCTAAAAGTTCTAGTGTGACCGACGAAATACGTTATTTTCCTTCGGAAAAAGTATCATCAATGCATAACGGATTGCCAGGTTTTTAACAAAACAATTTTTTTTACTCGAATCCATTCACTGACCTAAAGAAAGAAAAATATTTCCAATGTAAAAATTCTCTGTCTCAAAGGCAGATACCACAATGTTTCAAGCGTTAAGTAATACATCCGAAAAAAAATTATCGCCACTCATAATGCGTTCAAAACACTCATTTTTCTGCAATTACTGGGAAAAAGAATTCTCATTCACATTATTTTATGCATATGTTATTTGTGAAAGAATATAAGACCTTTTACATAATGTTTCCGTCATATGCGAAAATTATATCTCTTGGGGAATATTAACAAGGAAATATGGTCATCTCCCAAAAAAGCCTTATAAACCATCTCTAAAGACAATGAGGTCTTTTCCGCTTTGAATGCAATTAAAATTATTCCGCTTTCTGGAATATAAGGTAATTATACAATTAAATTTTCCGGTTAAGGCAATATTAAGAAGATAAATTGGAGTAGAAAAATTATGCAGACATAATATTTTAGATATAATACATCTGAATAAGAGAAAAACGATCGATGGTTTCAGGCGTTATTTTATGGAATCGGTTCATACTTAAGCGGATAAAATAATACTTTGTAATTCCACTTCATGTAATGCTGGAAACATGTGTTCTGCAAAACTATTTCAAGTTTAACGGAAAATATTTTGGACAACTCAATGGCTTGGCCATGGGCTCCCCCTTGTCCCCCCTCTTGGCAGATATTTACATGGACCACTGGGAGAAATGTTTGTTCTCCTCTGGGAATATACTCATCAAGTATGTTTTATGCTGGTATCGGTATGTAGACGATGTCTTTTGTATGTGGAAGGGTTCAAAAAGGCAAATTGAAAATTTCTTAGCTCATTTAAATTCTCTAAATAAGAACCTTAAATTCACCTGTGAGTTAGAAGAAAACAATTCACTCAATTTTCTTGACTTAAATATTTCAAAAGTTAAAAATCACTTGGATTTCTCCATTTTCCGGAAAGCTTCATACACAGACCAAGTTATTCATTGTAACTCAAGGCACTGTTTTTCCCAGAAACTGTCCGCCTTCCATTCTATGATCCACCGACTGACAAGCATTCCTTTGTCTCTATGCAATTTCAAGAAAGAACTGTCAACAATTAAATTAATAGCACGTAATAACGGCTACGATGATAAACTAATTGATAAACTATATTTAGATAAAATAAAAAAACAGGCAATTGACAGAATTTATAAATCCCAGCCACTACATGATTCCTCTGCCAAGTGGCGAAGAATCCTGTATCTGGGTGAAACTTGGAAAAAAATTCACAAATTGCTACCAAAAGATAAGTTAAAAATCGCTTATTATAATAAATCAAGCCTTAAAAACCTGCTCTCACACGCAAAGGACAAAATTTTAGAAGGAGAAAGAGCGGTGTTTATATGTTACGTTGTGAGTGTGATGCAGTGTACGTGGGTCAAACAGGAAGGAAATTCGGTACGCGAGTGAAGGAACACCAGGCCTGTGTGCGGAACCAAAAGCCATCTTCGCATTGTGCTAAACATTTGCTGGACAACCACCACCAGAGTGCCTTTCAACTAGAAATATTACATGTTGAGAAGAAAGGGTATAGACTTGACGCTTTAGAGCAACTGGAGATTTTAAAATATGTTCGCTCCAAGGAAAAAATTATTTTTTAATGACCTATTGTACACCTCCCATTCCCCTCTCCTAAACCTTTCCCTCCGAGATATCCATAGTGAACCTAAAAATTCCACAACCTCCCCCCCCGCTGGGGACTCCCAGTAAAGGGATAATCCGGTAGGGACTCCTCCCCCCCCCCCTCTCCCACGGCCCTCCATTACCCACCCGTTCTATTCCGCCTGGCTCTCCACCCACAAGCGCGCCTTGCCCAACCCCCTCCCCCACCATCCTCCTCCCCAGCCCCCCCCCCCCTTTTTCTATCTTACCTTCCCCCCAATTTTCCTCCCCCCTCCCCCCGGTCTAAGGGTTGGTATATACGGATATATACGTTGGTCGCCTGTAAGTCTGCACCTGAAGATGACGTTGTACGTCGAAACCCGGGTCGTGTGTTTGTGAAATAAATCTGTGGAATTACAAAGTATTATTTTATCCGCTTAAGAGAAAAACGAATATTTTGATTTTGGTTCCGAAAAAAAGAAGAATTTCTTATCTCCAGAGTAAAATTGATAACAATTTTAAATTCCGTTTGACACATATTCGATATAAATAAAATTTTAAATTAAATCTCTATAAAATCACTTCTCTTATATATATTTGATATCTTGGTAATGACAACTCATTGTCACTTCGTATGAACACACCGTCTTCAGGAGAGTTATTTTTTCTTCTCCCGTAATATTTAGTGACTTAATTGTTATCAGAGAATGTCCCACTATCATTATAAACCTTAGAAAAATACAGCGAGAATTATAGCGTGAAATTATTTTTGTAAAATATCAACTACTAGGATATAAACACACTTTTTAAACTTTCGACTTTATAAAATATTAGTTTGAAACTGAGATTATTGTTTTAAAATTGGATGGAGCTGTTAATCCTTAGAAAGTTAGAGGATCGACCTGAAATATTTGCAGCTCTCCACAAGATGCCGCTTTGCAGTGATCTTCAAACGGCGATAAATCTAAAGTTGTATGGTTTTCACTCATTCTACTCATATTTGGGATTATCCATCCAAATCCAATATTTGCTCTAACTTTCCTCTTTAAATTTATAGTTGTTATTTAAAACAAAGTACCACATCAATGATTATAATAACCCCTAAAAATGGCACGTCATTTTATTGCAAAGAAACTAAATACTACTGAATGGCAGTTATTTTCTGTTATTTTTTACGTCTTCACAGAACGTATGTTTAATATATTCTTACCGAAATATTAGCTTAATTTCTTAAGTCTCTAAGATAGCCTTTTTATGCATCAATAGCTACACAATAAAAATAACTGATTAGCTTTGGTTATCCCCTTCCTTAAGACGACATCAGCCTATACTATTCCTATTGGCCGTACCCCCATGCAAGACCATTTATTTTTGGTTAATTCCCTCCCTCCACTCCTATCTGCCCTCACGCTTCCTTTCTGCTCTTAACATGCACACGAAACTTTGGTAAAATATTTCTTCATTGCATGCATAGAATTTAAACTATCGTAATGTATAATAAACATTATTGTGGAATACTTGTACCCTTAAAATTTTATATTAATTCCTGTGTGAGGACCATGACATTTGAGTATCCAACACAAAAAAGTGAAAAAAATTTATTTTGCATACACTAAAATTTGTTTTCACAATTAATTTCTTTAGTTAAAAATACTCTAAAAGTGGTAACTATAAGGAAATTTCAAACTATACCTCTTTTGGAACATGCACTAAACAAAAAATGTATCCCGTGCTTTCCACTAATATGAATTAAGTATCTTGTAAATCACTGTACACATTAAATATTGATTACGAAATATTTATGCCAATAATTACTATCATATTTTTAAAAAATACCATATTTGTATCTAAATTACAAATATTAAGATAATTATTCATGGAAACTGTTTTTATTAAGCATCAAAACAAAATATATAAAAAATACTCTCGAAAATAATTCGGTTCATGAAAGCTTGGTTAACAACAACAGAAAAATCGATAGTTTCTACATAATACAAAACTGCAATAGCCACAACAATACATTAAGAAGGCTTTTCTAAAATAATTCAAGAAGGTGTAAGAAAGGCATGGTTTAAATACTCAAATTTTTCACATACAAAAAAATTATTTCCATTTATTAGTACGGATTTCAAGAAATATTGGAACATACGTAACTACGTTTATTTAGTCCTTTTGTCTCTAAGATAGTCTCGTAAAGGACTTTACGACAACTATTAGAATTTTTATACTCCATCCTTTACAATAAAACATTTTTTTAACTGTTATATGCTGCCATTAATTTTTCTCTTCTCACACAGCCTTGAGCCTACCCACGTCTTTGTAAAAGATAACACGAGACTCCAAAAAATACTCTTCTCCCTTGGAATCATATTGAGAGCCCCGGGCGTGATTAAAGCGCTAGCCGAGGGAAGCTGAACGATTTCGGTAGAATGCTCAGCGACCCGCGGAGACGAACCGTGAAGGGGAGGAGAGGGAGGGAAGGCTGCAGCCTCTTTTTCTACCGTCCGCTTAAATCTAACCTTTCCCATACTCATGGCATGAATATATATCACGTGACTACGCGTATCACTACGCTGTTTTCTTCTTGTTTTGATTACGCCGCTTGGTCTAACAATTTTCTCTTTCCGATACTCCCGATCCCCGAACAAGGATACCCGGGATGAAAAAGCTTCCTCCCATTCCAGAGAGGACCTGACTTCAAACAGGTGAACGAGGAATGTTTAAAAAACGCCTTCTTCTATGGATGAGTGAACTCTTCGAAGGGTTAGCGTGTAATTGTGTGGAAACACTTATGGCCCTTTACCATGATTTTCCGATTTGAAACAAGTTTAACCGAACGCAGTGGGTGGTAATTTACTTGAGAGGTCTGAATGAAGTGGAATTATAAATGGAGTAAATTTCGTATACATAAGAGGGGATCGTACGTACAAGTGAATCATGCAGCGGCAGGGGTTTTACGCACTCCAAGGAGAAAAGAATGGCCCAAGGATATGACACGAATTTTTACTATTCTCAAACAAATAAACATTAATTTGTGGCAAATTAGTCGAAATATTCTAATGTTTTTCCGTTAGATTGTGCAATGAATATCTGGAAGGGAATAATATTGTTGTCTTTAGTGTGCGAACGTTGAAGTTTGTCTTTTATTGCCTCGACAACCTCAACACCGTTTAACCTTGTAAATTGCAATCAACGCCTGCATTTCTGTGCATACGACCCGCACTACATATATGTATCGCGGATCGCTCACGTTTACGGGGTTATTAATTATCTGTTCCATTCTTCCAAATAGCTGTCCCTAATAGAGACCCGATGATTTCTAAAGATCCTTCCATTGTCCTTTATGCATGTCCACAGATTGGCAAACAACCTTCCCTCTACTTGGCATTTCTATGTTCACCAACGATAGTCAAGTCGTGGTTATCTTCGAAACATCCAAATAGTTTGACTTACTGTAAAGTTGGTTCAAGAAATTTTATCAACATGCGTGATCCTAAGGGAATTTTTATTTGACAAGAAATATATAATGTCGTATATAGTTGCGCACTGCAAATACTGCAGGGAGTATATGTATGTATATTGGACATCTTAATCATAGACAGTTTTTCATCTTTATGCATTAATGATAATTATACAATCCCTCTAATATTTTGCAAATTTATTGCGTTTTCACGCGTTCATAATGGTTTATAAAATGAATAAACACCAATACTAGTGTTATCTATTAACACACATAGATACAAACAAAATGGTGAAACCATGTAAAACCACTCATTTGAGAAAACAAATAATCGGGAATTACTATTATTTTACAACATGGACAGACGCAATAAAATAAAAATGATATCAATTGCATGAAGTCTGTTTATTTATTAATTCAAGAATTTATTAATTCTTCCGATCTATTTTTTTAATTTATTGAAGAAATTAAATCAAAGTTAATAAAATATTTTCTATATTGGATGCCAGATTTTAAGACATAACTAAAAATACATAAACGAAGTAAAATATAAATACGCAGCTCAAACATTGAATAACTGTTTTAATAATAAGCTAAAACAAAACTAGAATGACTGGATATACAGCTTTCATAAAAAAGAGGTTTTTCTTTTCATCCTTCTGGAGAACTCAGCTTACGAAGATCCGTAAGGGGTTAATCATACTTCGTGCAATTCGATTTTGCGAAAACTTTCGAAGAATTTATTTAAAACTATGTTTTCTCCCAAAAAATGTTTAATCTGGATTAACCGTTGTTGATAAGACACCAAAATACTATGCAAAAAATGTTATATAGGCAGTACGAAATATCATGTTATCGAAAGAGAGGTTAAATGATTAAATTAGCACTTTCTAACAACCCAGCGAGAAATTTCTTCCCACCTGCTTAAAGTTTTCCTTGTAATGGAAATGAAACAGAAGTTTTAAATTATTTCAACCGGAGGCCTTAATACGATTGCTAATTCCAGTTAAAGGAATTCCGAGATTTTCTTGATTTCGCTGCAGCCTTTTTTCTACAAGTGAAATCTTCAAACCTTTTAATGCCCCTCTCTCCACCCTCTTCTTCCTCTTTTCCTCTCGCTCACCCTCCCCTAGTTCCAGGATTGCTCACAAAGTGTCCAATTCAAGGACAATCTTAGGGGATAAAGAGTTGATTAATGTAACTATATGTATTTTATACGAAATATTCATATATATGTATATATATATGTATATATATGTATATATATATGTATATATATGTATATATACATATGTATATATATATACACATATATATATACATATATATACATATGTATATATACATATATATATACATATATATATACATATATATACATATATATACATATATATATACATATATATACATATATATACATATATATATATATACATATATACATAACATTTGATAGTGATGGGGGATTGGAATGCGACGGTAGGCGAAGGAAGAGATGGTGGTGAGGTGGGGGACTATGGGTTAGGCACGAGGAATGAACGCGGGGAGAAAGCAATTGAATTCTGCAGGAGACAGGGGTTAGTCATCACTAACACATGGTTTAGACACCACAAAAGGCGTAGGTATACATGGAAAATGCCAGGTGACTCAGAAAGGTATCAGTTAGATTATATTATGGTTAGGCACAGGTTTAGGAACAGTGTGATAAATTCGCACAGTTTCCCAGGAGCGGATGCGGACTCTGACCACAATTTAGTTGTTATGAAATGTAATGTTCGTTTCAAGAAGATAAGGCAAGGGCGGCGGGCTAAAAAATGGAATTTAGAAGCAGTAAATGAATTAACGAGGAAGGAGTATCAGGAGGCTGTAGAGAAAATGATGGATGACGGTAAAGAACTGAGTACTATCGAAGAAAAATGGGAATGTATCAAGAAAGGGATATTGGAAGCCGCTAAAGACACTATAGGAACCGTTAACGGGAAAAGGATAAGGAAACCATGGGTAACGGATGAGATGATTGCAAAGATGGATGAGAGAAGAAGAAGGAAAAATGTAAACACAGAGTTAGGCAAAATGAAGTACAAAGAGTTAAACAATAAATTGAGAAGGGCCACAAATAAAGCAAAAGAAGAATGGTGGAAAACGCAATGCGAGGATATGGAAAGTTTACAGAAGAAGGGTGAAATTGGTGCTCTATACAGCAAGGTTAAGTTATTATCGGGAAGTAAGAAGGCAAGATGTGTGCTAACAGTTAAAGATAAATGGGGTAAGATAATAGTTGAACCAGGAAAAATCCAAGAGAGATGGAAGGAATATATAGAAACACTGTATGGTAAAGAACTTAAGCCGACAAGGTTAGACATAGAAAAGGAACAAGACGTAGAAGAAGATAGCTTAGGTCCAGGCATACTCGACGATGAAATAGAAAGGGCATTAAAGGAGATGAAAGCAAATAAGGCTGTGGGGCTGGACAATATTCCTGTAGAAATGTTGAAATGGTTAGGGAAAGGTGGGAAGAAGGCCATATATGGACTGATTCGTAGTATCTATGAGGAAGGAATCTGGCCGGAAGATTTTGTGAGATCGGTGTTAGTTCCTATTCCAAAAAAGGCAAAGGCTTCGTCATGTGAGGATTACAGAACAATAAGTTTGATATCCCACGCAGCTAAAGTTATTCTCAGGATCATCAACAAAAGGATAGAGAGTAAGGCAAATGATTACTTAGGGGATGATCAGTTTGGGTTCAGGAAAGGAAGAGGTACGCGGGATGCCATTGCAGTAATGAGATCACTAGTCGAGAGGAATATAGAACACAATCAGGACGTTTTTGCCTGTTTTGTAGATTTCGAAAAAGCGTTTGATAGAGTGAATTGGGAAAAATTAATGCGTGTATTGCAGAAAATAGGAATGGATTGGAGGGACAGGAGACTGATCCGCAACCTGTACATGTCTCAGACTGCTCAGGTGCGAGTGGGGAACGGAGAGTCCGGATGGGCAGTGTTAGGAAGAGGTGTAAGGCAGGGTTGCCCATTGTCACCGGTACTGTTCAACGTATATGTAGAGGAAATGATTAAAGAGGCATGGGAAGAACTGGAGGTAGGAATGAAAGTCGGAGGGGAATTCGTAAAATCGGTTAGGTTTGCTGATGACCAAGCATTAGTTGCTCAGTCAGCCAAGGGGTTGCAAGCATTGCTGAGTGAATTGGAGGTTCAGTGCGATAAATATGGGATGAGAATAAATATTAATAAAACAAAGGTTATGCGATTTTCCAGAAAGAAAAAGGCTAAGCTAAATATTAAAATAGGCGGGGAAAAAATAGAGCAGGTAGAACAGTTTACATATCTCGGAAGTGTTTTGGACCAACACGGTCAAAGTGGTAGGGACGTAAGGAGAAGAATTGCGCTAGGCAAGGAGGCTTTCTCAAGGAGGAGGGAGTTGATGACGGGGACGTTGAGTAGGGATGTTAAGACAAGACTCGTAAAAACTCTGATATGGAGCGTAGCTATGTACGGCGCGGAAACGTGGTCGCTGAAGCAGGAGGATAGACGTAGATTGGAGGCTTTTGAAATGTGGGTGTGGAGAAGAATGGAAAAGGTGAAATGGACCGAAAGGAAAACAAATGAGGAAGTACTAGAAATGGTGGGGGAGGAGAGGGGTTTATTGAGAGAAATCCTATGGAGGCAGGAAAAATGGATGAAGGGCGTATTGAGCGGTAGTGGAATGTTGAAGAGGGTAATAGAGGGAAGAATGTTGGGCAAGCGAGGTAAGGGTAGGAACAGGATAGGGATGTTGGACGAGATGAAGGGAGGAAAGAAGTACACCGAGATGAAGAGGGACCTGATATAGATTAGTTTGCTAGGTGGGGAGTCACAAAATGTTTATTTGATACTTGGGTCCATCCAAAAACCTACCTTAACCGGTAGATTACCTAAAAAAATATACATATATATATACATATATATATACATATATATATATATATATATACATATATATACATATATATATACATATATATTATTATTATTAGGTAATCTACCGGTTAAGGTAGGTTTTTGGATGGACACAACTATCAAATAAACATTTTGTAACTCCCCACCTAGCAAACTAATCTATATCAGGTCCCTCATCATCTCGGTGTACTTCTTTCCTCCCTTCATCCCGTCCAACATCCCTATCCTGTTCCTACCCTTACCACGCTTGCCTAACATTCTCCCCTCTATTACCCTCTTCAACATTCCACTACCGCTCAATACGCCTTTCATCCATTTTTCCTGCCTCCATAGGATTTCTCTCAACAAACCCCTCTCCTCCCCCACCATTTCTAGTACTTCCTCATTTGTTTTCCTTTCGGTCCATTTCACCTTCTCCATTCTTCTCCATACCCACATTTCAAAAGCCTCCAATCTACGTCTATCCTCCTGCTTCAGCGACCACGTTTCCGCGCCGTACATAGCTACGCTCCATATCAGAGTTTTTACGAGTCTTGTCTTAACATCCCTACTCAACGTCCCCGTCATCAACTCCCTCCTCTTTGAGAAAGCCTCCTTGCCTAGCGCAATTCTTCTCCTTACGTCCCTACCACTTTGACCGTGTTGGTCCAAAACACTTCCGAGATATGTAAACTGCTCTACCTGCTCTATTCTTTCCCCGCCTATTTTAATATTTAGCTTAGCCTTTTTCTTTCTAGAAAATCGCATAACCTTTGTTTTATTAATATTGATTCTCATCCCATATTTATCGCACTGAACCTCCAATTCACTCAACAATGCTTGCAACCCCTTGGCTGACTGATCAACTAATGCTTGGTCATCAGCAAACCTAACCGATTTTACGAATTCCCCTCCGACTTTCATTCCTACCTCCAGTTCTTCCCATGCCTCTTTAATCATTTCCTCTACATATACGTTGAACAGTACCGGTGACAATGGGCAACCCTGCCTTACACCTCTTCCTAACACTGCCCATCCGGACTCTCCGTTCCCCACTCGCACCTGAGCAGTCTGAGACATGTACAGGTTGCGGATCAGTCTCCTGTCCCTCCAATCCATTCCTATTTTCTGCAATACACGCATTAATTTTTCCCAATTCACTCTATCAAACGCTTTTTCGAAATCTACAAAACAGGCAAAAACGTCCTGATTGTATTCTATATTTCTCTCGACTAGTGATCTCATTACTGCAATGGCATCACGCGTACCTCTTTCTTTCCTGAACCCAAACTGATCATCCCCTAAGTAATCATTTGCCTTACTCTCTATCCTTTTGTTGATGATCCTGAGAATAACTTTAGCTGCGTGGGATATCAAACTTATTGTTCTGTAATCCTCACATGACGAAGCCTTTGCCTTTTTTGGAATAGGAACTAACACCGATCTCACAAAATCTTCCGGCCAGATTCCTTCCTCATAGATACTACGAATCAGTCCATATATGGCCTTCTTCCCACCTTTCCCTAACCATTTCAACATTTCTACAGGAATATTGTCCACCCCCACAGCCTTGTTTGCTTTCATCTCCTTTAATGCCCTTTCTATTTCATCGTCGAGTATGCCTGGACCTAAGCTATCTTCTTCTACGTCATGTTCCTTTTCTATGTCTAACCTTGTCGGCCTAAGTTCTTTACCATACAGTGTTTCTATATATTCCTTCCATCTCTCTTGGATTTTTCCTGGTTCAACTATTATCTTACCCCATTTATCTTTAACTGTTAGCACAGATCTTGCCTTCTTACTTCCCGGTAATAACTTAACCTTGCTGTATAGAGCACCAATTTCACCCTTCTTCTGTAGACTCTCCATATCCTCGCATTGCGTTTTCCACCATTCTTCTTTTGCTTTATTTGTGGCCCTTCTCAATTTATTGTTTAACTCTTTGTACTTCATTTTGCCTAACTCTGTGTTTACATTTTTCCATCTTCTTCTCTCGTCCATCTTTGCAATCATCTCATCCGTTAACCATGGTTTCCTTATCCTTTTCCCGTTAACGGTTCCTATAGTGTCTTTAGCGGCTTCCAATATCCCTTTCTTGATACATTCCCATTTTTCTTCGATAGCACTCAGTTCTTTACCGTCATCCATCATTTTCTCTACAGCCTCCTGATACTCCTTCTTCGTTAATTCATTTACTGCTTCTAAATTCCATTTTTTAACCCGCCGCCCTTGCCTTATCTTCTTGAAACGAACATTACATTTCATAACAACTAAATTGTGGTCAGAGTCCGCGTCCGCTCCTGGGAAACTGTGCGAATTTATCACACTGTTCCTAAACCTGTGCCTAACCATAATATAATCTAACTGATACCTTTCTGAGTCACCTGGCATTTTCCATGTATACCCACGCCTTTTGTGGTGTCTAAACCATGTGTTGGTGATGACTAACCCCTGTCTCCTGCAGAATTCAATTGCTTTCTCTCCTCGTTCATTCCTCGTGCCTAACCCATAGTCCCCCACCTCACCACCATCTCTTCCTTCGCCTACCGTCGCATTCCAATCCCCCATCACTATTAAATGTTTCCCTGCAGGAACACTCGCGATGATATCCTCTAACTCATCATACATCCTATCGACTTCTTCCTCCTTGTGGTTGCTCGGTGGCATGTATACCTGAATAATGATCAAGTTCGTCGGCTCTGCTTTAATCTCTACGAGTAAAATTCTATCTGTCGCTTGCTCTATGTTGACTACGCTTCTTCCTACCCCTTTATTTAAAATTACGGCAACCCCTCGTTGGCTCTCGTCCCCGCCGCTGTATATTACTCTATAATTGTCACTCCAGTAATCCCCGCTATCCTTCCATCTCACCTCGCAGAGGCCTAAGACATCTATGTTACCTCTTTCCATCTCTCGCTTAATATTTTCTAATTTGCCTCTCCTCAACATTGTCCTGACGTTCCAGGTTCCTATTCTTACTACTTTCGCCTTCTTCTGAGTCTTCTGTCCTGCTGAAGTTATTTCTTCCCTGCAAGGGTTTCGTGGGATGACGACCGCGGAAGCCTTGCCTCTCCCGCTGCCGGGCACGACACACGGCCTCTTGGGCCGAGTCCCGTAGTTGCCAGCACTCATATTATCTATAGTGCCCATCATAATATTCTTGGGAATCATAATTGAGGTGGTTTCCCGTTGCCTTCCTCAATAGTGTTTTTAACGTGACACCATCACTTAATGGCCGCCCCACTGGGGTCAGACGCCATTGCAGCCGCCTCACTGAGGAACAGACGCTGCGTGGACTACCTTTCGTCTGGCTCCTAACCTTCGACCTATCTGGCATGGGTGACCCTTCCAGGAGTAATTATTATTACTCCCGCCAGCGCAGCTCTAGGGGTCATCGGAACACACAAGCCCTTCCACCACGACAAGGTTGTAGTCCATGGGAGGGATACATATATATATATATACATATACATATACATATATATATATATACATATACATATACATATATACATATACATATACATATACATATACATATACATATATATATATATATATATATATATATATATATATATATATATATATATATATAAATTCACTGATAGTCATAACAAACACAGAAACCAAAACACAAAAGAGGAAAAACTCACTGGTTCTCGAATTTTCGGTGGTCCAACCACCTTTCTCAAGAGAAATTAGGAACAGAACTAAAAAAGAAAGAGAGTTCTGTTCCTAATTCCTCTTGAGAAAGGTGGTTGGACCACCGAAAATTCGAGAACCAGTGAGTTTTTCCTCTTTTGTGTTTTGGTTTCTGTGTTTGTTATGACTATCAGTGAATTTACATTACACGTTTGTGGGTTTTCCAAAAAAGTGCATATATATATATATATATATATATATATATATATATATATATATATATATATATATGTTATAAATGCATAATGTAATCATCTTTCAATATTGTGTTATAAAGCATCTTCCAAGCAAAACTGCATTATTCAAAATAAAGACAACCTTGCCTTGGATTTAAACTAATTTTTGTCATGGAGCAACACAAAATCAGCCACTTCTCTAGCAACGGTGAAAATGGTCAAAGAATATTTAAAAGCAATGGAAATCCTTACCGATTTGAGATTACGAATCTACTACAATACTTTGTTTACTTGTTTGTACGCAAATAACTCAATGGGTGTTCGTATTTACAAATATTGTTCATTTAACCTGTCTACTACCTTTATGGTATTGGCTATTAACTGCACTAAGCTGATGACCAAGAGATACACAACATTAAGTGTAGCATAAGAAGTGCAAACGGGCTAATTCATGCAAATTAACTTTACTTTTGGGAAAGGTAGCATCCGAGCTTCTTGACGTGGTTAAGAGAATCTACTGTTTCTAGTGTCAAGATCTATAATAAACCCTCAAAGGAAAAGGAAAGCATATGAAATTTTATTTTGACCATAAAAATACCACTGAATGTTTTTATAAATACCATGGTAATTGTTTGTAACTAATGACGTCTACACATGTAGATATTTTAAAATTACCAAAGTATAATTAATCATTTGAGAAGAAAGTGGGAGGAGGTCACGATTTCAAATTTATTATACCTGTAAATATATATCCTTTGATTTTAAAACCTTTTCGGAGACTTGAAAGCCTCAAAAGAAAAATTGACTATTTTCTTATGCTTTCAAATAAAGCTGAACTTAAATTTAATTTCCCCCGTCTGCCGCGTTATCGTAATACTTGCATAATCATACTATGATTCCGATCATAAGGAGGGAGAGAGGTAAAATATAAGATATCTCATTGAAAAAAAATTATTTCTGTGGAATGATTCGTATTTCCCAAATATCTTCTCGCTGGAGCCCTGAATCAAATGGATCAATGAAAATGAGGACGAGATGCGCCACGACAGCAGGTACGTGACGAGACGACGCGAGTATTCCATCGGCTTTGAGGAAGGCATAGCAGGAGAGAAGAGATATTTACGTGAATGCAATGAAATGCAGATGACGCCCTTTTTTACAGCCACCCTAGCGTGAGTTGTGGGGCTACTTCCGTCATCCCGCCGACGTCTCTGACTTTTCTCCGTGGATGTCTTCAGTTTGTCCAAAGGTTATCAAAATAGAAGCTCTCCGTTCATATCCTCTACCCATCGTAGACGAAGACCGCCTCACTTGGACGGCGTCACGTTCATCTTGTAGAACACTTTGTTGCATACGGTCGGCTTAATGCGACAAAAGGAAAAAATGCACTGCGCGGTAGTTTATGTCCTACTCATTTCTGTATCCATATTTCTTTCCACATCTCCCTCCTTTTTATTGCTTACGGCATCAGAGCGGCACATTCCTACGCTTCCGATTCGTTATTAACGACCATCTTTCTGTCCTTTTCGAGCACAATGCACATGCATTTCTAAAAGTCCGAATTCAGCTGTTTTTATTTTAAAAAGAAAACATTCGAGTTCCTTTTGCGCAAATAATTTAAAATTCATCCGCCTTTAAAATTTCCATTTCTATTATACTGCGACTAGCATAAAATGTAAATCAAAATTTAGTCACAGGGTGTTTCTTTTCTTTTGAAAATTACTTCATCTGGCGCGCTCTAGTTCTTTTCATAATAGTTAAATAACTTAAACTAAAATATTAATAAACCCTTTTCATAGACTGTAATATATATTAAAGAATGAAAAGGAGATAATTGGGGAAGTTGGTTCTTTAAATAAAACGTTACACGCAACTTGTCAATCAGGGCCCACATTGTATCTTTGAGGATAGGTTTCGCAAATAACAATATTTACTATGTGAGAAATGTAGCTGTTTTACTACTCTTGTGCGTTAATTTACTCATATTTCACAAAGAAGATGTTGATTTTTCTATTAAATTCCGTATTAATTACTTCATTTCAAATACTAGTACATACATCCATATGCATACAAAAAGTATGAATGCAATTATAGGCATAGTATTCAATTTAAAAATGACTCTTCCGTTTCCTAATATTCCTCCTTTTCATAGTTTTCAATTAATATTCCTTCATTTTAGAAATGTCAAAATTAAATTTGTCAACAATGTAACAAAGCGTTTCCACACAGAATGTTTAATTTTCAATGTTTAAATTGATTACTCACATACAAACATCCAAATTCTAATATTTTAAATTTTAAAACATAGATCTAATCAGAATAACGTCTTAAAAGCATTCAATGGGGACGTAAAACACACTTTCTTGGTTTTCTTCCTTTCTTCTGGAAATTGAATGTTTTTAAGAATGTTTTAAGACAATATGGAATGGAAAAAATGTTGCGTACTAATAGTGTGATGTTATTGTGGCACAAGAGGCACGGAAGCGGTTTTCGGAAATTTAAGGGAACAGTTTTTCGGAAGTTTTACACAGTAATCATTCATTAGCAATAGCTTTGAGATCACGCTCACCATTGAAGAAAATCACTCAAAAATGAGTGAAGCAATGACTTTTAAATGAGTGATGTTAGCGAGAAACTGCAGGGTAACTATTTTCTCGTTGATTCTTGGAGTGAGTGATCGAGAGAAATTCACGCAAAAGAAGGGAAAGAAATGAGAAATGAATCGAAGTTCACAAATTCTGCTGCTGTTGGAAAAGTTGAACGTCCTGAGCCGTAATATCGGTGAATCAATGGCCACGTAAAGGTTTGGATGTAAGAAGACGATGAGGGAAACACGAAGTTTGTGAGTTGGAGAGAAAAGTAGAAAAACGACCATTGGAGAGTATTGGACTTCATAATTACCTGCGGTAAGAAATGTTCCATTTAATTAACGAAGGTAGCAGGAAAAATATCATATTAATGTAGAGTCAATGTAAATTAAAGTTAAGTTAAAATTATTGAAATTGCACCCTTCTAAGTCTGGAAATTATCAAATTAGAAGAACATCAATCGAGGACCTTAGATAAATAATTTAATTCTTTACTCGGATAATTATTCATCCCTATGTCATTCATATTATAATTCTGTCACACTACGTATACTATACTATATACCGTCGTGGGTGTTCTGAAAAATTGCCGACCTAAAAAATTTCAGAAAAAATGCTTTTTATCTTTCTTAGGTCGAAAACTTTTCAAACCGCTAGAGTGTATTTTAATATAAAAACGTAATAATATACTAAAGCATGTGACACCTAGAATAATTTGAATGAAAAAGTTTTTAGCGGTATGTTATCCCAGAATTTCTATAGTGTCTGTCTAAACATGAAAACAAAAGTAAAATAATGAGCATGGGAGTACAATTGATTCCAGTTGAAGACACGAATTCTTCATCAATGAAATGAAAATTTTATTTTCAGTTTGACATTAATATTATGTCTCTTGTACCTTCGTATACTTTTTGTCTGTGGAACGAAAAAGATGCTACAAAACAAATACCAATTAAATCTCTAGACGAATATTTAATATATTGACCATATTGATTTTATGTTTTGGCATCTTTTTCGATTTTAAATTTATTTTTCAGCTCACAAAGACTTTAAAACAGGAATGTATACCTATATATTCTGCTCAAAATATATTCATCCTCGCTAGTTCACTAAATAAATATTTCTAAATGCAACTATGTGTTGCTGAGAAGATACCGCTAAAAATAACAGCTGAGAAACAGCGCTCAACAAATAATTCGGGACGAGTTGATTTGCTCCTTTCCTCTGATTGTTTGTATCTAAGTGTATATCATACAGAAAGAAATATATCAATTACCTGAAAGTTCATTATGCCTCTGCTTCCAATTAGGTAGTTCATGGAACTTTATTCGGAAATTCCGCACTATCGCTCATTATTACTTACTTACGGCCAGAAATCCCTTCAGTAATTCAGCACGGCTATATGTTTGCGTGGTTAAATGCAGGTCATGTAAAAATAATCAATGAGTGGATTAGAAGTAAATGAAAAGATTCTTACCCTAATTTCTACAATTAAACTAATTCCTATATGGCCAAATTACATTCTACGAATTCACCGCAAATATGAAGCATTAAGGGATATGAGAGATATTTCTTTGGCTTTCTGTTGGTTTGTGTCTCTGGGATTTTATCGTTGTTCAAGGGTCAATTTCCTCCCGAGGCACATACAGATGAAATTTAATATGGAATGGAATTTTCCCTGTCACAATGCGACCTCTAATGAGATATTTGGAGTGGCTAGATAGTAGGGAAAGGAGAGGAAGATAATTCGTCTCTTCAGTGTCGTCCAAATTGAGGATTTAACGGCGCAGTAGATACCAATTATCATTTTCTTACGGTGACCTCTTTCTTGGTATCCACATGAATATAAATTCACTCTACTTTATTTATATTATTTCAGTATTATTCTATGGCAGAGATACCTAAAAGATCATAATATATGGGTAAGCAAAATCATAAAAAACATGCAAAAATATTCCATTTTGTCTTAGTGAAAAACATTACAAAAGGTGCAAAACATATCGTACATAAATAAATTTCGGATAATTCTGGCTAATATCAAATAATTTCTTTCATAATGGACACGATACACATGCAATAATACATGAATTTTGGATATAATAAAGCAGAAAAATACGTATCAAATATATAAGCACTCGTGAAATAAAAGAAAATAATACTGTTTAAAGTTTAAACGGTGATTATTGAAAAATACAGACTTAAATCGATTTATCCTACAGCTGATATATATTTTAGGAAAGCATTTCAAAAATTAATCGCTGTAATTGAATGATTTCTGGTACTTTTTTGTTACAAAAAATATCATGTTTTTGGGTGGTTGTCTTGTAAAGGGCAAGTTGTAAACTTTTCTGGCACATCATACGGTCTCTTACTCATACAAATGATCCTAAATGAATGTCCGCTCTAATTTTATCGTGCACATCCCTACTACTAGTTGGCATAAATTAGAGTTAATTAGATGCTTATTCTTTACCTTCTTGTTCCTCGCATGCGTAAGGCTCTCTCCTCTATCAAAGTCTTCAATAGTACAGGTATTTCTCATGGCATTCATAGATTGGCTCGCCTCCGAGAAACAAGTTATCAGACAGATAACGACTTGGACCACAAATTATCGGGAATCCACATTTAAACTAAACTGATTGCCTACAAAACTAGAATGATTTAAACTGAAGTGTGATTCCCTATCTTAGAGCAGTAGTTCTTCCAAAATGCCAGGCTATATCACCTGGGACTGCTGGATCCAACCTCCGTGTTTCTAGTATCACAAGCTTACAGGTGCAAAGACGAGTGGATCAAGAGATGCTGTGAAGTAGGGTTGTTCACTTTGGGAGAGGTTGGAAGTTATCGTATCTTCGTAGAATACACCACATTCAAGCGGACCACAAACCTGTATACGGACACCACACCGTGGCAATGAGCTGTTGTGTACCCGTTGCCTACACGCATATTCGAAGAGTTTTACCACGAACTCATTATTTTCAGGCAGAGGTCTCGACAGCATTGAAATACACTATTTTTAACTCATATTACACCTCTTTTTTCAGTTAACCGGTAAATATTCTCTAGTCGGTTATTTTGACCGGTCTGTAAAATACATGCCGAGTCGGGCGCCGGGAACGTATCTCGTGACAAGGATAATTCTGTGGCGAGGGCGTTTCCACAGTCTCTCTCCAGATCGCTATCAGCATTTCACTTAAACATTGACGCGATAATAAGTGAAAGAGGGAGGCATTTTAAAAGAGGGAATCATGAATAATAAGGAAATATGTGCAAGACAAAAAGAAATATAAGAAAATGAAACAATTACAATGTTTCAAATTATAATCTTTAATGTTTGGTAGTTTTCCTTGCCAAAATTTTAAATTAGGTTTAAATAAAAACCACGCAACATCTCAAAATCTACTCAGACATTAATTCTTACATTGTATAGGTCTGATACCTATTTTCTATATAACAGATAGAATTAATATAATAGTATTTGTTGTGACTAATTTACTCACAAAATCCTTCCAGATATGTTGAATATACTATTATGACCCGTTTACATCCCTATACTATTAAACCTGAAAAGCATTTTTCATTAAATGAAATTGAAAAAGTCAAGGAAAATCTACACATTAAGTCTGTATTTCAATCAGTTATAGCAGCTTTCATAGTGAGTGTAGCGAACGTATTTACCCGTTCCCTGGTTAAATAGTGATCTTTTTATTTCGAATTGAAATAGCCATACCCTAGTGACCATCTAAAATAATAAAATTACTTTTTGTAACAATACTTGCTTTTCATTAATATATACTATAATAATAACATTCAGAAGAATGTATTAATATACGAGCGTATGTATGTGTGTGTTTGTATATATACACATATACATTATTCTTCGTTCGACAGTTACTATTCTGAATAGTCAAAAATTTAGTGAAAGGAAATAAAATAAATGACTCGTATATGGTGATTTTGCAAAAACCGTAAAGGAAACGGCACACTCGTTCAGGAAAGCTGACGTAGGCAATAAATCCGATTTTGTCAGCTTTATTCTTCCTGAGTATTCTTGACTTTGATTATTCTTTTCATAGTTAAGGGATTTCCAGAGGAGACGGAGAATGAATTGCTCGGCTGAGAAATAAGCGGTTAGGTTACGTCATCTTCTGGAGTAACGATGAGTGCTGAAATCCACTTCAATACTACCTCGGCTACTCTGACGAGGACGTGAAAAAAGTCAAAATTTCATCGTATTTTTGGAATTCTCCCTCTATACCACATTCACATCCTTACATCCTTTCGTATCACAGTCACGATGTGTGATCAATCTTCGAATGGCTTCCTCCTATAGAACAGAAGGAATAGGGAATCAATGGCTGTACGTGGGCACTAAGGTGATCTTTAAAAAGAAAAAGAATCTGGTCCTTCACAACTGCCAGAAATACAGAATCCCATCCAACCATTATTCAAACCGTGCTTTGAAAGTTGGGATTCGTTAAAGTCATTCGATCCTTTGGAAGTGTTTCCAATGTTCACTCTTTATTCTTTCGAATCGCGAGTTCCTGTGGAATAAATGTAACCAATAAAGTAATTAATGCCGGTGTAAAATTGAAGAAGATATAAGGAGAATGGAATGTTGTTTTTTCGATGAAAATTGGGAAAGGCACATTTACCAATGAATAAGAAAAAGATTGTTGTACTCTTCGTCTGATATGAAAAAATATTTCAACACGCGCTTTCCAATTATAAAGAATCATCTTCGGATTCATATAAGACGGCAAACAAACTTTAAATTACTTGACGATTTCTCTATGTAGTTACAATGCGCGGAGTGCTTTTTTCTGCAAGTGGAAAAGTGCAATAATTTTATTTATTTACGAGGTCTGTTAAAAAATTCTCCGAACTTTAGTCATTACAAAAAATACTTCACAAACAAATTATCGGTCGAGGTCCCCTTCAAAGTAGACTGTCCCCTCCCCAACGTACACTTGTCCCAACGTGGTTTTTACTTTTTGAAACAGTCCTAGAACGCCTCTTCAGGAATACTCATGACCTCTTCCGTCGAATTTTCCTCTATCTCTGGAATGATGGCAAATATTTTTCATTTGACCGGCCGGTTCTGGTTTGGGTCACACAGAAAAGGTCGCATTGGGCTAAAAGGTTTGTGGCTAAACATAAGTAGATAAATCTGGGGAAAATACTTTTATGCAGATCAAAGTAGAACTTGCTAAAATTCTTCATAAAAGCCCCCGTAATACCAATGCCAGTGCCCCCACCAGTTGTGGTATGCTTCCTGTCAGATATCAACTGGATCCTCGTTCAGATATCTCGTCATGGCCCCTTTACCATTATCCACTGGTCCAAAATGATACTCAAAGACCCATGTCTCGTCACCAGTAACCACCAATGCTAAATAATTCAGGTCAATTTTACCGTGGTCCAAGAGGTGCAAGGCAAGATTTAACACAAGAAGTCGTCTGACAGCACCTTAGGGATAACCTTGGCACACTTTTCTGTTAGAATTCAATGCACTGTGGTCTTATAAATATCGCATTCTTCTGCTCACATCCTGACACTTTGGGGTCAATCAGAATTGAGCATGCGTCTCACCTTTTACACATTTCCATCACACTGTGTTGTTGAAGGATATCCAGGACATTCCTAATTGTCAACCTCCTTGTTTCCCTTCAAGAACAGCCTGTACAAGCAGATCTGGAAATCACTTGGGACAGTTTTCATCTCCATTAGCATTAAAATCAAATTATTAAGCTAAATGCACAGTTTTATTACATATCATTGATCTATGGAAAGAGGTATCGCGACTTAGTGACGTCACCGTCGAACAGGGATCCAGATTAGCAGTAATCCGCAAACTGTAAATGCTCTCAGTTAACTGACGTGGGTCGTGTTGCTTTCCCAAGATCTTCCGTTACCTTTCTCACCGGAAATCACCCCACTGCATCCATCAGCAATGGTGGTAAAAAATAATTCTCCTTATTTTTTGGACAGATCATGTAGGTCTGGTGATTAGGGTGGGTGGGGAAGCACAGAGGTCTTTTTGGCTAAAAACTCACGAGCTCTGAAAATCGAACGACCCGGCACGTTGTCTTGGTGAAAAAAATACGTATTTCCTATTATGAGTTACTTCTAGCAAATATTGTCTGAAACTTTTATTTTAATATATCTAAAAAAGCTTCATCATTATATATACCCTCATATTTCAATTTTTTCGTAAATTCTTCTTGCTTGCCAGTTTTTACAAGCATCGTTGGACCCTAATGATGATCGAGTGTCATCAATAAAAAAATAATTAAAGAGCTACACAATCTTCCTTGACTGACTATTCTTCAATAGAAGTGCAAAAAGATTCATTATTTATTTTTCAAAACAAAATTGTCTCTTTTCCGTGAAATTTGCATTTAACGATCATCTCGTTTGAGACTATAGCCTCGGTGGCTTTAACCTTCGCTCAGAGCGCTGCTGACACTTGGCTGTAATGGTCGGCAAGGAAGCTAAATGGCGCGCGTGGATGGACTCATGCCGGTCAATTCAGCCCGTATCCGGAAACGTCAAAAACAGAGAGAGCTTCCACCTAGTGATTTCGCCAGGAATCGCCCCAGTCAATGAGAGGGAATCGCTCTATTGGTGCAGAACGCCTGCGCCGAGAGAACTGAGTGAATCCTTGCTGCGAGAGATACGTGAGGGATAAAGAGATGTAGAAAGGCTGTCAGGATTAGCATTAAGATAAGCAGAGTACCACAAAAACATTTTTTAAATGTCTTCTCTGTATATCTATATAATATGATTTTGAACATGAATTTCAAAAGACATGGGCTCATTTGAAGTTAATTAATATATATGTAATAGTAAACGAGTAGAGTAGATATGAGGCAACTATATACTCGTTTGCATAGCAAAAGTATATAATGTTAATTTTTTCACACATTATTTACAAAAATGATAAATTTAACATACTATAGGGACGAGAAATATATTACTTTGGTACATACTAAAAGTCTAAGGTCATATGAACAACAAAAATTCATACTTCAAAGCGTTAGTCTAAATGCTGCACCACGATAACTCACGGCCGCGTATGTTGTTGTCCAATATCTTGAGAATATAAATGTAGGGTTTGTTCAATGTTGTTTTTGTTCTTTTGATCCCTATATTCATTGGAAAATACAAGTAGGAAAATTTCATGACATTTTTGTGTTCTCCTATGTGAATAAACACCTTCGTAAGAAGTTTATTAATCATCAGAAGCTATGGTCAAGGCTGTTGAAGCGATTATGAAGACCCCATTAAAAATAGCGTCCACAAGGCCAAGAAAAGCGAGTAAAAAGGGGCAGGAAGATCATTGGGAGCTTTCTGGAGGGCTTTCCAAATTTGCATGATTAGTAAATGGGCATTATTAAATAATTATGGTCATTCTTTCTTGATTATATCTCGTGTTGTATTTTAATATGAAATAACTGACATTTCATTTTTCCTTTTCAGGTGCAATACAAGCTCCTTTTCATTGAGTAGAACTTTGCTGTAGGGAAAAGTGAAGATCTAATTGATATACGAATTACGTATCTGAGATAGAACTAATTCTTTACGGCCATCTGTGTTGAAAGTTTGAATCGTAAGTCAACTAATGGTTGTTAGTTCAGAATTTTACATATATATATACATACTGTAAATAACTTTGCCCTTCTCACCTCGGTAATATTACAATATTTATTCGAAATAAATAAACCATTGATCCCGTTTTTATTTTCTGAAAAGTTTCCATCTATGGCTTGACATTCAAAAACACCTTAGTAAATGCACGTTTTACTGTTGAATACATTAAGAACAATTTATTTAAATCCTTATTGAATTCATAGCGGCCATTTTTCTCGAAATACCATGGGTTACACATTTAAAATACATCCCTTTAATTTTTCGGTGACCAAATAAAAGGGGAAGTTATCAACCTATTTCCAATTGCTACAAAATTTCAAATTGGAAGCACAGTATAAGTTAAACACTCGTTCATATTTTGATGCTGTACGCATTAGGGTACGACAAATGCACAGAAATTTTTGACTTCAGTGTCAGAAAAATATCTGATAAAGCTATTTTATTTGGACTTAAGGCAATTACACTTCCAATTATCATTTCACGATCAAAGATTAGAGAAATAAAATTTCATTTTCCATAATGCTTGTAGGACACCTGTCAATATAAATATCCTGTGCATCTCATATCTACGAACATAGACAATACGTTTGGTTTCGTGAGTCAATGATATATACTGTTAACTCACAATTTTTACTATCGCAATAATATCTTGCGCCAAACTTGAAATGGGTTCTCCTCTTAGCCAAGGGCCCCTCCAAGACAGATGGTTGACGGCGGCGACCCCGCCCTACGGTGATTGAAGATCCCCGAGGAAATAGATTTCACGCAATCTCCGTGGGGGTGGAGTCACACCACAATAGGAGGGAGGATGTGGAGTGCGCCACTCGTGAATTTCCTCGTTCGAACGTGATACTAATTTGGCCTTGACCTCCGAGAAGGGTAACCTCCTCTCTTCCCGCCATCCCCAATAACACCTCGCTTATTGCATCCTCCTCTCTCCCCCTTCCTCTCTCTCTCTCCTTCCCTCCACCGCAAGCCACACACCCCGTCGACAAGACGTGCCGCGGATGAAGACCTGACTGCCCATCTCCTCGACGGGTTAAGACTTTAATCTTGATCGGAGGAGGAGGTGGAGATTTTTGACGGCACGACATGCACACGATACTTGACCCACTTGAGATTTATGAACGTCCATGGAGATGTTCTACTCGTAACACTGATAGAGAAACAGAGATACCTTTCAGTGCCAAAGAACTTCTGCCCTCCGTTTTAGGGCACTAAAATGACACACCGTACGTTAACGTATCTTAATTTATCGGTCATAATCCACGAATGGATAATAAGAGTCATTTGCATACCTACAAGCATTTCGGTTAGTATTCATTAAATCAGTGGCACCCATTTTTGTTTCAAACGAGGTTCGAAACGAAAATAATTTCTTTTGCATGGAATTCTAAAAAGAAAGGTATTACATAAGCGTTAGCAAAGCATACATTATGACGGAAATTATTAGTAGTCGGCTGACAGCTAAGGTCATCTGCGCCATTGAGGATAGGTGGGCGATATGATGTTCAGGGTTGGGAGGAAGATTGAAGAGAAACCCAGCGTTGGCACAAGCCTAACCTCATCGATTCGCGCAGTGTTGAACAGTTTGACGTCCCAACAAATAGTCAATGTACTTCACTTGACGTAATCTTCATATGTCATCCTGAATAATTACAATCTCTGTATTCAACTGATGCGGGAGAATTCTTATGAAATTCAGTAAAAGTAAAAAATTCAGAAATATGAAAAAAAGAAATTCAGTAAAAACTAGAATTTCCATAGAAGCAATGCCAGTATCACAGACAACGTTCGTCTGATTTTGAATAATATTTAATTGTATAATAAAGTTATGTTTTTACACATATATGCATATATATAATTAATACAGTGTAATGCTATCACCTCAATAATAGCATTATGCTTAGCACCATAATGCAATTATTTCATTTTTTTCCTTTCATATATCTCAATATAATTATTAAAAATCATTCAGACAGTATCCACACAGTGGATAGCGATTAACAATGAATTGAAAGAGAATTTCTGTTCCGCCATTTATTTGAAAAAATACGCAAAGAGACAACACTGTGCACTAAACACTAGGATTCATTCAAATCTTGAACACATTTAATTAAGTTGCCAAAAAAGGGAATGAAATGTAAACAAATATAACTAAAAATTTTATTTATGAAGGCTTGTATTAACACGGACATTTAAGGGTTCTTCCTCACCCATGATCTTCAGACCCAAGTTAAAAGTCGAATTGGTAGAAAATTTCGCTATCATAAATTTTATGCAGCCAGGTACAAATGGCCGAAATGAAACGATAATCGTACACGGATTAGCCTTGGTAGGTCACAGCTGAGAATTAAGGCATTTACTTTTCAGTGAAAATCCAACTTTCCAGTAAATTACCCTTAGAGGTTTAAGTAATGGCCTTTTTCTGGATTATGAAAAAGAGAATGTGGAGTTCCACAATACACGAAGACATTTTGAAATAATCAGTTCCACCAAATACAAAGAATTCAAGCAATGTAGACTAATAGAAATTCCAGCTCAAGTAATTCATTCATACGCTAATTTTGCCATCAGAGTTTCCTTTTTAGTTTATATTTGATTATATTAAGTTATTGTAGATAAGTACATTTTGAAGTTCCATTTTTTTATAAACCCATGCTTGCCCGTGCAAGGGACAGGATTTCATGCTCTAGTTCCATGTCTGTTTAACTATTATTCTTGTATTGACTCTGATAGGTACCATGTAAAAAGAAGAGAACTTACTCATAAATTTATATATATATATATATTATTCTCACACATAGAAATAAATATATAAGGAAAGGGGATAGGAAAACACATAAAAGACAAACACAGGAAAGGTGGGGGAAGGCGAATTTTAGCAGGTCACAAATGTAAAAATACCCGGGATTGAACCACGGACCTTCCACTTGCCGGGCGGATGCTCTACCAACTACGCTAATAAGGAAACCAGATTTACACTGAGATCTGCGATTTTATAAAGCGCCAAAGTGCTCCGATAGTTGTTGCCCAAGAGATGGCGTTAGGGAGCTTTTTCACCCACCAAAGGAGAAATAGACGGCACACTAGAAGGGGTTTCCCTGTTTCCTTTGTTTGTCTTTTATGTGTTTTCCTATCCCCTTTCCTTACATATCTATTTCTATGTGTGAGAATAATATTTGTTCGCCGTATGGCGGGATTTTCGTGTTTGAAAAAAAAATATATATATATTCGCCATACGCCGATATACGTCCGCCATACGGCGAACAAATATTATTCTCACACATACTGGTAGAAGAAAAAATAAATTAATTTGTTCTATCGACAATCCCTAAAAGAAAAGCATTCAAAACATCATTCAGTATGAAGAAATTTTACTAATTTTTCACTCGTCAAAAAGACATTAGATCGGATCATTTGCTTTTGTGAAATCTCGTAACGGGAATGCTAATAGCAAAATAAGACAAGAAAAAATATCCATTAGAAAGAAAGACTTTTTTTGGTCGCTAATGAATTTAGGCGTGAACTGCGGAAACCATAATTATCACCTTGAGAGCCAAGAGGGGCTGTCGATCGAGCACAATAAAGGCATCCATTAATCACTCTTCCTTCTCTTGAAACTCTCAACTTCTCTGCATTAACTTTTCCTTGGAGCTTTCCTTGAGACCATACACTTAGATTCCACTTAGCAAGGCCATTTTCATCGGTCAGATACGCACACAAACACAGCTATTCACTCACCACTCACATCACCTCCTTTATTCCAGGACACTGTCGGAAAACCTCGCTCCGTCACTTTGCAAACCACTACACTTCACCCCCATTCTTAGCATCGAAGGGGTCTCCCCTCAGCGTTCTCTTTTCCAGACGTACTCATCGATTTCTAGAGAGGAAACCCCCGAGTCAAACTCGCACTCACGCGATGGGTCACCATATGGTCGACGAAACTTTCGAGACAAAGGGCATTAGAATAGACACGCATAAATTCAGCAATTAATATTTATTACTATCATATACATCTTTCTCTCAGAACATCGTTGTATCAAAAGTAGCATAATGGTTTGTATCAAGTATAAGCTTTTGACATACGTTAGAAATGAGCATCCAATCACTTTTCCTCATAATGGGAATGATTCCCTGAGAACGAGGGCGTACAAAACCAATGTGGGGATTTAAAAGTTGAGCGATGCAAGCAATGATGTCATCGAACCGTTTTATATTCTACGCGAATGCCTTGCCGTGTTTTTCCGACCCACATCCATTGTTCATTTTTATTATTCGTGGCCAGGACGTCGCCCCCACACACGTACCCGCACGAAAACCGGGCCACGCCATGTTTATGGCGCCCAGCGAGAGCTTATACTGACGGAAAACAAGATGCATCTCCCACCATGTGTGCCGGGAGTGTGACGGTGGGAAGTGCGGAGAGAAATTTCATCACCATAAACGTCTCCTCAGCATTGTTTCCGAAAGTCTGGGGAATTCCAGGGAGGGATGTAAAGTTTGTTTCTTGTATCGCGGGAGGAGAAGGGAGAAATGTCTGCATAATACGCCGTGGAACTTGGGAACTCGAGGTCATTTCCATCGCCCTCGAGGAAAAGCCGTGTTCCTCCAAAATTCAACCAGCGCAGTTCCCCTCTGGAACCACGTGATGGATATTTAGGTACGTTGCTGATAGAAATCATGCGGATAATTAAGTCATTTAGTTGCACGGCTGAAAGATGACTCAATCAGTAGAAAAAAACACCAGACGGAGGTTGAATACTGATTCCTTTAGCACGAGGAATATAAATCAACCCGTAAACGATTTCACATTAGGTTTGATTGGTGTTAGTAAACAAATAAAAATATTTTCGGTGGTGGTGAATCTCATCTCTTAGCATTTTAATCTGGAAATGTATTGATTTTTTAGCAGAGAAGAATCAATAGAAACATTGAACCCATTTCATCGTTCAAGCAATGTTTGTATAATGATTAATTATTTGAAGTCACCTGGCAATAATCAATGATTATCGTACAATTAATATTATTTTAAGTGATGGAATTTCGAATATTTCTAATAAAATGTAACGAAAAAACCTTAATTTTTATTTTAATGCTTACTTTAGCAAAGAATTAACTAAAGTGAAATTTTCCATTAAAATGGAGACGCATATATATTTTCAAATATATCTTTATGCTTCAACGATATTATTTTACTACGAATACATCTACACCATTCTCAAAAATTAACCCACCAAAGTGCATCAGTCATTTGACTTCAATGAAACTTTTGTGTCTTGGCATTTAAAGTGTACAAGTATCACTTTAACATGGTATAAATAATATTTTTTGCACTTCGTTAATCAATTTAAGTAATAAATGCTGTATTCAAACTCAACAAATTATATCTACTTCAATTATTTTGCACAAGCCTTCTTAACAAGAGTGTCATAACAGATATAAATTGTGATAACCTTACTTTCCAAAATATTTTGTAAAAGGAGAAAGAAAGGACGTTTTTATTGACTTCAATAATAGATCATAAAAAAAGCTTTGGCACTTTTCGTCGTAAATTTGGAAATAGAAATGGAAATATTTTTTATATGATTCCGTGATATGAATCCATTAAATAGAGCAAAAGTTCATATTTTAGAATTTCTGAGAACAATCGATAAAATATATATTTTTGTATATATATATATATATATACACACAAAATAGTCCTATCTTTTCTTCCGAAGAAGACGGAGTTCGAGTCCGTCGAAATTATCAAGATATTATTGTGAGTGTTCTTTTTATGTGTACTCGTGCTGTGTGTTGCTAAGTTTTTTATTCAACACTTCCGTGTTACTTCGAAGAAATCTATATATATATATACATGTATATGTGTATATACTATATATATATAGTGTTTTCTTACAAATGGTTAAGTACTAATCTCTTCCATTATATGAAAACTTCATTGGCAGCTGACTGTCACATACATAATTAATGAGGTGGTAGTTGAAAACAAATAAGTAATTCAGAGCATCTTCTTAATCATTCTTATTACTAATGCACAAATTAAAATTGTTAAAATGTTAAATGCTAAGCTAAAACCCTCACATATGTGTGCATAAGTTCTTGAACTTTCTTGAAACTAAAATACGGTTTCAGTAGTGATATCGCACTTTAAACCGAAGACGCTTTTCAATCAATGGGGTGGCGAATGAATGCGGAAGAAAATGTAAACGCCATGGTGATGAATTATGTGGCGCGAAACTAATTTCGGAGAAAATGTGGTAGCATATTTAGAGAGAGTGCAAATGACAAAAAGGGACCTGGAAAATGGGTGGAGTTTGGACGCATGCCACACAATGGCATCTGGCTCTGGCATTTACAAATTTGGAGTTATTTCGAGTCCAATTTTGAAATTTCCGACTTTGAAAAAAGCTTCTTAATGAATTTTTAGCGCGTATAAAGGTCGCAACGTAACACGTGCCTCTTTTGTTTTCTTCTTCAAGTCAATTATTCCTGGAATGCTCCTGAGGCCCACAAAAATAAATTTATTTTTGTCCATGGGTGTGTTTTTTTAGTTCAGAGTATCCAAAGAAAACATGAGTATTCTTTTACCTAGCAACAATAAACCCTAGAAAAAGGAGGACTTCTCCAATCATATACCGTGCATTATGAGTACATTCAAATTAAAATCAAATTCCATGGATATGTGATGGATTGCGAGATTGTGATTAGAGCACATCAGGAATGGAAAATAATACAGACCATTTAGACATGGTAGTCCCAGGGCAAATACTGATACAAGAAAATTCGCAAACAATATCATTCCATACCATGTCATCACACTACAACTAACTAACAAAGTCTGAACGTCACTACTAAAAAAGATGTTTCCCCATCTTGCAAAATTTCAATATGGGTACAACTTCAATCTAGATATGTCTTCGGGAGTTTTTTTTAAATAATCTTATTTCTTGCCAGCGTACGAGTCATAATTTGCTACATACGTGGTGAGATATTTTTCCTATTTTGTGTTGCAAACATGCGACACATTTGAAAGTAATGTGAATAGTTTGCTTATTTCTTCTTCCTCATAACACCATTGCGTCACGTTCAAACCAAATTAGATTAGTATTCATTTACAAGTTGGTATCAGAAATCCACATCCTCCGGGGGAAAGAAGGAGTGAGAAAAGATATTTTCTACATGAGCAACAAGGTGGACCCTTATATTCCCCTTTCTATTCAAATATTGACTTTTTCTTCCAAAATTCTGAAAATGGCTTCAAAAAAGCCATGCGTGGTTTGAGAGACCCAGAAGACATCCTTAAATTAAAACTTAATGAGGACATCATACTATATACCATATTATTTACCGTGCCGTCTTTAGGTAATTACATTCAAATATTCACAAAAATAAGTAAATTTAAAGCAATGGAATAGGACTTATGGAGTCACGGCCGTAGTTGGCAAGAGTAGGCAGTAAATAAACTAAAATTGTGAGGGGATGGGAGCTGTTATAAATGCACTACACACTCTAGGAGGAGAAAACACTGATATGTTATGGCCACTTTTAAGTTCTGGGAAAAAAATATGGCTATCGATAATATGTCACTGAAATCTCACACAGAGGAGGAAAAATGGAATCCCAATATTGATTTGGCGGTAGAGTGTGTTATGGGCTATATTTATAAGTGTCAGAGATTTACAAGTTGAAGCAATTGGCAGAAAAGGGCAGAGGAGGAACCTTGAATGTGAGAAATGCATCTTGAATGGGTATATACGTGTATATTGGTACACTGATACATTTCCTTGCCTGTTCCAACAATTTGCATCCGACAGAGCCATACACCAGTCTTAATTTCCGCATATAGTATTTACCCCCTCCCTTAATTTCGTGCAGCATATCAATACTAATTCTACCATTTTGCCATTTCCTTCCTTGTCTAACGTTCCCTCCTCCATCACAGTCTACCCAATTCCATCGACAATCAAAAGGCTCTGTATCCATTGGATTTCATCCCCTCTCTTATCCAACCTCTCTTATCTATTTTCTTCTCTTATCATTTTCTCTTATCTTCTCTTTCTTTCTCTTATCATTTCCTGATTTATTTACCTTTCTGTTAATTTTACCATCACCATCCTCCACAGCGGCATTTTAAAACCTTCCATCTGAGAATATTGTCTTGCTTTCACAACAGAATTTTCGCGAAGTATAATACCCCACATTAAAGTTTTAACGAGTCTTTTCTGAACTCCCTTTCTAAACATCACTGTAATCAATTCCCTGCTCTTTGCGAAAGCCTCTTTGCCTAACGCAATTTTACTACTTATGTCCCTACTACTTCTACATGTTGGTAAAAAACACTTCGGAGATGGGGAAACTATTCTTCGTGCTCTAGTTTGTGAACTCCCATTTTATCATTTTACTTAGCCATCCTCCTCCTCAAAAATATGACAATCTTTATTTTGTTTACGCTTACTCTCATCCCATACTTCTCGTACTGAATTTTTAATTTTCAATAGCAATAATTGCAAATCCCTTGCCTCAATGACAAACTAAAGCTTGGTCCGCAAGCCTGACTGATTTTATTAATTTTTCCACAGATCTTTTTCCAAAGCCTTTGTAACAATTATCTCCGCATAAACATTAAATCGTATCAAAGATAATGAATACCTCTATACCACCCCTCTTAATAACACTGCCAATTCCGACTCTTCATCTGCCACGCGCACCTGAGCAGTCAGAGACATGTACAGGTTGCAGATAAGTTGCCCTATTTCTCCATTATAATCCATTCTCTTGTAAAACATTCATTTTTCCATTGCCTTCTCGACATCCACAAAACATACAAATTAGCTGATTATTCTTTATACTCTATACTCTTCGACACATTCATCAATACTATCCAAAGCATTCTATCAAAGGCCTTCTTTAAATATACAAAAGTAACAGATATATCCAGATTGCATTCTCTGTTCCTCTCTATTAGTGAGATCATGACTGCTATGGCATCATTCATGCTTCTTCACTTTCTGAACACAAACTGGTCAACCCTAAACAATTATTTTCCTCATTTACATGCTCTTATTGATGATCCTGAGTTACGCTTTATTAGCGTATGAAATCAAACTTATTGCTTTATCGTCCTCAAATGGGATGGAAGCTAAATCGGACAAAACCTTTTGACAAAATCCTTCCTCCATTAATGCTACGGATCAGTCCATAAGAACTTTTCCTCCCATCTTTTCTAAAGGTAGTTCCACGGGAATGCTGTGTACCTTCACGACCAAATTTGGTAGCAAAGGTTTAATGCCCTTTCTATCTTGTCATCAAGTATGCCAGGCCCTAACCTATCTTGAGCTACGTCATGTTCTACACAGCATATCATATTTATATATATTATATTTTTGATACATATCTTTGACATGGAACGCTCTTCGGCGACGCAAAAATATATAAACACACATGTAAATTTTTAAAGCATAGAAACACAAAGAAAGGGCACTCACATATGTAGTTTTGACGTTTCTACGGCACAACCATCGTCAACCGCAGCGTTTGAGAAACCATGAACCGTGAATTCTGAATGGCACATGAGCATTTATTTGCCAGGAATGCTTGGTGAAATACGGAAAAAGAAGCGGCAACGAAGCATCATTTTTCATCATGATAATGCAAGCTCTCAGAAATCCGCTGAAACAACTTGACTGGCCAAAACGTCGAATTGATGGGTCATCCACCGTACAGCCCTTCAGCAGCACCAAATGACTTCTTTCATTCCTATTTATCAAGAAAAAAAAAGCGTGGCCAACTTTTTTCGGCGCCCGAAGAACCCGTTGATACATTCAAAAACCATGTTTTAGAGGTATCTCAATTGGTGGGGAAAAAGTGTTACGAAAAATGGTTCGAGGGCATGCAAAATTGTGTTTATTATCATGCAGAATACTTCGAAAAACAATAAAGCCAAATTCAATCATAAAGTGCTGTCTTTTCATTATTAGGCTGAAAATATAAATAGGAACCCTCGTGTGTGTGTGTGTGTATATATATATATATATATATATATATATATATATATATATATATATATATATATATATATATATATATATATATATATATATATATATATATACATACATATATATATACACACACACACGAGGGTTGCTTTTTATATTTTCAGCCTAATAATGAAAAGACAGCAATTTATTATTGAAAATATATATACACACACGAGGTCCTCTATATGTGTGTGTGTGTATATATATATATATATATATATATATATATATATATATATATATGGCATTCTGATGACGACGGCCGTGCCGTCGAAACGTAAATATCCAATGTAAGTGTCCTTCTTTTATGTTTCTATGTGTGTGGTGTTTTTTGTGTTAGTGTTTGTGTGTTTATATATATATATATATATATATATATATATATATATATATATATATTGAGTATCTTCACTTTGTTAACTTCTTGTTCTCCTTTCGCGTTGTTTCGCTAAAATTCCTCGCTACACGTCCTCGTCACCGCTTTCAGGTCATTTATGATATAATTAGTGATATCTAAGAAAGACAAATAGGTGCTTCTTATCTTTATTTATCTTTCAACTTTAATAATCGTTCAGCTTTTGGGATCCAATATAGAAAGATTTCTTCAATAAATTTAACAAAAAAAGATAATTATCTCCCATAAAACTAAAGAAACTATCACGCTATAACTTAAAATGTGGAACAGTAACCGCCGAAGGCGTTAGACTACGAAAACTGCTAAACCTGATGACAAATATTAACCATCTTCGTCTAATCCAGATATCGTGGGGTTAATTATAACCTGATATTATATTGGCTGACCAAAGTGAGAATTTATGTGACATTCATTGGCGTAAGCACTAATGCAAAATAGTTATTTCCTCATGAACAATTCGTGATCGTATAATTTGGGAGAAAAAGTAAAGACATCCAACCAAACGACTCAAAAATGTTACTTTGTTAATTTTATTATAAATATAATGATAGGTCGTAAGTTAACCTTCAAACTTTCAGTTTAAATTGCCTAAAATTCCTCAACACATACCCTTGCGGGTTCTTACAGGCTATGAATTATAGAAGGGTAAGGAAATGACAAAGGGAGTAAAGGATGGTCGTGACGGATTGAAATGGGAAAAGGAAGAAAGGGTGTGCGTTGGGAGAGGATATTATAAATCTCTTTGCGCGCACTTGAGAAACGATCCCCATTCTGATCTCGTTTGCTGACATACAACCTTATTCCACCCTCGACCGAACGACTGGAAGACCTTTCTTTCCCAGACATAGCCATTCCTGCTATACATGGAATGGCAATGGTGTCATCAATCTGAAGCCAATTTGACTGAGAAGATGTCTTGCTGCGGAAGAAACTAACGCACAGGAAGAAGCGGTCTTATACCGATCATGGAGAACGCGGAAACCTGTGCGCATATGTTTACTTACACATGAGTAATATAAAACGTCATGAAAGGGTGAAGATTTTATTGTAATCGTATAACTGTACAAGGATTGAATTTGGGGTACTTGAAGTTTAAGACTTCTAAAATCATTTTTCTACATAATATATTTCCATTATTTTTATGTTCATATGCCCTAATTAGAATTAATCCAAAATTTTCCAAACCCATAATATTATATTAGAGGTACCAAGACGAATTGATGTGTTTTTTTTTGGATTGCGAAAAGGGAATCGAAGGAAAAAATCATATACTTTGACACGTGTCCACCACGAAAAATATACAATATCCCTAGTTCAACACAATGAAGAAGCATAATACTTTCGTCTTCTTTCGAACAAGATAAAATGTGCGCTGTTTTTCCGTGAGCCTTATCCATCTCATGTCAAAACCGGAATAGTTTATATTAAGAAAACACAAATGCTTTACTTTTTAATGTTCTAATTTAAAACCATATTTGATTAAGTTACTTCAGAGGTTTCTGATAATTAGAGTTATTCTAAAACCTTGCGTAAACATTACACTATTTTTGAAGCTCAGAAAATCTAAAGAAGTAAAACTCTCGATTTTCTTGATTTTCCTTTCAATAAGTTATGAATATAACAAAAATACATATTTCTGAGTCGACGGCAAATTCACAAAAACAATGTGACCTCTTTAATTTCTGTTTGACAGTTGGTAATCAGGTTACTTTCGGCTGTTCATCAGCGTGTAGAGTTTGGTCCACAAATGGTTAAAATCTATCAGGACATTTGCTGGACATTCCCTTGAGTTTAGAGTCAATTATGCTTTCGCAAACGTGGCAAATCAATTACCGGTATGTGCAGTCCGCCATAACTTCAGAACTTGACGGAAGGGCTCGAAATAACGCTTAATTTACCACAAAATTGAGCAAGTACTTAACTCAATCTCAGCAGATAATTTAGCACATGTTTCCAGGGAATGTTCACCTCCATCATGCTTTTTCCCCTACATAAAAATATAAAAGAGGACATTTTCCTTTCTAAATAGGAATCACAAAGGATAGTGAAAAAATACTTGGGTTTTTGTATTTCCATTGGAATTTTCATCATGGAAAAATGTCATCACTTTTGAGCCTATGAGGGAAAAATTTTTACTTTTACCAAACAGAATAATTATTTTGAACAACTGGATGTGTGGAAGAGATCTCACAACGTTACTAACATACAATTGCAATTTATCAACGAACCTTTAGGGAACCATAAGGTTAACGACTTTTATAGTTTGCATATACAGGTATACCTATGATGTTATCTTTTAACTACTCTTTATTTAAATAAAGGTTCTCAACAAATTGCATTCAGCGAACCCCCAATTTATTCTTTATTTTTACGAGCACGTAAATTTTTAATATGTTTAAGGAAACAATTTATACAATACGCAATTTTAAAGGAAACTACAAATTCAGCATCATATGAAAAATTAACGTTAATAGAAATAAAGTGAAAGTTTTTTGTTAAGTTACCAAGTTATATAAAGTAGATTTCATGAAAATTCATTTCAAAAAAAGGTTTTCACTAGTTTCACTTTATATTTAATTTACCATACTTCCTTTTGAAAACTCTCCAAGCATATTAACCAATAATATATATATATATACGCATACAGGGTCACACCCAAAAGTGGTAGGGCTGATTTTTTTACAAGAATTTTACTAACGATATATTTATATCGACTTAATAATTTTCAAATTATGCTCCTTGAGCTGCTACACACTTAGTATAACGTTGCTCCCATTCCCCGTACGCCCGCTGGAAATTTTCTTTGGGGATGCTGTTAATGAGCCTCGTCGAAGCCTCTTGAACGGCCTTAATCGAGTCAAAACGTCGTCCCTTGAGCTGTCTTTTCATCAGGGGGAAGAAGAAGAACCGGTGGTGCCAGATCGGGAGGATAGGGCGGGTGCGGCAACGTGGCAATGACGTATTTGGTCAGGAGCTGTCTGACGACAAGCGCGCCATGGCACGGCACGTTGTGATGATGAAGCACCCAGCAGTTTGCGATGGCCGGTCGGACTCTTTTCACGCGTTCTCGGAGGCGGGTGAGCACCTGCACGTAAAATTTCGCATTCACAGTCTCCCCTGGTGGGACAAACTCCTAGTGAACCACTCCATGACGGTCGAAAAACACAATCAACATCGTTTTGATTTTTGATTTGCTCATGCGAGCCTTTTTTGGACGTGGAGACGCCAAATACTGTGGAACGGCTTAAGGCAGTGTCCCCATAAGCCTGCTTGATCATATCGAGGGTCTCAGTTGCCGTCTTCCCGAGTTTCGCACAAAACCTCACGGAATAACGTTGCTCTAAATTAAGATTCATTTTGATTTTCGATGCGGACAAAAAACTTTCTTCACTAAAAAAGGTTTCCTCACTCAACGACAGCCCGCAGGCGACTGAGGTTGGTGTCTGTCTGTTGCTAAGAGCCCCCTCCACCTTACCCTGCCAGGCAGACCCCCTCCACCGCTCCGTTCGCGCCAGAGAAAATCAGTCCTACCACTTTTGGGTACGATCCTATATGTACATATATACGAGAATAATAGGAATGCATAGAAATGTATCATAGGAATACAAAGAAAGGATACTAACTCATGTCTTTTCTGTGTCTTTATATATTTTTGAGTCGCTGAAGAGGGTTCTATTTTGAATATATATATATTCATATATATATATTCATATATATATATTCATATATATATATATATATATATATATATATTCATATATATATATTCATATATATATATATATATATATATTCATATATATATATTCATATATATATATATATATATATATTCATATATATATATTCATATATATATATATATATATATATATATATATATTCATATATATATATATATATATATATATTCATATATATATATATATATATATATATTCATATATATATATATATATATATATTCATATATATATATATATATATATATATATTCATATATATATATTCATATATATATATTCATATATATATATTCATATATATATATATATATATATATATATATATATATATATATATATATATATATATATATATATATATATATATATATATATATATATATATATATTCATATATATATATATATATATTCATATATATATATATATATATTCATATATATATATATATATATATATATATATATTGATTACTTAGGGGATGATCAGTTTGGGTTCAGGAAAGGAAGAGGTACGCGTGATGCCATTGCAGTAATGAGATCACTAGTCGAGAGGAATATAGAATACAATCAGGACGTTTTTGCCTGTTTTGTAGATTTCGAAAAAGCGTTTGATAGAGTGAATTGGGAAAAATTAATGCGTGTATTGCAGAAAATAGGAATGGATTGGAGGGACAGGAGACTGATCCGCAACCTGTACATGTCTCAGACTGCTCAGGTGCGATTGGGGAACGGAGAGTCTGGATGGGCAGTGTTAGGAAGAGGTGTAAGGCAGGGTTGCCCATTGTCACCGGTACTGTTCAACGTATATGTAGAGGAAATGATTAAAGAGGCATGGGAAGAACTGGAGGTAGGGATGAAAGTCGGAGGGGAACTCGTAAAATCGGTTAGGTTTGCTGATGACCAAGCATTAGTTGCTCAGTCAGCCAAGGGGTTGCAAGCATTGTTGAGTGAATTGGAGGTTCAGTGCGATAAATATGGGATGAGAATCAATATTAATAAAACAAAGGTTATGCGATTTTCCAGAAAGAAAAAGGCTAAGCTAAATATTAAAATAGGCGGGGAAAGAATAGAGCAGGTAGAGCAGTTTACATATCTCGGAAGTGTTTTGGACCAATACGGTCAAAGTGGTAGGGACGTAAGGAGAAGAATTGCGCTAGGCAAGGAGGCTTTCTCAAGGAGGAGGGAGTTGATGACGGGGACGTTGAGTAGGGATGTTAAGACAAGACTCGTAAAAACTCTGATATGGAGCGTAGCTATGTACGGCGCGGAAACGTGGTCGCTGAAGCAGGAGGATAGACGTAGATTGGAGGCTTTTGAAATGTGGGTGTGGAGAAGAATGGAGAAGGTGAAATGGACCGAAAGGAAAACAAATGAGGAAGTACTGGAGATGGTGGGTGAGGAGAGGGGTTTGTTGAGAGAAATCCTATGGAGGCAGGAAAAATGGATGAAAGGCGTATTGAGCGGTAGTGGAATGTTGAAGAGGGTAATAGAGGGGAGAATGTTGGGCAAGCGAGGTAAGGGTAGGAACAGGATAGGGATGTTGGACGGGATGAAGGGAGGAAAGAAGTACACCGAGATGAAGAGGGACCTGATATAGATTAGTTTGCTAGGTGGGGAGTCACAAAATGTTTATTTGATAGTTGTGTCCATCCAAAAACCTACCTTAACCGGTAGATTACCTAATAATAATATATATATATCGATGATGCGGAAGTACTCACGAGAGCAGTAGCAGGTAGTCTAGAGGTAGAGCGCTGGACTACTGACCGGAGGACCCGAGTTGAGGGTGCTCTCTTTGGGGGCATCCTCAATCTACTCAAGCTGTGTTATTTTTCGGGTACCAGATCATATATTCCTGGGAAATCATAGCTAGCACAGGGAAAGGAACTGGCTCCCAAATCCCGATGTACGGATTTCCCCCGCCGTCGGGCTTAGCATTGGATAAACTCTACCATCACCTACTGAACCGACCTTCGAGTTGATTATTGTGTTTATGCCACAAATCTCCAGTTTCAACATCCAACCCCAAACAAGAGAAATCCAAGCCAAATAAGCGAGGATACAGAGAGATAATCAGTAAATCAAAACCAAGGTAAAGATAATGTATGCACAGTAGATTGATATTAGGAATGAACTGGTACGTTGTCCCGGAAAAGTCCTTGGGGTCTCTATGCAAAGGGTGAAAGGGTGGCAGGTAGGTCAGGTGGCAATACTTAAGAAAATAATGACTGGTTCACCGTAGTAAATGATAACCAGTTAGTTAAGACTTAAGTTATAGTGAAAGCTCATTATTAATAAATGTTTTACAAGCTGACCTAGCCATATAGATTCAAAGGAATAGAGAGTAAATAATGACTCATATGAAAGCCGTCATTTATTCCTTTGATTAAAACATTATTTTAAATGACCTAAGCTATTTGCCCAAATTACGTAATATGTTAGATTAATTCTTGATAAAGAGACAATAAAAAATAGTTAGTCCTCTTCCGCAGCGATGAAATATAATTTTTTACGAGCTTGAGTGAGAAAACCCTAAAGGAATTTTTAAAAAGTCAGATTAATTTGTAAATATTACTCGAGTCTAACAATAGAAAATTAATTTTAGTTTAGCCTAACCATAATAATAAATTGTCATTTGGAATAATTTTATCGCATAATATTTTTCGTATTTCTAAAAAGGCTACCCTTCCTCGAAGGAAACGTTACTTGAGATATCCTTAATAATTCAGCGACATTGGAGCGTTAAAATGGACATGGACAATGGACTGCTGATAAGTGGAACCTGTCGTTCAAAACTAGGTACTGCCTCGTAATTTCAGTAAACAGGATAAGACCTCTGTTGAATTCTTCTCAGAAATAGAAACCATACGTTATATAAATGTGAATTCTTTCAACTCAGGAATACGATTTTAACCCATCCTTTCACCTATGAATATGGTTTTCAGTGCCAGAAGAATCTTAGAGGAGCAACTAACCCAGTTGATAGATATATATTTTGGGGCAAGATTTAAACTTTTGAGTATCTTCCACCACATAACCCCTAAGGGAAATTTATAATTGGATTATATTGAAAAAGTCATCCAGTGTAAACGACACGATGGATGTTTCAGTGATGACAGGATTCTTCTTGGGTTAAACCTTGATACAAGTGAAGTTCTAATATCTAGGATTTAAGAAGTCAGCTCCTTTTTTCATTATGAAGCGTTTAGACAAAGGCATTGAAGTGAATTTGAATCCGAGAATCACAAACCAGTAGCCGAACGCACTACCCATTCGGCTCCCTAACCATTTAATTTTATCAAAACGATTGAGTGTAACGGACAAATATACAGATATATAGTCCAAAGAAGTATAGATATAGGATTTCGATCGATACCATTGAGCCTTATTGCAAATATAATATTTTTACAACTAAAAACTAACTACATTTCTATATTTTAAATAATGAAGTGTTTTAAAAATATAATCTAAATTTTAAAGCCCTAACATAATAAGCAACAACACATATTTTTGCATAATTGCTATTGCTATCTGAAATTTTGATATTAAATACGTTTGGTGGCTATGCGCTTGAGTAAAGTGGAAGCTAAAGTCATTAAAACCAATTTTAGCCTTCCTTTTATTCGGACATAAATTCGGTTCCAATGCCCACGCTTTATTTTTAGGCATACATTTCCGATAGTGGTAATTGAATCCATAAAAGCATGAAGGCAAACCTTTTAACTTAGTGTAGCATGCAAAATACAATTAATATTTTGTTCACTCGTCTTGCATATTGATGTAGAGGAATCAAAAAGAGTCAAATAAAGGTTATTTATTTTCTCTCGAAAAAGTTTTTATGGTTAATTTAATATAGTTTAAGAGAAAATATGCAACATCTTATCCATTAATTATGAAATAAGTCCACAAAATCAGACCTTACAATTAATATTAATATATTTATGGCATTAATTTTCTTCCATTTAACATTAAAATTCATTATTCACGATACACTACCAACAATCGCCAAAAAGGGTTCAAAGGTTCTCAAAGGTTCAAAAAAGGTACTCAAAACAATGGAGGGAAGAAATCTTTCCATATCGGTACAATATCAAGAAACGAGTGGGACTCAAGTTCTAAGGTCACCAAATACTTTTCTCTGGACTGGAAGGAGATAAAAAGATAGGAGTGGTGAGCTCAAAATACGCGCACAACCTTTAGATACATGAAACATAAATGTACGCACTGTAGAGGACGCAGGGTTTGTATAGCTAACGCTGGAGTAAGGAATGTTATTAATACTTAAAATTGAGTGATTTAATGTACATTGAACCTGTCGTTCGTGGGTTCCACAGTTCAAACAAGGCCGAACATCATGCGACTACGTTCCTCAACCACGGATCAATCGATTTATCCTGTGGACAGTATGGATCCATGCAGGAGCTTTCTCGATAGCCACGGAATCATGAAATGGTCTATGCAAAAAATTTAACGTCTTTGGATAAATTATGCTGAGAAGAAGGAGAAATTTCAATTTCTACTCAATTTCAAAGAAAATTCAGTAGTTATTAGTTTGTCAGAAAATATTAGAAGACCTTAGCGCTTGAACCCGGCTCGTATAGGTGGAGTGGAAATGAGATAACGTAACTTAGGGAAGCGGTGGGTCAGAAGGGCTGGTGTGGGGATGGGAGAGACTGTGTCGTAAAGACGGTGCTAGATGGTGGCGTTTGAGGGGTCGAGAAAGGGTAGGAGTGTCTTCAGGGTCAGTTAGGCTAAGATTAAAGGGGAAGGGTGGGGAAATCTTTGTGCACGGGTTCACACCAAAACATTATTTGGAAAACTCCGCTTTTCCTTCCTATGTGATAACTATTATAACTTCCTATACTATATATAAAGTCTAAAATCATGAAGTGTAGATTTAAAGTATTAATATCTGAGTTATACGAGAATACCTAAATGGCCTCATTCCAGTTTCGGTGTGACACATGAGAATTTTAATTATGGTAAACTTAAATAGTTATGTAATGACGGTTTTTTGGAATATTCGTCTCTTTCGGGCGCCATCTGCATCAAAAATGCCGAAATAGCAAGTGCAGACTCGCTTGAATATTTATGAGGCACCATTTCCTACGAATACGATTTTTTGAAAAATGTCAATATACGTCTTGGTAAGGGGTTTTTATCTACCTTTTAGATCTTGTGAATAAGCAGCTCGACTTTTATGCGTAGAGAAGTATTTAACAGTTAGATAGACCCTTATTGCATGTACCTTTAGTTAACATTGTCTCCATTATTAAAAATATTTTTAATATCCATTGGCAACTAGCAATTATGTGAAATTTAATTTTCATTAAATTCCTGCTGTGGAATCACCCCATTGCAATGACATGCAGGTCACCTCGTAGAATTTAGAAAAATACGGTTATTTCATTCCATTCCCAGAGTGCTGGAAGCAGGAAAACAGCCAGGGTTCGGGGTTCATAGCTCTCCAGTAATATTTTCTCGAGGTTGGAAGGAATCTCGGCCGTAGGGCGTTTAAGGTTGATGTTGGGAATTATGGCAAAATGAGTGAAGTGCTGGGCGAGGCAGCAGAAGGGAATTAAGAATAAATCCGACCGCCGAAACGCTGAGGGCCGCATTTGAACGGAAAAAAGGGAATCAACCCTCGAAACAAATTCCCCGCCCGGGAAGATGCTGAGTGATACATTACACTGCGGAACGTTTACTGCTATACGAGATGCCGTCATTAGTGTGCGTTCAAAGGATACACATCAATTTCCTCGAGTCTGGTGAAAGTCGGTGATTATTATGTTCCCATGGCTCAAGGGTTCAGTGCTAATGACGCGTATTTGCGGCTATGGGGCAAAAGTTAAGATTTTTTCCTGCCCTACGGTATACTTTTGGCAATAAATGGAATTGGTTGTATCTACTCATTATGGTAATAAAATTTTTAATATAAAGCTAATTCAATATTAAAACAAATTATTAACGTCTAATCAGCAATAACTCTGATATTAGCAAAGATTTCTGATAGCAGCAAAATATTACGTGAGATGTTAGAATTACGGCTTAATTTTAATTTTATTCTCAATTAAGGGCGTTAATCCGAAGTATCGTGGTCAATATTTCAATCATTGAAAATAATTAATGCTCAAGTTAGAAACGAAATAGAAGCATAATTCAAAATAAAAAGAATATCATAGGCATAAAACTACAACACGAAGAGACCTTCTTTACATAACATAAATGGGGCTCATGGAGAAGAAAATTTCCACAGAAGTCATGAATGAAAAATACTTTGAACCGAACGTATGACAGAAAAATCTTGTTTTAAAAAATGATGGAAAGAACTAAGTTGAGAAATTCAGTGAACAAATGGTGTACTAAAGATCTTCGTCAAAATCCGGTTGAATGAATTACGGTGCCAACCAAGGTTAACAAAGCCATTAGAGTTAGCATGTCAGCATGTGCAGTCAAAATTTACTTCGATACAGCAAAAGGCATTACTCAAGAGCCCTTTCTGAATTCCGAAATGCTTTAGGGAAACACTTTTATCCAAAAATCATACCATTAACATAAGTGGAAACTGTGACCTCGAAATTAACCGTTCGTTTAACACAGCTTTAAGTGATATTTCTCTGCCAGCCAATTTCTTCGCCCTTCGCTCTTCTTCTTCTCATGCATTCTTTACCCTTTTCAAACGCCATCATCGAAAAATAGTAATGAGAGATATTTTCCTTTTCTTCGTGAATAATCTTAATATGTTAGTTAATCGAAGTTTTTTTCGGGTAGAAAATGATTCATGATTAAGGGTTTCCTGTTGTAATGAAAAAAATCGCGATGACACTGAAAAAGAATCTTGCCTTTCTGATGCAACGGATTTGCACATAATCATTAGTTTCGCAAAATAAAAGTATTTACTCATTCCGCTATGATTAACAGAATATTTCATTCACTGCAATTTAGTAGGTGGGTTTTAAGATTCACCAAGGGATGAAAGGACGTATTGCGCCGTAAGCTAGTACTCATGAAAACCACTCAACCATGACACACCTATATCCAAAGTGGTATTTGAACCCAAATCCTTCGTTTCAAGGGTATGATATCATCAGATTAGCCGGCTTGTAAAATTTGAAGGACGAAGGAACTCAATCTCGCCTCATCTTCTCCTGCACCGAAGACGCGACGAGGGTTGCGAGCCCGGGATTTATTAGGCGAGCGTCTACCTCCGTCCGCGATGCAACGTTATCTCGTGATTTCTTCTTTCCACGCGACCGGTTGCCGTTGCAATATATGGGTATACCTTTATAGGTACTCTAAAACACACAAAGCACGCGTATAAATGGAACAAAGAAAGGAGATCTCGATCACAATCAAGGACTCGGTTGTAAACCAAGGGAACACTCGTCGGACACGCTAAAAGTTCCCGACCGGGATGGAGTGCGTCAGAAGCCGAGGAGATCTCCTTCCAGCCCTCCGTTCTTCGCCTCCCAAAATGTAACCCTCCTTCCACGCCCGAAAAGGAATCCTTTATATTTCCTCTCTCTCTCTCTTTATACCTTTCGTTCTCTCTTCCATCCTTCCTTTATCCTTGTTATTTCTTTCAATTCCGATTATCTTCTGTGTGAACAGGCCGTATTTTTCCTCTCTCTACCCTTCCGACCCTTCCCGCGGACAAATGGTGCCCGTCCTCCCTCACCTTCCACTACCCATTCCGCTTACGCACGTGGAGCGGTAAATACAGGCGAGCAAAAAGAGGGAACCAAAGAGGAACGTTTCCCCCCAGTAAAATAGGAATATTCTTCCACCAACCTTTGGCACAACTTTCCTGAAAAAAAGGAGCAGAGCAAACAAATGACCTTGTTTAGGCTGGCTAGCCCTCGTTACGGGAGGAAAACGGAGGTGGGCCGTGAGGAAAGAGGGAAGACTTCTTTTCTCGACGCTAAAGGGCATCGCTTTTTCGTTCCAGGATTATTGTGTCGGTTTATTTATTTTCATCCCTCCGTTCCGGAAAAGATGGGTGCCGGGAATGGATACTAAGTGCTTGGGAGGTTACCGCGACGAAGCCGACGTCGTTACGTTCCCATTCATTCCCTCGTTCTATTTTCTCTCTCTCTCTCTCTCTCCCTGGTCGAGAGTGAGTGTGCGTACTCTCCGTGAGACTGCCTGGAAATTACAGGTCGGTCAATTTCGCGGCAGAGCCCCGAGTCACTGTTCGGACCGTTGACGACCTTCCCGCGTTAACTACGGGCAGAGAGAGGGAAGGACCATTTATTTCCCTCGGCTGTTTGATTTCCGACGACGAAAATCTGGGAGCACACGACCAATGCTCAGAAGAACTACGATTCCAAGCGGGGGCAAGTTGCGTCAAATGAGTTTTTAGCAACGTCGGCTAAAAGCTCGCCGCATCCCGGCATCCCGGGAAAATTGCCCCGGACGGTCAGAGAGTTACCCCGTACGATATCCTACTTCACGTAGCTCATTCGGGCTCTTTTAGCATAAACATGGTGTGGGTTAAAATCGTAGCGGCCTTGAAACGTCGGTCCCCTATTTCGTTCTTTTGGCAAGCACATTCATGCAGGATGCCTATAGTGGAACATAGTCCGAAGCTGATGGGAAAGAGATGAAATGAACATCATTTAGTACAGCTTTCATTATTTTTCATCAGCAAGCTCCTTTCATGCTGCTTAATGCAGTGGCTTTTTCAGTTGTTTTCGTCGACCTTTTCTTTTGTAGTCACAAAAGTTTGTTGAGGTAACGAAAAGTCTACGTAATATGTAAAGTAAAACCCCATGGGCATTTATTTACTGTTTCCTTGAAAATGAATACACTTTTTATTTTATAATCAAATTCATTTTTCTTTATCTTTAACTAGTATTTGACAAAAGCAAAAAACAAAGTAAAATGTTGTTTCATGGAAGGAAAAAAGAACAGCACACAGCAATAAACACCAGGATAAGACTAAAAATTATGTAATCTTAACGTTTTGGATCTGGAGCAGTAATGATGAACGAAGAAACAGGCATGAAAACGTTTGACACAATGGCTCAGATAAATATTTATCGGCGTAACGTTGCATAACATACATATATTCTTTTCCATTCATAACATATAGAAAGAAACTCAAAGGATCAAGATAAAAACATCTATCTAAAGCAAGCTGTTCCATGAAATGTAGCGGAAAAGAATAATATAACCAAGAAAACTTGAATTTGCAGGAGATACACGATTAAACGAGAAGATGAACTGATGGAATTACTGCTGCATTGCAAATACTTCTTAGAAGTACGAATAATCGCTAATCGAATAAATACATTCATGCAAATGATAGGACATAAAGAAGTCTTAAAAGTGAATAAAATACAACGTAATAATTCTTGACTAAAATATTCTCTGGATTCACATGTATTTTGAAGTTTGGCATAATCTCCAAGTACGTACTGATGGTTTCCGCAAGTATTGGATGTTTATGAGCAGTGAAGAGAGCACAAAGGACTGGGAGATGTGTGTGAGAAATGCGAGCGTATTGTATTACTTATTCCGACAAGACTTCCGCCATTATCAGGGGGTAGGACTGAGGTTTGGGGTGAACACATGACGTGTTTCTCTAAAGAGATAACCGCGGGCTAGGGTAAGAGAGGGTTATTAACAGGTTAGAACAGTGGGGAGTATATATTCTCATACATTTTTAAAATGCGCGGTCATTAAGTAAAACATACTAATATTTGAATTTCCATTGGTTATGAAGCACTGATCGTTTACTTTATGAATTTAATTTGAATAACGACATGTATCTAGATTCTGTTTGTTGAAAAGTGTGTCGAGTATTACCTCAAAATAACCTTTTGATGGCGGGAATATTAAAAAAGTTGTACTTTGCACTGTAAGCAGAAAAGCGCGCTCTCTAGGGCCTTGATGTTCCCTTTCGATGAGAACCGATACTCGAAAATGCAAAAAAAAAACAGGATGCAAAATTCCACGAGTGCAAGTTATTTTAAAGGAGAAAAATCGGGCGGCTTGAAGAGTAAACGACATCGATTTGGACCCTTGCACCGGTGCAAAAAAGGGCTGCTTTCGGACCCTGTTGGGGAGACGCCAGCGGTGAGGAATTCCAATCGCGCGTGAGCCCATGTACATGTATGTATATCCAATAGAAATCTCTTATAGTGGGAGATTGGCCCCCCGAGTCCAAACAGCGTGATCCAGAATTTCCATTTTCCGTCTCTCTTGTCGCTCAATTGATATTCTGCTCTCGTCAGCAAGTGAACTGCTATTGTTAGGGCACATGACCTGCATCCTTGAATCAAGAATAACTGATTTATTTAACTCCGCACCTCTTCCATTCAATCGTGTTTTTTTTCGGCCCAAAGGAAAGGCAGGAGATTTAGAGTAGGATTCTAACCTCCTCCTGTATCCGTGGCCGCCCATTTAATTTATTTTTCTGCCCGGAAACTGGATAGAAAAAAAAATAAAACGAGTCACTAGGATATTAGTCGACGGTCAATGATTACCCATGCAAAAAAATGCTTCCTCTAAACCCGTACGAGAAGGTCTCTTCCAATTCCATTCATATAGGCGAACTTCATAAAATGTGATGGAACAACCATTTTTCAATGATTCGCCTTCTACAAAAGTGCTAAAAGACCTCGGAAGCTTTTGGGCCTCAATTCACTGTTATTTAGCCGCATTATCAGAATCTAATTCATTTACAGAATTCAGGCGGAAATTAATCTTTTAATGGTGAACTGAATTTACACCGAACGAAGTAAGCACCGAATCGAAAGACGGTTAAGAATTATCCCGTCCATTAAAACGGAAATTTGTCATTCAATAATTTATAAACTCCCAGAAATTACTCGGTGAAAGTTGAGCTATTGCTAATTATGCAACTGTATTCCTCTTCAATATAAACGGTTTATCATAACTGTTGCAAATATAAGCTTTAAAACTTAAATGATTATTAACTACGGTCAAAATTGTTTTAACTTATGGAGCAACCTACGCACTTTTAACTAATATATCAACTGCTAATGTACAAATGTACTGCGTAGCATAGTAGATGAAGTTCGCGAATGTAATTTTTAGTTAAAGGTTTATATCTCAAAGCAGGGAAAATTCAACATGGATAATAAAACTTTGAGCATAAAGGGTAATTTTAGGGTCTTGTAAAAGAAGTCGGAACGATAAAATCGAATATACGAGTAGCTCTACGAGTACCTCTCGCATATTGCTTACGCCAGCATATATTACTAGACATACGAGTAGCACCAATAGCTGAAGTCCAACTGAAATGTGGGCATTTCCATCCTCATCACTGTAATACATAAAAAGATAATCCCATAGACTCACCGTTAATAATGGGTGATTACTTAATTGTACGTCAAACTATCTCCGAGTCATTCGATCGGATAATAATATCAAAGTATGTTTTCCATTTTATTCACACAGAGGAATTTCAGTAAAATTGAAAAAGGAAAATCAATTTTTAAATTCATATACAAGTATGATAAAACATCATCTTAAAACATATTCATTTATATGTCCTCATCTGCATTATGAGCTTTATAATAATTTCGCAAAAACAATCAGATCAGTACTTGTTCTTTCGTTGCTTAATCTTTAGAGGAATGGGTGTGCAATGCCTCAAACTCTTATTTTTTCTGCTAATCCTCCTCAACTACCCAATCTCAATTTATTCTACCCGAACTATTATCCATCAAGATCCAAGTTGCGCTTCAATACAATTAAGATGGGTAGAGTACTCTAACGTTTTTGCTGCTCAAGGAATATATCCCTTTCTAAAGATATGCTCTATCTACCACCATGCTTATACTGGAATTTGCACATATTTTATTCTCTTAACTTATCCTAAATATTACCGCGTAAATATTCTTTTAAAAGATGAAAAACATACGTTTGTTCAAGTAATTTCCCCTGTAACACACACTCACATATACATACACATATAATCAATCGTTATTCCCATTAACCTAACTGCACTAAATTAATTTCATTTCTGACGTATTTACACTCAATTTCAGTTTCTACGCGACCTCACGGAAGTCATTCGCGTTGCCCTGTAGATTCTGTGGACCCATAGTCAGCAGCAATACATCATTGGAGAGCGGTATAACAAGAAAATTTAAATCTTCAGCCATTTTACCAACCCCATCGATTCATTATACCCCTCGCATATTTATCTACTAGAACGCTGGACAGCGGGTAAGGTGATATTACGCAACATTATTTCATCATACATTATTTCAAACAACTCACTCAAGGTTCCATCAGCCCTTGCACTTGCATTATTCTTCTCAAACATTATTATACAGCCTTTGATTAATGTTTATCCTCTTAAAACTTGAAAGATCTGGTGCTTTCCAGGCGTATGAGTTGGGTGAAATCTCGGGTCATCCACCGGGTCAATGTCTCCATGGCTGCCGACGATTCGATTCCCGACTCGGTCATCCTCTTCAGGGCTTCTGAATGAGGCCAGAAGCTCTTTCCTCATCGTCTTCAGAAGCCCTGAAGACGATGACCGAGTCGGGAATTGAAACGTCGGCAGCCATGCAGACATTGACCCGGTGGATGACCCGAGAAGATTTCACCCAACTCTTAAAATTTCTCAAAGCGTTCAACAACTTTCCTCTCATTCCCCAGTCATCGTATATCCTCTGAAAACCAGCAAATACACAGTAAAATTTACTTTGCAAAGCTGTGGATTTATAAAGTTCAACAGCCATTCCAAGAGGCCATTCAACCCTCACCAGGTGAGAAACCACAGTATTCTCCAGTTTTAGTCCAATGTAACTCCAAGTAATATTTCTACCAACACAGTACCTCATCCCACGGTACTCTACAAAATTCATTGGCTCTTCAGTTCCCACATACCCACATACCATTTCACTTCTTTCCCCCTTACTTCATTGTAAATTTCTAACATTTCTCCAATTGTTTGGCACAACTATGATTTGCAAAATGAGGCAATTTGGACTTGACTGTGCATTACATTAGCAGTGGTCTGCTAATCAAATAAACTAAGTTAGGATGATTTGCAGTAGATCAACTGCTTTAGACAGATTTTGGCTGAACCGTTACACTACACATTACTGTATTAATTTCAATAGCTTCACGTGAAATAGAAACTGATTTATTGTAACTAAAATGTATATATATATATATATATATATATATATATATATATATATATTGAGCGACAAGAGGGACGGAAAATGGAAATTCTGGATCACACTGTTTGGACTCGGGGGGGCCAATATCCCACTGCAAGAGATTCTAAGGTACGTTTTATAGGAGGATCATTGTACATACCCTGAGATGAATATTTAATACGTGGCACTAGAAATTCGTAGCTAGGAATATGAGTTTATTTCCTGATGCCTTTTTCTCTTTCGTTACTCACACATTACGTCGCTTAAACAACATTACCACAATCACATGCAATTTCCTCCATACGCATACACCCTCCCTTTCCTTGAAGTCCGGCCATATCGTTCACTACAACAACCATCGAGTCTCAACTGGGCTCCAAGTCGCCCATACTAGATCCCATACATCTTTCTCCTTCTAGGGCCACTTCAATTCAAAGGAAATACTCACTGTAGCACCTGCTACCAAGTACTGCCATAGAAAAGAAAAAACTGAGATGTCACCAAAAAATATTCAGAATATCTACTTGAATTTCTCTGTCAAGAGTTAGTTTATTCAGGGGTTAAGAAAAACAGTTTTGGTGGGTTTCTTAACAGACTTTTTACCTAATTGATATTCTTCATATCAATCAATAATTAATTAGGTTTATTTTGATTGTAACCGCTTTTCTTGCTAGCCATCCAAACATTCAAAAAATTGTCTTCCTATCTCCAAAAAAATATTATCAAACTATATCGTCGGTTTTATGCCCGGGAAAAGATCCAATGAATACAAGAAGCGCATTTAGATATTTTATTAGTTATTTCAGTGTACCGACTGCCAAATTTTAATGTGGAGCGTGGAATGTGAATATTTTGCCTTATTTAACTATACTATATTTCCGAATAAGCAATTTAAATCTACTTGTAAATTCGTTCACTGAATTATAAAAATGATAATTTTTAGAGTACACTAAGAAAATATTTTCACATGGGTAACGAATTGTTATTTAAACGCTTAGTTAAGCCCAAATTAATCGCCGTCAATTAGTAGAAATCAAATAATATCTTTCATTACATTTAAACGTTTTGTTGGCGCAGAAAAAATAAAAGTGTCCTGATTCAATTTGTTGGAAAAATGAAACTTAGAGTACGTCTCCCCAGGGAAAATTTCTACATTTTTATTTAACATATTACTAAAGCTTTAATATTATTAATGCTAAATTAATTTGCTTTCTAAATCCTATCCTTTCTTTTTCGTAGGAAATTTAATGTATCTAAATAAATTTCCTGAAAACGCTTTCTCTTTTCATTAATGCAGATGGAAACTTTAATGATTCCTCGATTCCATTAAAGTAAATTTACTCACAACTTATTCTTAAATAATTTTTTTTAAGCTCATATCTCCAATATTTTCCTTCTGTTCACTCCGCAAACTTCCCTTTTCTTGACACTGTTTACCAAACCTATATTTTATCCATATATTTTTCTAATAATATTTTGCACATTTTATTAGTAAATATATAACTATACTCCTATCTTTCGTCTTCACACGCACTTATTCTTTCACGCTTGCACCCGTAAGCTTTTGTCCCAACACTTTAATTATAGATACTTCAGTTTCTCGTTATGAATACAATAAATGCTCTCCTCAATCTCGCCTATGTCTTCTGTCACCAATTTTTTCCTCCAATTTTAAATTAGTTTAGTGCATCAAAACAACAATTTCTATGATTATTATTATTAGGTAATCTACTGGTTAAGGTAGGTTTTTGGATGGACACAACTATCAAATAAACCCAATCCAGCAACCTAATCTCCATCAGGTCCCTCTTCATCTCTGTGTACTTCTTTCCTCCCTTCATACCATCCAACATCCCTATCCTGTTCCTGCCCCTTCCTCGCTTGCCCAACATCCTCCCCTCTATTACCTTCTTCAACATTAGACCACCGCTCAATACGCCTTTCATCCATTTTTCCTGCCTCCATAGGATATTAGTCTCAAAAAATAAATGTATTTTCAGATGGATTCCAAAAGCTGTGAGTATTGATTTACTTTATTCATCAATGAAAGCATTGCAAATGGTTGACAGAAAAATTGACGAAAACTTTCCCCTTCGTTTGCTAATATACTATATGTTTTTAGAACAATTCTGCCAAGTGGAATACCAATTCTGTTTTCATAACAACGTCGCGCTGACATTCAAATTTATACTATCTTTTTACTCTCCATAGCAATCGTGTCGGGTAATTATTATGTTTATGCATATACGTGGATTGAGAGTAATAATAGATTATAGTTATACGTAAATAGAATTCAAAAAGGTTACTCTCAACAATTCAGGGAAAACAAAATGTAGATATACGTATGATATCCATACTTACCTATTCCCTTGTTGAAACGTCGCTGAGACTTTGATCAAAGACTAAAGAAGTCGCTATGGCTGAAGGAATCCGTTATTGCAGAGAGAATGTCGTAAAAATTTTAACTTAGTAGGCTTAGATTAGATGTTGATAGTTTTCAGAGCTATTTCTTTCATTAGCAGCGTGGAGGAAAAATCAGAGCGATTCCGACCATTCCAATACCGCTCAAAAATCCCCCATTTCCTCCAACCTCTCTGCATTCCGCGACCTTAACTTTTCGCCCTCAGGCTCCAATTTTGTCCTCAGTCACGTCCATTTCAAATTCCATTCATTTACGGACACAGTGAAGGAATTACAACTTCTTTTACCCACTGGTATCCCACTCATCTTGATATTCGTCGTGATTTTTTCCTGGAAACCTCAAGGTCCCTTTTATAATCTTTTACGAAGAAGGCAAACTGTTCAAAAAAACAATGACATTTTTTTAAATGCTCTTGAAACGGCCGAAGCAGACGTGATAAATAAGTGTGGGCTTTAATGGTATTTAATTCCTGTGGAGATGGCCGACGACCGTAAGAGAAATTATCTGGTGCGCATACGCTAAAGAGATTCGCGAGGAATCTAGTCCCCTTGCCCTCCGTCTGCCCTCGTTACTACCCTTTCATTTGACCCTCTTTGATTCATTTAGTCCCTCTCCAAGATCGCACGAAAAGGTTTTGGTCATAGAATTGAAATCCACGTAAGATTAATCAACCGCAATTTTTTTTCGAAGGAGCGCAATTATCGAGGATAAAGGAATGTGATTTGGAGGAACTTCAGAAGATGATTGGAAGGTTTGGACAAAGCAGAGTTCTTAAACGCGCGATTAGTGGAACAAGAGGGGTGCTGATTTATAGGAAAAATTAAATACCGTAAAAAAACATTTGAAAGTTTTTGTAGTTTTTAAAATAATTAAATAGCGATTGACTATATTACTTAGAAACTCAATAAGTTTTAATTTCGCAGAGTTAGTAAGCATTTCAACAGCTTAATTTAGACGACATTCTAAAAAGAATGCATTTAATGTACAAAAAAGGCTATTGTTTTGATTTTTGAACTATATATCATGTGTTTGAAATCATTCTATTGGAATAAACCAAGAGATATTCCTGCACGCGAAGACACATAATAAGAATACAAGGTAGTGTACCGTCCGCCCTTTTCCAACCCTATTCTCTGTCGTTTTTCAACCTCTACCTCTCTTGATTAACTTCCATGTCGCATCATACTCCCCTCTATCACAGTCTTTGGCATCGCCTTTCAAAATTCTCTTCACCCATCTTTCTTACCTTATTCGAATTTTTTCCGACGTAGCTTTCTCCTCCCCCACCATGCCTATCACTTCTTTGTTTGATTTTCTCTCCGTCTATTTTGTCTTTTCCACCTGAATGTTAAGCATGGTAACCGGAAAAAAGTCCTATTCTTCCTTGGGAGCAATTTCCAAATATAAATGTATATGATGGAATTCTGAGACATTTTAAGAAAAATTAAACTCTTCTAAGACATCTATTATGAAATTAAAACTATCCTAAATATAAAATATGAATGATAATTTTTTTTTAAGTTACCAATTTTTTCTCCATCAAATACATTATTAGATTTCGCCATCTTTCCTCAGAAAAATGAGCCTTTATTCTCTGTTTGGGAGCTCTGTAAAATTTAATGCACCCTGATTTTACTATGAGATCTTCAAGGTAATACTTCAGAAGTAATTCATTTCCCTCAATTCCAAATTTTGTTTGCGTAGTAGAGACCACGGATGATATTCATTTACTTTATAATGCACTTTTCATAACAGCCAGATTATTCATCCAGTCTTCAATCTCTGTAATGGAAATACTGCACATCGTTATTGAACAAATAATAATAAAATCGCACGCTGTTAACTAAATATCAAATAAAGTACGTCGTATACACCTTGTAGATTGTTTACGCTTTCGGCCTATTTCGAGACCGTCTTCAGGTCAGCCTGAAAGTTGTTGGGGAGAAACATGGAGTCAGGGGAGAAAAGGGGTGAAGGTGTAGGGAATGCTGGGAACGGAATTAAAGGTGGTTAAAGGCAGGAATTTTAAAAGATCGGAAAGCTGGTATACAAGCGGACTCGCGAATTCTCACCTCTATATTGGTGGCTGAATCGGGTAGGGATTCTAAGATGGTTAAGGAGAAACACTGTTCGAACGTAAGGCTGTGCAAATTTGCATGTGATGGTATATACATATATATATATACATATACATTCACATAGATATAGAAATAAGGAAAAGATATGAGTATAACATAGTATGATAATAAAGAAAGGGTATGAGCACATATAACAGACAATATCGAGAAGATCACAAATGAAAAAATGTTTCCTTTATGACGTTGTATGATTGCTTTCCCTACTGTCCTTTCCTACTGCCGCTGTCCATTTCTCCATTTCTCTTTTGGTGGATGAAACAGCTCTCTAACGCTATCTCTTGATCAAAGTATCGGGGCACTTGGTTGCATAAACCCCACACAGTTTTCAATGTAAATCACGGTACCTCGATAGCTCAAGTGATTGGTCTAGTCTCAATCAAAGAAATATTTTTGCCAATGTTATATGCTTGATTCCACCTTCCCCACGTCTCCTGTGTTCGTCTCTTATAAAAGTTCTTCTCCCTTTTCCTTAATTCTATACCCATGTGAATAACATTTTGGTTTCTCGTGTGTGTATGTATGTATGTATGTATGTATATATATAAATATAAGGAATATATATATATATGAACACACAAATACAAAATATTCAACACACAGAAACATAAAGGAAGGACACTCACAGTATGTATTGACGTTTCGACGGCCCGGCCGTCGTCATCAGAATCTGATGATCATCGGCATCAGCTTCGGATGACGACGGCCAGGCCGTCGAAACGTCAATACATACTGTGTGTGTCCTTCCTTTATGTTTCTGTGTGCTGAATATTTTGTATCCGTGTGTTTGTGTGTTTGTGCGTCGCCGGAGAGCGTCAATTTCAAAGATATATAAAAAATTTAATTTATATATATATATATTATTTATATATATATATATATCTACATATACACACATATATGCAGTTCTAGGCCTGGGCCGAGATGGACGATATAACCCGGTGGAGGACCCGAGAAGAATTTACGCAGCTGATACGCCGGGAAAATACGAAATCTTTTACCATCTGTATATTACCCTGATTTTCACCACTAGGGTATATGGGATCGGATGATCCCTTGCAAAAAATATAGGATCAAATTTAAGTGATGTTTGAATATTAATCGCCAAGAAAATATTATGCAATTCAAATAACGGGAAAAATTATTTCGTCAGCTTATACTCACTATGGTATCGAAGTTCAAAGTTGAAATACTTTTTACTGGAAGTAGACAAGCTGCTAGCAGATGATTTCTTTCTTCCACACGCTGGAGATGTGATACTGCTACTGCCGTACGACCGAAACTGGATCCTAGAGTCCGAAAAAGAGAGAATAATAATGTCCAAAACGAACGGAAGTAGGTAATGCTTGATAAAGAGAATAGGATGAATGGTTACAGAGAGAGCGTAAGTTACGAGACAATCGAATATATGAATGAATTCGTACATATTGAAGATTTTTTGCGTAGATGGTAGGATATATACATAAAGGGCGCGAGAATGTAATCAGATTCCTTGCTGATAGTGTATGGAGTAGGGGATCAGGATGGTGCATGGCTATCGTACTGGCTTACTAACTAGAGGGTTCGAGTTCGTATCCCAGAGACGGCAGATTTTCTGACATTGGTGGTATCCAGATCCCTACTTGAGGCGCTTTGTTGAGAGCACTTTGAGTGTGTACGCCGTCCGTCGAATGGGACGGTAAATTGCGGACCCCTTGAGGCTTTCTTTGGGGGTAGTCTAATGCCGTCGCCGGGTTTCTCCCCACCCTTCCTCTTTTCCCATTCATCCCTAATGTTGCGAATAACCTTAACTGTCGGTCGCCTCCCCAAAAACTACTACTAGTATGTGGGGTACATTCAGATATGCATAATTACACGAGGCACCAAAATAGACAGCGTATAAAAGTGTGTATGCTTCTTGCCATTACATAGAAAGGGAATTGCCCTGCAAAGAAAGGATAGGTTTCGCATTGATAAATTTTGGAAAAGTGTTTTTGGAAAATTCAAACTTATTTAATAAAACAGGATTTCGTAATGAAAAACTGTGGACACACCGGTAATAAACGAATATGTGGTACTTTCGCGACGCTTGCTTTATTATATCGGGGGAATAGATGAGATTTAAACCATCACACAGACTATGAAAGACGAGAGAATGTTACCAGATGACCGAGTAAACATGGGAAAGTAATCGGCGAATGTTGTCAAAGATGCTCACAAGGAAGAGACAGAAAATCGGCTAAAACCTTGTGTGCATGATGTTCGCCGAATACGTTACTACCTGATCCAGCAAAACCAGCTTGGGAAAATTGCTGCTGGCGTGGGAGTCTTCATTAATCAGAGTTGGAGATTTCTGCCTTGATTTACGAGAAACGCTCTGAACTTACGTTAATCCAAGTAATTGAGAATCATCTCTCTTAAATTCTTCTGCTTGTTTTTTATAGATCTACAAAAATGGGATTGCATTCTTATATTAAACATGCCAAATTATATCAGAATTAGCTCGAAATCCGGAAACATAATGATTCTCGACTTTAACGCGAAAGATACGTGAAACTTGTTATTCTTCAATCTTAAGGAAACTTCTTTTAGAGCTATAAGCTTTATATTGTCTCTCCAATTCTTATCACAAAGAAAACAATCATAATCTTCTTAATCTTTTTATTGTGAACTCTTCTTACGAAGTTTCGACTTTCCAAACCCTTCTGCCTTTTCATTGGCCATCACGAAAACGAGATTGAGAGTGGATGGAACCTGAGAAAAGCTATGCTGCAAACTCGGATTCGGGAAAAATGAAAGTTTCAAAAACAATTTATCAAATCTCAGTTTGCCATCTCTTTTTACATTATTACTCAACTGAAAGTGATTATAGGAACCCAATACCTTGAATCCCCTAAATCATTTTCTTGTGAGGAAAGAATTGCAGCACGATAAGGGGTAAGGGAAAGCTATTCAAGACATTTATATTCCAACGATCGGACAACACTGCGTAATGTATTTATCGTGTATAAGATTCATATTTTTTTCAATTCACGTTAGACTCACCTCGGAAGTAATCGTTAATTTGAAATCATCATGTATCTCTTTACTTGGACGCACAAAAACCTGAAATGTTATCCAAAATCATCGTTCATTTGACTAGATTTTTATGTCAAAGGGTAATGATTAAGTGTAACTATACGGGTTCATGTATCCGATTCCGCGTTTTCGCATGTGTTTTCTCTTGGTGCAACTTTAAGTCTGAAAATGAGTATGCCGGTGACGCAAATTGCTGCGGAAAGCGGTTGCATGAAACCCTGAATGAAGCAAACACCTTTTATACTGCAATTCAATTGAAGACATTTCTCACTCGAAAAAGACGTCTGGACACAGTTCAAGTCGAATATATTGTATTAAACTACTCATTCGTGCTGTAAAATGAAATACTGAGTCAACTTGAATGGCAGAGGGACCGATAAATAATTATTAAGTAACAGTTGCGCATCGAAAAGACTTCCCCCATTGGAGGAGAAGCATAACTATAGGAGCACGCCAAAAGGCAATTTTCCTCATCCGTTTTGAAAGACAAAACTCTCGCTCACCGTTAGGGGGCCCTCCGCTATATTTTTTTTAAACCTGGCGGGTCTCGGAGGCGTAGGACTACGGTCCGCCTCTTCTCAAGGCGGCGATCGGACCGGCGGATCGTAGTATTCTTGGTCTGGCTGTAGGGTCGAGTGGGGGGTGGAGGAGAACCCCTGAGGCTTGTGAAAGTGAAATATCTCCTTTTCGGATAGCCGTCGGATGTGGTGCGGTCGTGGTGGTCGAAATCAAATTGATGGACCCTCGCGGTGGAGGAGGGAGCAGGGTGAGGTTCGAAGGGCAGGACGGGGAGAGATGGCTCGAGGGTGGCTTTTAACGATGGATAAGCTCCACCTAGCTCACCCTTCCTTCCCCCCCTCCCAGCGTTTCTCTCTATTCCTCCACTCGTACTTCTTTCCTCCCGAGGAGCAGAGGGAGGCGTCCTCGACAAATCGCGAGGGAATGAGATTTCCCATCCACTTGCCCAACCCCATGCCCCTTCCCGCCCCTTCGAACGCCCCCCTTTCCAGACATCCAACTAGCATCCCGCCACTCCTGCGACGCCCTCCCTCCCTCGGGTACTTTTTCACGATATCCTTCTCTCTCACTCTCTTCTCTCCCATCACGTCAACACCTATTGGAGTTCACCACTACCCACCTCCCCAACTCTCTTTTTCGGAAGCGCGTTCCATCGACGTGCCTCCGGAGACTCACGAAGCTAGATATTCCGGGATGGATCGTAAAATGTATGCCATCCCACCAGAATAAAGGAATTTAGAAATTAAACTCGCTTCTAATACTCCAGTCAGCTCCCTATTACCAATTATTTTGATTCTAACTATTGAATTTTCTTTTTTATTACTGCTATCATCTCAATGATTCTGTTCGGTGAGCATGCACGCAAATTAACGCTGGGTCACACCAAACGGCACGCCTATTTTTTTCTCGCAGGTTAATGGATAATAAGCGCTTGAGGTTACCTTTGGCATCTACACACCTTCTGGGTGACATAGTTGAAGAAAAAATTCAGTAAAAAACAACCCGGTGATCCAAAGTTCTAATCTCTGCTGAATCGATGTAAAAAAAATAATTTAATATTGATAATAAACGCTTCTTATAAGTTTTAATAAATACATCAAAGTGTTTAATTTTTGATTCTGAGTTAGTCAATTCTAAAGCCGTTCAAGGTTCCATGCATTGTGCAGTAGCAGCAATCAGAAAAACTTCAAGGTTGTCCAAAAGGTCAAGTAACGCACTGAAATCCATATCACAGTTCAAAATTTAAACTTTCATTTCTTTATCAGTAGAATATAAACCAGAAATTTAAAATCAGTGACAAAATCCAATCTCAATTGCTCTAATATCCCTTATATTACACAAAGGAGGATTTCTTAAGATTCTCGAGATTTAAGTTTACGCAGACTTGAATTTCCTGCTCTTTTCCCATTTGGACTTCGTGTTCTTCGAAACGAGCCCCTGGGTATGTTAACGGTGGCCGTCAGACGTATAATCATATCATTGATCAATGACTCTTCCCTTTTCCTTCTACCCTTCTCATTTTCGGTCTTTTTTCTGCCCATTCATCTTTCTTTCTCCTCATTCACTTTCCTGGCCCCCTCTCCGTCTTCCCTTCCCCACTCAATTTTTCTCTTCCGAGCCTTCGGTGGTCCCGACCAACCAATACAAAAATCCGGAAAAGGCACATCGCCAGGAGGAGGTAAGGCACCCAAGTAATTCCCATTTTCCCCGCCCTCCCCCATAATCCACACGGCGCCACCGCATCGATCTAAACCCACACACGCACATCCGTAGCCGCCCTCTCCCTATCCATCTCACCCCCTTAAGTCCTTTCCTCCATCTACCTCCCCAGCTCACTCTCTTGTAGTTATCATTTAAAGTCGCCCAGATTACCCTAATCTAAATGGTGGCTCTCGTCTTGGATGAAATTGTTTTCAGCCGCTAACTGTATTTCCGTTTTAAAGCTAACTCATAATTTTCTGTTATTTCATCATCGCCGGCACGTACCGATTTATAATCCTCGAATAATACTAGTGGATAGGCTTTCCTCAGACAATATCTAGACCAGAAGTTAATTGGCTTAATGTTTATGAGACTCCCTTTTTAACACAGCATATAAATGGAAATGTGATCATTTGGAATACACTCTACGATTCTATCAATGGAATATTTATTGCAGATTTTGTCTGAAATTTTAATGCGTTTTCTACATGGTTTTGGGATTAAAATAGGGTGTGCAAAGCTTTTAAGGTTATAATTCGTCATGAAAATTCATTTCTTAAAATGTTACACTATTTTACTGGGTTAAAAATTCGATTCACGTCAGCTATTGGAGCACGATTAAATACCGATAACAACTTATATTACATTCTCTAAAAATGATGTGTATAATATTGTTATTTCATATGATAACATATTATATATCAGTACACATAAAACTATATATGTTTTTCATTATATTATGTAAGACGTTTTAGCGATATGCTTTGTTTCTACGACCGAATTTCTTAATATTTGTGATTTTATAATTTACTATGCATTGTAATATTGACCAAAATATTACAAAGAAACTGAATAAGATACAAGTTATATCTTACAAACATACTATGCTTAACGGTGTTGTTTCTACAACCGATAAACTGACCGCCAAGGGGAACTCCTGGTAAGAGTTTTCGTGATACCTGCGAAGTTTCGAGATTCTCTTCGATAGCCTGTTGAGTTGAAGCTGCGATTACAGAGAAATTGATTCACACAGGAGCCCTCATGAAAGCATTGCTTTTACATGTATTCTCCATCTTTTATACGAGTTTGATACTTTGATGAAATAGCCTCAATAAACCCAGTCATCAATCGACTCAGTTCGTACATTCTGATCAAATCTTCAGGAACGGAATTACAAATGTGAACTTTTTTTTATTTTATCTTCAAAAACAGAGTAAATTATTATCTCATGGAATAATTTATTGTTAATATTTCATTGTCAAAGATTCCTGCCATATTCAAAGTCCTGTAGGAAATTCCGCTACAGTTACTTTCACGGAGTCACACGCTAAGTGCATCGGTATCCGGGAATTAAACAATTTATTGAGTGTTGGAAAACTTTTACAAACCATATTTATCGACTTCCACAACACGGATTTTAATGCACTGAATGGTTGAGGCCTTAACTTTGTAGAATTCCATTATTAACTTAGGAGAAAAATTATATCTTTGCTTTCTACAGAATAGACTTTATTCGTCAAACTGACTGACGAATAAAGTCTATTCTGTAGAAAGCAAAGATATAATTTTTCTCCTAAGTTAACGGATTTTAATACATCATTTTCAGATAAGGCAAAGGAAATATCAAGTATCATTTGTACACAACAGAGAGGGAAGGAAAATGGGGTGGACAAAAATAAGGAGCGAAGGAATGGCTGTACTACTTAACTGCTTCAAGGATAAGGAAAAGGCTAGGTACATTATTCAATACAGCGATCACTTCATCGTCACCAATTCATTTAAAATTTTCAGTTTTTCTCGAGCGTGTAGCTCACATGAGTTACAAATCAAATGTAAAATTTTCACATTTAAGTCACTGAAATGGTCAAAAATTAAAAGATGTTTGATAAGACTACTATTGTGCACGCAGTTATTTTTAAGAGCACCAAAGTATTCTTTAGTCTTTAGATAAAAATTTTGGGTAGCCTGTTCGGCATATAACCCTCCAAATTTTCAAAAAATAAACCATCTAATTTCACGGTGCAAAAAGTATTTTCCCTGCCCGAGTAGATAATTTTTACTAGCGTTTGCTTGCTTTAATTTGCTGGCCTAGTTTCAGTTCTGCTGCCGCAGCAAAATAGCTCACAATTATTCTGAGCGAATATGCAATTACCTCACCATCTGATTCGATGTATCTATTATTCCATTCGATGAAATTAATAGGCGAAGGGTCAATTCTTTCGTATATTGCATACCTAAAATTTAATTTAATTCAAAATTAATAAGGTCGAATAAATGGATATGAATATCGAAAAGGAGGCTAACTTATGTTGGAGTATATTTTAATCAAGGCCTGTATTCTTGATGAATAACATTATTTACCTCGATATATATATATATATTATTTAAGTGGTACTTTGATTCAATTATCTCTGCTGCCAAAAATATACCCCTTTAACTAACGCCAACCGCCCACTTTAATATTTCATCATAAAAAATTAATAGGTTAGGTTAAAAATATACATTAAATTATTAAATTCGAATTTTTCGACAAAGTTGGATCTCGGATAAAGATTTATCATGCGTCAAACATGACGCAATATGTTCGTTAATCTCTATGTGTGGATACTAGCATGAGCCATGTACTCCACTGTCCCATTAAAACTGTAAGATTAATATTTAGTCACGTATCACAGTTCCTTTACGCACTTTAATATTTATTTATGATTCCTTAATATTACAACATTGTTAAAAAAATAAGCCACCATTGAGCAGGAACTTCCAATGTCAAATCTGGCATGAATTCTCTTATAATACGAAAAATGCAAACCCTCCGCGGTAGTACCTCCATAGATACGGTTTCGTAATCATTTCTGTAGGATTAACCGATTTTTAAATCTTATACCGGGCTCCATATTGCCCACTCCTAGATCCGCATATGATCGAGCGTCGTATGGAAAAGTCTTTGACTTGACGTGCATAGTACTTTGCTCAAGTTTGAGGATTAATCCACTATTCGAGAAGAGTAATCGGCTTAAGGGCAGTTTTTATGACAACTTTTTCGCGGATTATGTGGTGCTGAAACTTATCCAGATATCACTTAGTAAATTAGAGAAGGATTCTAGAATTTTCCGAGTTTCTTGTTTTCTGGCTTGTGAGTAAAGTTTCATAACCTGAAATTAATTTAAATTAATAAACCTATTCATATATACATTTCTATTTCATTCTACCGAATAGCTGACTTCCCCCTTTCTCTCCATTTACATTCCTGTATTCAGTTTAACTATGATTTCCTACAAATAGTTTCGTAAAATAAACCCCGGTCAACATTTCAAAGAGATGTTCATTCAAAACGAATAAGTTCACATTTTGCATTAATTAATCAAAGTAGAATGAGTTTTTAAATTATCAATGGTACAAGAATCTCCTGATAAAATTCCGGAATACACTTCACGACTTCGTGAGCATTAGTGGTTTTAGCATTTCGAGGTGGTTTTATTTTGACTTCATTTACTTAAGAAAGGATTTACATTTTTATTATAATGATTTTATTATGCTTAAACTATCGAAACGCCTATTTATAAAATGATATTTACATTTTTTTATTCCACACGCCTATGGGAAGTATTTACCTTCCTAAGGAAGTATAAGTTCCTATATCCTATAGGAAGGAATGAACGGGGAAATCCCCAATAGCTACATCATGCACATATTATTTTGCCCTTATTACATTTGCAAATCATCCAAAACAGCATAATTAAGCAAACTGGGTTCTTAAACTTCTCAGAGTATTTCATAAATAGCTATTTATTTCCGAAGGCCAAATTTATGCTCAGTTTTTACCTTAAATATTATCCTTTTGTTATGGATCTATGCTTGAATTGCATGTACTCGAAAAATGAGTAAATTCCATAATAATTAGCGAATATTTGTTAAAATTAATTAGTTCCATTTATTCAGTTTGTGGAAATTATGATATGTGACGAGGAAACTCGTTTCGTACTAAGCACACACTCAGTTTAAAGTTTCCAGCCGTAACCCACCCTATTTATTCAGAAAGTTATTTTTCGCAGAAAATTAAAGATATTGGTTCAAGCTGGAAGTATCCAGAAGAATCGACATAAATTGAACCTGGCACCGTCAAGACAGTAACCGAATATTCCAATAAACTGCAGGAAATGTCGCAACAGTAATTTTTTACGGAGTCATCCACTAATATGTATTTCAAGGCAACAATTTCAGAGTGTAAAAATCATAGGCGAATGATTTTACATTCAGAAATGGTTTCATTAAAGTAACCAAATACTTAACTTACAAGATTTATCATGAACTGTTATCAAATTAAATTATTATGCATGTTCTTGGGAATGATAAAAATAGTCCTAGTTCAATAAGTTCTCCGTGAATTTTCTTTACCAGGGAAAGTAATTCAATTTTTGGCAAATATATGTTGTTAGTCTGTATTGATAACAGCAAGTATGTCATTTACGTACACATTTCATGTTTGTGGAAAAAGAATTATTGGGTTTTTCGACTGTTTTGTGTGAACATAATTTTGCAATATAATATTCAAGATCATTTCCCAATGTCATTTAAGCTGCTTTTTAATACAATTCTCTGCTGACTGGAAAGAAAGTAATCTCAAAAGGTAAGAACAATACGTATTCTCGGATACAAAATAAACACTACAATAGCGTAAATCATTTGGTCAAAAGGATTTTTCACGCTAGCATTAATAACAATATTAAGTATTTTGAAAATATTTAAGCATTCTCATAAAATTTGAAGTATATTTTGATACATTTTATGCCAAATTCTTTTCTGAGACATTAACTTCTATAAGATATAAAGGTAGATTAGGAAGAAAGAATATTTAGTTTTGTTTGTAATACCAGGGATACCAAGTATATTTATTGATAATCAAAATGCTAATCAACATGAATCTAATGCACAGGAATAATAGGACAAAGAGTACTCCATAAGAAAATTTGAAGGGATGGATTTTCGGACCCATGGATTTTCGTAGTCCTTTCAGAAAGCCCGTACGTGTATGACACACACTACTTTAAAATCCATCTTCCAGAGTGAATATTTTAAGGAGTTAACCTATACTTTTGAGTATTTGGTATGGATCAAAACACATGAAAATTGACTCTAACCCTGACCTATCTGTTATGAGTCGAGATAGACAAGGACTTCAGAAGCTTAGGCGTTCCAAAATTATTTATGTGAGAAATCTCCTCTTCTGAGAATGCTAGCTGAAATGCGAAAGAAAAAGTAAAAAAGAGTTTTTAAAACTCAGGAAAACTCGGGAGCCATCTCATCTTTGAAGAGAGCAGATGAAATGCACCGAATATTCAGAAAAACCAGGCGGCATACAGATATCTCATGGCGACTGTATTCGACAATGCAAAAAATCATTTATAAGGGGTATATATGAAATATAAACTCAAAAATGATACGAAAAGTGGAAATAGATAAAGAGATTTGGTTGATTCAGGCCATTATGAGTGCCTATGTCAATCTGTACAAAAAAATATTTTCCCTTGAGACCTAACGGCATTAACATGTGGAAAATTAAGGTGAAAAATCCGGAAATAGCAGGTAATGCTTTAAATTTTTCCAAGTTTTCCCAGATCAACAGTGAATTCTGAAAATGTCTTCCCCTAAATTTTTTTGCATCCATGCTGGGAGACAAAAAGGCTGTCCACGTCGATTTAAGTAGAAAAAATTTCATTTTGGCCTACTTAAATATTTCCCGCACCATTTGGTTATGCGCACGTAAATGCGAGAAACGAACATGTGAAAAACTAAAGAAACGTCAAAATAAGACGACATTAGGAGCAGCGAGCCAAAAAATAAAACGCTCCTGCGACATACAGAATTCAGAGACTGAACTCGCATAGAGTATAACGGGAGTAAAAAATTTAGTTTCATAGTAGATGAAGGTGCAGCCGCATAGTATTATCTTTTTGCTGTAACTTCGAGTGATGAATGAGAAACAGCCTGCACACTAACATTTCAGGAAAAAATAAAGATTTATTCCGTAACAGCGAATTTCCCTTCGCAAAAACATTTATAGGAGTAAACATTTTTCCGCGAACGGTACCAAAAATCAAGGAAATATTTAAGTTTAAAATAATTGAATTTTAAAGTTTTTATTACTGTTCTCAAGGAATAAATAACCGAACTATTTAAAAGCTTTCTGAGGAGAAATTCACTTTTTGTAACAAGCTGCTAGAAGAACTACGAAGCTCCCACTCACTGGGCTGAAATCTAAGTAAATCAAGTTCGTAATTTTCACCATCACGATCTTCATTAAAATCATTTTCAGTCCTCCGTACTCTAAATTCATGGTGCGAAAAAATTCTCTACGGAGGTGATTAAAATTAGAGTGTAACACTGATTCCCTAGACTGGAGTTGAACCTGTAGCATTATGATTAGCGAACCGGGTAGCCCGGTCTCGATAACCTGGATTGCTGCAAAGTTTGCATCATTACACGGCCAAGGCCGCGCACCATCTTACATACACCACCTACCAGCTACCACGCAATACTTAACAGGGTATCAGTGCCCTGGTGATGATTCGAAACACAACTTTTACATTCAAAAGAATGCAAATCAAATATTCTTCCTAACATATCGATGAAAAATTTCCTTGGTGGACGAGAAAATGTACATATTGTTGTCCTGCTACCAATTGTAATTTAAAGGTTTAAATGACATTTTTCTCATTCATGTGTCCGCTTACGTTTCCCAAAAAAGGAAAATGCCCCCCCATTTGGTTCTCCTCAAGCCCAAAAAAAAATAAATAAAAAGAGGAGAGTATAGTCATTCGATTCAGCCACGCCTTCGTCCTTACAAGTTTTTCTTTCCCTCTCCACAAGTGAAACACTCCCGTAACCCTATCCGTGTTTTTTTCATCTTAGGACCTGTTTCTCCTCCTTCATTGCCAAAAAAAATAAAAGGAAGACCCTTTCACTCCCTTCCTCTACCACCACGAAGAACCCCTGACCCTTACCTCACTGGCCCCTAAGCCTTTACGTCCTCCTCCCCCCTCCCCCCTCACTCCCCCTCCCATGAAACTACACTCAAAACCTTATGAAAGATCCCCCCTACCCGCGCTCCCTCGGACAAACCTCCTTTTGTTGTCCATCCACGTCATACGTCGGAACATGCTTCCATAGACGCCGAAGACTCTTCCGTTTTATCGCCGCCTATTTTCAGGAGGGAGAGAGGGAAAGAAAACTATCTTCCCGAGGGGGAGTACACCCACTCTTTTCTTCCCGCTCGTTCCTCCTCCTCTTACAACCCTCCCGTCCCAAGCTTCCATCCCCTTTGTGCGACCCCACCCAACCTTCCTTATATCCTTTCTCGCTACTCAGAAACCTTCCGCCTCACCCCTCCAACCCATCGTTCTTCAATTGTGTTTCTCTAAGGTCATCTCCTCTCTCTATCGTTCAATTCTCTCCATCTCTCTCACCTAAGTTTTGACACGTCTCCCCCCACACCCCCAACAAACACTACTAGCTCACTTCCCCTGCCACGCCCTACCCTTCCGATTCGCACGCGGATTCGGTCTCCTTTTTCTCCCCCAACCCCCTAAAAGGAATAAGGACGCATTTCCCGCGAGCGCGGCCCGCCAACAGCAAACCCGGCGGATTGGATCTCCCTCGGTCGAAATTCATTGCTCGGAAATTGTTGGCAACGGTGGAAATTTGGGTGTAAGGGTGGAAAAAAGTGTCGATTTAAGGGTACTGATGGAGCGGAGAAGGTGGAGGGGGGCTGGGGACGCTGCGGTGTTAACGTTCCTTCCAACAGTTCTCTCCCATGCGCTGAATAAATGCGAAGCCTTAAGAAGACCGTGTTTAAAACATGAAATTGGAAGCATTTGAAATGTGGGGGCAAGGAATCTTGCCGAAAAAATTCCTCAACTACTCTATTGAATCATGCCACGATGGTTTTTGAGCATCTATTTCCCTCAAAACGCTTAGTAATTATTGAGATCACTACTGACGGTTAGGTGATACCAAGTCATCGTAAAAAGGTCCGGAAAAACAACTAATTTCTGGAATTATATCCATTGTTTTTAATTTTAATGTATAGTTTTTTTATTAGATTGCATTATTTTCTTTTTACAGTGTAAGTCCTTTCAATATGTCTGATAGTACCGATAGTAGTCCGCCGATGAAGAAAATAATAATGGTAGTAGTTATATCGGTTAAATATATTTTCTCAGTGCTGAGACACAGATTGCGGTGTTCGTACAATGCTATGGTCTGCCCTTATGTGAAAGAGTTTTGAATCCTTTCTTCAATTCCAGATCTATTGATGTATCCTATGACGCGTACAATACGTCGGAATAGGAAAGAACTCAAAATTTCATACCTATCACCCAGTAGGAGTAGGCTTTGATTCCACAAAAGGCGTACATGATAGTAAATTGTCAATGAAAATATTAGTTTCTTGAACATCTCACTTTTTACCACTATTCAGACAACTGTTTTCATTTCTTCAAAAAGTTGCATTTACATTTCTCATTATTTCCTCTGTCGGAAATTCATTCAATGCCTTTCTTTTTCAAGTTATTTCCATATTCGAAAGAGTTCGAACTCTAGCGAGTTCGAACTCGCTAGAGTTCTTTCCATCTTTTCTATCTTACGAATAGACAAATAAATTTATTCTGTCTTCATTTTCCTATTGATTTCAACTGTATTCTTCTTGATTCATTTCTTCCACTACCTTGCGCAAGACACCAGTTGTTGATTGCTTTTTTCAACGTCATCTGTATCCTGTAACATCAAGTTCCAAGAGTTTTTAGTCGTTTCCAGAGTTTTCAGTCTTTTTCCTCTCCGTTGATTTGTATATTACTATTCCCACATTTTAAAAAAATGGGTTATAGAAACATGTACATATGAATCGTTTAATCATTTCATTAATTTAAGACTTTATATCTAGCTTTTAGTGAACATATATTACCGTGGAAAACTTATTGAGTCAAATTCGACATCAGAGATCATAAAGGCATGATTAATTTTTAGGTAAGCATGAACACTGTAAAGAGTTTAGATACATACACACTTCAAACTCATATATTTAATATATATATATATATATATATATATATATATATACGAGGGTATATCCAGAAAGTAACCTCCGTTTTCGTGTATCGTAAAAACTAGTGGAGGTAGCCGAATAGTCGCTGTACTGACGAACACAGAGGTCAGTACGCCTCGAACTCCAGTGTTTGGAAGTACATCATGCAAAATGTCTGCTTAGAATAGCGAGTCAAAATGAACAACACAATTGAAATTCCCGCCAAATGGTCTGTCTAGAGAGTAACCTCCGTTATACAAGATACGTAGTAACCTAACTTTTCTGTCGTGTTTCCATGCAACAGAGTCCTAGTAATTTACGGAAAACTTTCTAAAGATTTCAGTTATCGCAAATAGAACTTTTCCATTAATTTTCAGGTGCAGTTCATTGTTCACCACAGGCCATTATGGAGATTCGAAATCACTCTTAAACGAAAGACAACACTGACGCACAATTTTTGTCACTCATCACATATGGTCCGTACAGAGTAATTATTTTCCGATTAATTTCAGCAGTTTTGAAGTTTTTTTATCAGTTAAACCTTATCACGGAACGAACTTTAAATTTTGCGGGAACTTCAGTTGCATTGTTCATTTTGACTTGCTATTGCAAACAAACGACAAGCGGCGCGACCTTCCAACCACTTTAGGTCGAGGCATGCTGACCTACTGTGTGCGTCAATACAACGACCATGCGCCTCTCCCCACTAGTTCTCACGCTAAACGAAAACGGAGGTTACTCTCTGGATTACCCTCGTATGTATATCACATCTAGATATATATTACATTTTGGTCTATTGCTAGGTACTGGCGTGGATTTGTGGATGGCAGAGTATTTGGATAAAGGACATATATATAATAATGAGGTGTCCAGGGATGATCAATATATTTCACGTTAGGAAAACATTAGCGAAGCCCGAGTGTTTCGCCGGGAGGGTTTGAAAAGTGCAAGTTTTCAGAGCGGCAGTTGGCAAAATGATGACCAGATCGCCGACGTTTGTTGAAGGGACAGGACATAGAGTGGTGGGTTTAAAGGCGGCTCGAGACTCGATATCGTCGTCGTTAGGTGGCGTATTTTTTCGTGTGAGGGGGAGAGACAGATACTCCTTCCCTACCTGGAGCGTGATCCCGATCAGCGTTCCCTCCCGCAGAGAAAGGTGTAATCGCCTACGCGGGGTAAACTCGACATCGAGCGCCAAAGAGAACGCCTAAGGGGGGCATTGGCGGGAGGCAACAGGGAGGGGATATTGTATTTTCAGGAAAGGTGAAGTGACGTGCATGAGGTCTCTCCGCTGTGACCACGGGAGACGAATAATCGGATAAATGCTCTAAATTTGGAGATACAATCCATCGACGAAGAATGCGGCTCATCGCTACTAACTTGGAACAGGAGATTTAAATTTATGCGCAAAAAATGATTCTTCGAATGAAAAATTGAAAACTGTTTAATTTCACCCATTTCTTTTTAACCATATTAAATTGCTAAATGTTGTTGTTTGTTGGAAGTAATGGATAAGATATAGTATGCCTGGCGATTTAACCTCCCCAATCAAATGTCCTTGAGACGCCTTGCGGGCTAGTGTATAGATGTAGACCATACTTAAAATTCTTAAAATTTACCGTGGAAAATCGTTACTAAAATTCAATTTGGTAGACAAACTTGTTTCTTGTTAGGGTAAGGATTACTGGCATGGAGGAAATCAAGATACAAACGATAATAGTTTAACTTGAATTATATTATGTGTGTGAATATTAATATGTGTATATATATATATATATATATATATATATATATATATCAATAAATCCATCGAGAAACTTATCTTGAATATTTTATAGCACGCAATAATAAACTCAGGGAATCGTAAAATGTGTTAATTTAATACTTGACAGAAAATTAAGGATTAATTTTTAATTGACTTCGTAAACATCTGGCATTCATCCCTCTAAGTGCAGGATATCATCCGTTTCGTAAGAAAGGCCTTCGCTGACATGAAGAATAGTATTTAATTCCTAATTAGTAACTACTTTAGTAATTTTTTAGTGAATATTAATTATTGATAAGACTGAAATTGCTATCATTTTTATTAAAATGATCGATAAGGTAAAATAATAAGGAAAATGATATATTATTAAACTAACAGTGAATTCAAATGATGACACCGACTTTCATTAAAAGACTAAAGCGGATACATTTGAAACTTAATATTTACACTAGTAATTTTAAAGGAAATAGGAAATATCATTCCACATTTATAATAACGCATCGATCCTTTTCTAAATTTTATTCGATTAATATTATTTTTTAGTCACCTTATGTTTATAGCTATCTTTCAATGTGCTAAACATTATTATCTGTTAGGACTGCTCTCTAATTGAATATTCTTGCAATTAACGGGACGGAATTCTACGTGATGTAGGGAGAAGAAAGAGGTGACGCGAAACTGTAAACGTAAATATTATCATCACAACAATAAGACCCATCCTGGAGAATGGTAGTTTTATAACACAGAATACGATGGGGTTAGAAGAATTAATGAAAAGAACAACAGATAGAGACTCTTGAAATATAAAGGCAGGCCGGAATTCGTCATGTAGTCAGAGAAGAAGGTCGGATACTGCTGCGAGTCATCAATGGATTATGGTGACATCGTAAATAGTGACATGTGAAATGAAATCCTAATTTACAAATATAGCGTATCATTAAAAAATACCTTTTATATCCTTCCATGCCTTGATGAGGGGAGTGATTGGCTAATTAGTGTGTAGGGCGTGGCGCTATTAGTATTTACATATTACTCTATAGGTTGCGGGCGCATGGTAGACGAGGGCGTATGGTAGGGGGATGTTAGGTCACTACCCATTAGAGATATTATTGATTAAAGTCTTAAATTTTGTGAGGGAAAAATGATTCCTTACAGTGACCGGTTCTACAGTCTTACCTACCCTTATCACCGACCTCTCCTACCATTGTATTGCAGCACTAGCTTCATCCCTTCGGCATTAGCGTTAAACGAAATTGATTTACACTTTCCCAGGAGTTGTAAGCCGCTAATGTAATCCCCGAGTTTCCAAAGTCTACCAACCAGGACCGTCTTAATAATAATGTGACGCTCTGTGATCGTTCATAAAGCTCTTTACGAAACGGGAAGCTTTTCTTTGTATCGCTCAATTAGTAATCGAGTCCTTTAGCAAAATGGATTCAAACACTCGTCAAATATTCAAGGTGAGGTCTAACTAACGCGAGAAAACACCTCTCCTTAAATATTTTATTCCAATAAAGCAGAAGGAACCAGGTTCAATACCCCATGACTTTGGACATCACCTCAAAATTCACCTGAACCGTCTGAATGCATTTGAAAACAGTCTCGTGGAATCGCACTTGGCAAGGTGAATGGAAGTGACCCTCAACTTCAACTTTGTGTATTTCAACCGCTGAAGGGCTTGATACAAGAGGATCCCTACCCTCACCTATCAATTCAACCTTCGGGTTGATTACTGTTGTTTTTTTATGGCTTAATAAAACCTACTCGCAAATCTGTCTCGCCTTTTGTGACCCTCGGTAACCATTCAAGCATATTCTCCGCTATGATAGGACCTTTATGTAGAGCTTGATGAGATTCCAAAGATCTCTCCCTCGGCACCTTTGAAAAAGCAGTAACAAATGCGCCAAGAGGAGGAGGGAATATTGAGTGTAGTGGTTCGTTAGATCAATCGCAAGCTGATGAACACTGATGCTGTTGAATGTCGTCTCTTGTCGCGAGAACATCCGTAATTAAGGGAGGCGGTTCGTTTCCCGTGTCAAAATATGCGTTCGTCGTCATTCGTCAACGCGGTTCACGGTTGCAATGTTTCCTTCCACCTCATTTTCGTTTTACTTGCACCTCAGTGCGAAAATACTTCTCGACGCCTCGCTTTTTTCATGGAAAAGCAAGGACTCGAAAGTTTCACGTCTCCTCTGGAAGACATTCCATCAGCCTCCCAGCGTTGACAATGGCAGGAAGTTGGGAAAGGTGAGGGGAGAAATGTGGGCTAAAATTCACCTTTGGAAACCGCTCATTTGAGGCGGGGAAAACCTTTTAAGACGTCAAGACTAGGGTGTGCGGGAAAATGGCGAGATTTTACGAGAAAGAGAACATCTAAAATTTTAATTCCCCGAGGAAAGTTAAAATAAGCTTGTCAGTTTCACGGATCGACTCAACAATGGAAGTAAAGGAGGTCTCGGACTATAAAACCCTTCATTTCCTTTCCCACCATTACTTTTCACTTTCAGCGCCGTTCACTGCCAGCGGCAATTTGAAGTTAGGGCGTACGCACCTTAGTTAAGAAAGGAGTAATAAACTCTATGAAGTCACAGCTAGCTAAAAAGGTGGAATTCGTGAAACGCGGCAAAGGAGCCTGTCGGAATAAACGGCGTCGCTGAGGCACACTGAGCTTTAAAGAACTGTTTCATTTAACACGAAACTAAAACGCTTCTCTTCGAGCACTGGGAAACGTACCGAATGTAGCCCTACCGCGATAGTAAGCGACTGCTTCGATTAAGATTCGTTTGAAATGTCTTTCATAACTGCAAAGTTTAATTCATAAACTGAAATTATTCTACTTAACATTGTGTTGACATTATGATTACGTGGATATGCATTATTATCAATGTGGTGTCCGATAATCAGCAGCGTTTTTCAAAGTACGCTGATAAGTATATCAAATAATCGCTTTTTATGTATCACACAATTAATTATAAATTCACTGATAGTCATAACAAACACAGAAACCAAAACACACAAAAGAGGGACTCACTGGTACTCGAATTTTCGGTGGTCAAACCACCTTTCTCAAGAGGAATTATGGTACTTCCAGCTTTACAGCATAAGTATCAATCACTTTTTGTCTGAGAATGACACCCATCACCAAGAGACTTTTGAATGCTTCAACATAGAATAAGCTAGAAACCATTGATTTAAACATTTTGATCATTAGAACATATTTAATACATATTCAATACATATTCTTGAGGCATTGAGTAACTCATTCTGGATTAGTATTTTATTATCAAAAAATATTCCAGCAAAAATGCATTATTGAATAACTGCTTTCTAATTTTGCTTCATAATGGCATTCCTAAAAGAATTTACAATTGAGTTAATAGCTGTGTGCAACTATCGCAAAATAAAGACTTTAATATTAGAGTAAAATACATAAAAAATGAAAGAAGATGATATTTAGTGCATTTTGAAAAATATATGGTTAAAATTCGGTCCTAATCCACAAATACAGTAAAGGAAAAATATGAAACGCAGTGGGAAACCCATTCACCCGGAAAAATATAGTCCCGTGGTTTGATTCCCGATCACGGTTAAGATTTCCCAACGGAAATTAATGTGTTTTTCATGGAGAGCAGACCACTGAAAATATTATCTATATTAACTTTATCAATGAAAATTTATAAAGAGTGCGGTTGATTTCACAAAAATCCTACGACCTACGTTCACACACACAGATCTATATTATCGATAAAAATTCTGTGAAAAGGTACTTAATATTTCTTGCTATGTTATGAATACGCATGGTCCGCATCATTAAGAAGGCATTATGCCAACCTTTAAACAAGGCTCTAGTCCGGTCGATTTGTTTCCTTATCTAGGACCGCATGTTTCCAGTCATCAAATCCACCCGACTCACCAAAATCGAATCCGTCCTCCGATTTGTTTACATTGATTTAAAGTCTCCCAGGACTTCTTGAGACATGGGCTACGTGCGGTGGAGGGGCTCAATGTGGACCAAGCTCTGAAAGAAGTGTCTCCTTCGAGTGTGACGGCGGAAAGAGAGGAGGAGGGGGGGTCGAAGTAGCCCGATCGACGAAGTAGCCATCCGGTCGCCGGACGCGCGGAAGAGGCGACGATAGGCCTGACGTGCATCCGGCGGGGGTTTGCCCCGCGGAGGCGAGAAGAGGATATCCGGTCACAGGGGGTTCTTATCCAATGGACTCGACAGATCGACTCCGCCCACACAGCCTGTGGTGTAGTCTTGAGGAAGGAAATACGGAAATGGACGGGGAGGAAACGGGAGTGGTGGGGTTGGGACCAGGGAAATCTCCCAAGTGTCCTCTAAAGACGGTACTAGACTGTTCTCTCCACCGCGAGACCAGACGCGACGGAATTCTGCACGCCGATCAGGATAAGAACCGAATGGAAAAAATAAGTCTCGTGAGAGCCCGGAATTTTCGATTGTCCATCGAAATTTCCTCCTCCCGAGCTCTCTCCGAAAAAATGGGGGCACTTACGGCAAGGTCAACGAATTTCTGATGTTGGTCCTTGCCCAAGTTTTCGCACTAGCTGATAAATTACACTTAAAGCATTTGGTGCTCAAAGGAGGAAATATCAACTAATTTACTAGTTGCGATGCAAAGAAGATCCAATACATTCCATAAATTATGGCGAAAAGAAAATGAGTGCTGGAGTGTTAGAAAAACTAGGAGGTTACTTCAGTCACGAAGATAAGTTCTCCTAAGACTTTTAGAAATACAAACGACTACAAGGCAGCTCTTAACTATTCCTAAACTGCTAGCTTTTCGCTTAAAGACTAAAGACCCAAAGAGCATTCGAAATGGCGCAGCATGAGTTCAATGTAAATAATAGGGCGATTTTAATTTTAAGATAGAAGAGTGAGGTTGAATCCAACGGCGTAGAAGTAGTTAGTTCCCGCGTGAAGTTCTCTAAGGATAAGGTTTCCCCATTACCCATAATTGGGTAATATGGGTAACGAGCATGGGATGGGAGAAATCTGAAATAACAAGAGGCACACTCATAAAGGTGGAAAGCGTCCTGAGTTTACTTTTTGAAGGATGATGGTTTCATTCCTTCGGTAGGTACTTTACCTAATCGACAGCGAAGAAGGGTTTTGAATTCGCCCTTCTCTTCTAATCCAAACGGATTCTTCTAAGAAACTGTATTCCTCGAGACTTCGCGTCTCTGAATTAAAAAGACCCTCACGCTTGAAGGAACATTCCATCTTCAATCTTCGGAACTAGCTACAAAAAAGTCAATCAGCGGGCATAAATGGAATGTGGCGCAAGTTAATTCGCGAGGTTTGCCATGATCGTGATGATTTATGCTTAACTTAACACTTAGCTTCTACGTCTTCGTTATGAGGTCGGTTAGCCTCGCCCAAAAGAAGCAAAAGACAAGATGACAGAACTAAAAAAAACGTCAGCAGATCGCAGCTGAGATGGCCAAATCCACGTAATGCTCGCTAACCACATAGGGATTTATCTGTAAACGACCAAAACTCATCAATGAAATTTTATTTTTTCTTAACCTCAATGGCTAGGAAATTATAAGTGAATTTGAAATTATTAACAATTGAGTGTAGAAATAAATAAAGGAGGTTAACTATCATTGGGACATTAACCAAAATTCGGATTTCATTTTAACATAGATAAATAAACAAATTTATGGATGATCATAACTCTAGAATGAGTGATAAGTAATGTTAATTCAACAAGATCATACAAATATAAAGGAAGCTTCGATGCAGGTGCCCTTTAGAATTCTTGATGAAAAAATTAGGAAAAATGGTAAATATTAGTTAGAGATCCATTAAAACCTTAAAAAAAGTACTCTAGAAGAGATGTGAATATCTATTCCAAATCTAATATTAATTGAATAAAGAATTTTAATGGCTACAAGAGTGAATTAGCACACAGCTATCAACGTTTAACTATTTAATATCGCCAAAATGGCAACTGCAACTTCTGCTTAACATAACCAAATTATCTGTGAGGCTGCAAATGAAAGGATTTACGAAAAATTTCAATGAGACTTCATGTCAAAACAGATGGTATCTTATGAGATGGAAACCGCAGTATAATGAGCTCTAACACTTATTTTACCGCTGTAACATCTGCCTAAAGTTCATCTATTTCTGATTCCTCTCAAGGTAGGAGGTAGTTCTGGATGCTGGTTTACACGATACTTTACGTTCTCTCAGTGGAGTTTTGTAATGTCGCTTAACCTTAAAATCGTATTGTCAGATACATAGTGCGAAACAGGCACCGTCCACCATTAGTGTAGTCAAAAGCAGATTCTTATCAAATTGGAATTTATATTAATGTGTGTGTGTGTGTCATAAAGCTGTGCATTTGAAAAAAATATTCCAATATTCAATTTTGTATTATTAATCTAAAAAGTTCAATTTTTCTTCAACGAATTAAATTCAAAATATGACGCTCATTCCGTGCGAAGGCTTCCGCGGTGTGATGTTGTTAACCTACCTATACGCGGAAGAAATCTCAATAAATTTACACATATCTTCAAATGACTTTCACCTATAATCGAAGTTCTTAATACAGGTGCAATTTTATGCTATGAACTTTCATAGTTAGAGTGGCCAACGCATTGTATAAATAGACTATATTTACGGAAAACGTATACATGATATATTTAGACTGATTTTGTGGACATTCATGATGATTTTAAATTTCTAAAACATGTAAAATAGGCCGTATGTCCTAGACAAAGATATCTTTTCTTAAATAATTGAAAATAATTTCATCAGAGTAATAAATATCAATTTAATTAATTTTATTACAATATCTGGTAGTTCATGTCTTAAATTCTGGGTTTCCGTGGAGTCCTAGGATATGTAATACAACACATAATCTCACCCCTAAACCCCCTGCCACACGCTCTCTTGGGGAATTGTATATTAGACGCAGGCGGAAGTGGTTAGGTTGCCTAGCAGTCCGGTCTTAAAAAATAAAAACACAGGACCAGTCTTTCCTGACGTACAAATTCGGAGGTTTTTAGTTGAACGTTGGAGACCACGAAAAATACACGCGGGTAACACCTTCACATCGGATCATAAATTACGAAAAAACATACGCACTATTTGTGGAGGGACCCTCGACAAGCTGGCATTCATCAAACGTAAAGTTGGAATATTTAGTGATGAGAAGGCGAAGGAGACGTGCTATTTCTAAGACCCCACAGAGATTATGCGGAGAGTATATGGATCATCTAAAAAAACATTGATTACAAAATTAAACAAGGTTCAGAGTAGGGACGCCATTCTTAAAAAAAATGTATACGAAAGAACCAAAAGTGTATCGCATTTATTACAATCGATGATTCACCTTTGTGAACATTAACACAAGGCGATGACTTCGTGGCGATAACATACGTGTAACTCTCCATTCGTCAGCCGTCTGTGTACGTTAGTCCTGCGTGTTTCTTGTCAGGATTTGTTTGAAAACAAAACAGAGAAAGGAGTGGCAGTCAATCACCAATGTCGATTCCCCGAAAGTTGACCCAAAATGGAGAGAACGTTGTCCCAGTCCATTTCGTAACGCATGACTTCATTAATATGCGAAGCTGGAGGCTATATAGCCGCTGGCTCAGACGCTCATGTGAAGTGGTGATAGATGGTAAGCTCACGGTTATGATACGCGTCTTTTTGTACTCGCTATGACAGCGATTTTAGAATTTCTAAAAGATGTGAAATACGATTAGGATTTTCTAACCATTGAGATATTCCTTAATCGGTAGTATGATATAGTCAAGAATAATTTGATCAAAAAACAGTTTTTTTTTAATTACAGTGGAAAAATATATAGTAACTCAAAGCTAAGTCCAAGTTTTATATCGAGCCCGATACATGCGACACCCGTACACCACTCCTCAAAGCTCTGAAATACCTGTCATTCCCTGCTCACGTCATTGATTTTAAAATATAGAAAACGTCAATTAGTTTTTAAGGAATATTTCCCCATCTAAAGGGTGTAATCAGATTAGAAAACACATTTCTTATTGATGAGAGCAGGAAAAGTCGCCGCGCGTTAATATTTCAAATGAAATAAATTTCTTAAATTTGCCCAATTAAGGTCAAATAAACTTCATAGAATGCTTTTTAGAACTAAGAAAGAGGATAAAATAAAAATCAAAACCAATCATTGTATCAAGTATATGTATATGTATATATGTAAATAAGAGTAAATATTGCTATTTACTCTTATTTACATTTTGTTTAATCCATATTCTCTGATATTCATTTGTTTTTCTGGTCATCCTCCTTCCTAAGTATCTCTTATTCTTAAGTTCTCTGGAATTCCATTTACTATTTTATTCGTGGATGAAACATTTCTTATTCTTATGGAATATTATACACTAAATTCGCCTCGTCCTATATTGGTAGATAACCGCCAATTTACTGCATCTGTATGCAATCTCAGAATAAGTCATATTTTTAGCTACACGTATGCATCAATAAATTCGCTGCACAGGAAAATTGCGCAGCCGAAAAATCAACTTTTAACCCAGAAAAAAATGTAAACTTCTTTGATTGATGAGGACTACCTTTTAAATTCTCGAACATTAATGCTCGGCGGTGAGCGTCAGCAATATTAATTTTGGCCTTGAAAAAAAATTTTTAATCTGCAAAACACTGACGCATTCGATGGTTTGAGCAGTGATATGAGATATTTGGGTAGCAAGCATGTTTACGACCGTCGCCAAACGCGGCCGCTTCCAAAAATATGGCAATCTCTCGTCTCTCGTCATGATGCTGCTTCACGAGTTTGGTGAAACTGCTCCAATATCCTCCCTTGCGCACACATGCAACGTTTTAATTGCGCCTGAGTGCTGTTAAAGCGGCTTGTATCAATTTCTTCTCCCCGTCATTCAAAGGCCAATCCTATTCCTCTATCTCTTTCCTTCAATCTCTCTCTCTCTCTCACTCTTTTGTTGACCATATTTCCCAGCCCTTTCGCGCACCAAATCCTCTCCTCGGAATCCTTGTCTCCTCTTACTCCTTCCTCTCCTTCGCCTCCCTCCATGTTCTTCCCATCCACTCATCATCCCTCCCCCATCCCCGCTTGATCCCCATCCAAAATTGTAATTCCGTTTCGTCCCACACTCAAGCACGAACGCCATTTCTCGGCGCGCGTGACAAGCTACGGGTCCATCTCCACACCCCTCCGTCCAACCCGAACAAGATAATAACGCAGCAGGAGAAGGAGATTATTTGTCCATGTGCGCGTATTCTGTGTGTGTGTGTGTGTGTGTTTGGACACGTGTTTGTGATCCGTCCTCGTCAACAATGCCCGAGGATCACGGAATTCTGAAACCCAGGCCAATCCCGAGGACATTCATGGACCTTTGACCGTCAACACATGAGGACAAAAACCGTAGGGTTGAGACGAAAACGAATTTTGGATTCCATTTGGAAAGGGACGCAAATAAAAACGGTGCCTCGCGTTCCGTTCCGGAAGCGTCGTCCACTTTTGCAGAACGTCGCCGTCGCCTTATACCCTTCCCCCTCGCATATCAGCCAGAAGCGATGAATGGAATTCGAAAAATGGCTGCCCCTGAGAAGCGACGGTTCATGAATGTAGGCGGGAGGAGGCGTCTTCGGAAGCTTCACATTACGAATGCTCCACTCAATAGTGGTTCCCATATTGATGCCGCTTGAATGATGATGCCGTCTATGTAATGGGGACCTTATGCCTTTGGATGTCATGATGTCACCTGCTTTATTGGCTGTTATGACTCCCAAAATTTAAATGACAACCTCCGAGGACCCTGCGGAAACGAGAGCGAGATGAATTTAATCAGAAGAAAATGATATCCCATATCCTGCAGACAGTTTAACATTTAAGCAATATAAACTAAAAATTTTGCGATATAACCGAGTCTGAAACTTGTATAATTCATATTTCTTAAACAAAAATTAACCTCGCTAAACGATTTAATTTACTTGTTTGCCTAATTCCCAGTTTTTACTTTTCTATTTTCATCTAAATATTACCATTACTATCATTACAAATACTATTTTATCATTATTAATATATATTGTTATTAAGTTTAGTACAGACGCTTACAATGTTAAATTATATCTTCAAGTCGAAGTTTTCAGGAATCAAAATATTGTCCGAGTTCCATGAAGAAAGAATTCGCACTCCTTAGCTTTCAGTGCTCTTAATTATTTTAGATTCTTCTAGGTCTTTGTGTTCGTGCATGGATAGTTCTTGATGTTAGAATAATCAAACATGATTGGTAGAGCATATTATTGCTAAATATTTCCAAAACTTTTAAATAATATCTCCATAAACCACAATATTCATCCTGAAGTCTCTTATGGTGTTTGAAATTCACTTGTCGAAGTTATTTATTTCCTTGTGTCACTTGGAGTTTCTTGAGAATATATGGTATACGAAAAATAATGAAATACCTGTGAATCTAACGGTACTCAACTTTTTGAGAAATGAACTCAAACCCTCAAGTTACTATACAAATCCTCTGTCCTATACGTTATGCATATGCTGGATTGTTTTCGTTCAAAAAATTAATCAAAATTAAAAGAACATTAACTGAAGGAGGGGTTGGAAACAACAGAGGTCCCAAAGAGGTTAACCATAAAATGATCAGTCGAATTGACGTTTTTTTAAAATCATAACCACTTTGCTTTTCCACATAAACTTTTTATTCTCACGACCCGAGTAACTAAATAAATTGATTCAGCGTTGATTAGCATATTTGTTCAATGTAGGAATGACGCACCCAGCTAATAGAGTGATTTCACCACTAAAGTTCATTTCAAAAATTAAAAAAGAAGTTTCAAATTCATTTAATGAATAATACAGTGTATTTTTCCACTGTTCTTTATTTTGTTATTACTATTTTCAACGTTCAGGCGTCATCTCAGGTACAAATTACTCAAGTTCCCGTCCATTAGTACACCAGTCTTGTGAGGAAAGGGGTGGGTGAGAGAGGGGAAAAGGGGGAAGGAGAGAGGGGAAAGAGGAGGGGTTGTGATCGGCGTTGATGAGGAGGAAGAGAGGGCTGTTAAGCGTCAGGGAAGGCGATTGTAGGGCTTCACAGTTGGGGGAAGGGTAATTAGGTCTTTTCGTGAAGGCTAGGGATGCTTCCAGGATTGGGGAAATGTATTGAACATGAACTTCCACAAAGTTGAGCCAGAAACCATCGAATACATGAGTTTCAAAAAAAAATTCAAAGTCCAAAAAGTCATAAAGATTACAATTTATATTTGACTTCATTTTTTTATTTATAAATTTCATTTACGAGAGCTCCCTCGTCACGGTCTGTTGTAACTCTTCCACCGAGCCGTGGCGACGTCCTTGCAGCACGACTTTGAGGCATGGTAAGAGTCAGGGGAGTTGAGAAAAACTTGGATCCTCACTCAGATAATGGAGAAGCTATTGGTAGATCCGCGTGTGAGTTTTCCTTTGTTCGTCCGAGATCTCTTGCGGCACGAACTTCGCACACACCTTTCTCATGCCCATTTTTTCGGTCAAAAGTCGATGCATATCACTTATAGGGATGCTAAGTTCATCACAAACCATGCAGACACAATCTACGATCCCAATCTAACAAAGCCTTCTTTCTTGCAATATTTTCGTCTTGACTTTTTGAGGTCAGAGAACCTACTAAAAGTTCGCCCTCTTCAGCATCTTCTCTACACCCCCGTAACATTTTATGCCAATGAAAAACACCAGATCTATCCACGGTGTCATCACCGTAAGCTGCCTTGTGTATGTGATGAGTCTCTTTTCCGGTTTTGCCCAGTTTCTCGCAAAATTTGAAGGCGTAGCGCTGTTCCAAGAACCAGTTCATGACGGAGCGTAACGAGGTCATCTTATAAAGGTTTCGCAAACGAACGATCCGCACTATACAAAGGCTGAAAACAAACTGCCACCGCCACTTCAGTCTTTCCTGAGACTACATTCCCTCGAATCCAGCCAGGTAAACTGACACCTGCCAGTCCGTCTATCCGAGAAAAAATTACTACTTTTATATCGACCATTATTACTACTTTTATACCACTACTCCTATATCGACCGTATTGATGGCTAATCATAAATTCGTTCGTAAATTTTACGTATTTCTTCCATTGGCTCAATTTGCAACTTCATAGTTGATGAACCGCAGAGGTCATATTCGTTTTCATATTCCGAGTCGAGAGACCGTAGTTTCCGTGCATACTTGGATCAACGAAAATCTTGTAAGTCACCTACCTAAGCTATGGTGTATGGCAGAGGAGGTGATTCTAAACCCAAATGTTGCGCCAGCCTAACATTGGGTAGATTAGCTAAATCTATCCTTTCTCTGGACCGCGTATATCTTTCTAAATTACTGCATCTTCTCGAAAAATTAGGGTAGTATGCTATTAAATTTCGATTTTTATGTCATTAATATGAAAGGTAAACAAAAGAAAGTAAATAGGCACACCTTACATGACTTGGGCAGTATTAGAGCAAACAACATTTAACTAATGACGACCTACGTGATCATCTAAAAATTATCTAATCAGGCATATGGTATTTTTGTCTATTCCGTCGTTTTCTATTTCCAAGGTAACTTACTCTAAGACAATTGTTAGCAAGTATTTTATTTTAAAAGTCATTTTTTATGCATGAATACTTATTCAAGTGAAACATTATTATCTTCCAATCACAACAGATGGAATAAAATAGTAATCCCGCCTAATAGGATATAACCTTGAGAAAACCTAGTGAATTTGCAATAATATATTCAAATATTGATATGCCTTAATATTGAACTAAGAGTCAAATGTTTCAGGACCTTACATAAAATGCGTGTAAGAGAGATAGGAGTGTAATTACTCCGTTCATCTATAGCATCGATTTTAAATACAGCTGTTATATCTGTTAGCGAATTGCCAGTCGCTGATCAATAAATACCTTTATAGAGATTTTTTCAAAGGTGTGGCCTCCTATTATCGTGCTTTTCTTTCACATAATTTAATTTTTCAACAAGATCAAGAAAAACAGCAAACAGACAAGAAAGACAGCATGTCCTCATTTTGTTGGTAAACATGTCCATTTTTAGGTAATGCCACAGGTAAAGAATACAAGAACTGATTCCCAGTCGAATTAGACGAACCTGAGCATGTGTCTAGTTTGGTAAACGAAGTCTCTGTGGTTTGACTTAAAATTGGTGAGCATTCACTTGATCTAACTCTACGTACCTCAACTTTTCATTTTCACATTCTTAAATTCTTGATCCTACGTCAATTTCCTGCAAAGTCGTCTATACCACCTGTATCTCCGGCCAGTCGTCTATACCAACGCTAAATCTTACGCAAAATATGAAATCTTTCCACAGCAAGAAGTTTGAGCCATACGAGTCATTTGCTATTGAGAGGAAACCCAACGGGATACCTTCCACGGAAGTGTTAACAAAAGGCATTCGAACAGATCAGTTTCTATGGGGTCGCACCAACCCAGAAAGCGTAAAGTAAGTTTCGTGGAACACGCTACACTTTAGTGTTGTCTAATTTCCGGGACCGCTCTCTCCTTTGCACCCTATGTCACAATACTTGGAATCTTATTGGGCCATAAAGTGAAATTGTCACAGACAGTTTTCGACAGCTCTTAGAAGATAGAGCTTTCTCCTCTTTACCATAAGACATCTACCATAATAACGTGGAAGTGTTACACAACACTTCCAAGTTGTCTAATTTATCCGACCTACCTCTCCCTTTAATTTTTAATCTCTCACTTTTTGGAATCTTATTCAATTCATCAAAGGAAAAATTTGCACTGAGGCAATTTTTTAAACCTTTCTTTCCCGTTCAGGAAAACTTTCTATTTTTTCTTTGTTCTCAACTCTCAAATGGTACCAAAATGAGATACACATATCTACGTCTAGGAGAGGGGTTCTTAGTTACAAAAAGGACAATGACTAACACAAGATCAGATAAATGCACACTAGGCCACTTAGAATGAAAAAAAAATAATTTTTCTTTTTAGCCGGTCAGATAATTTTATTTGGACTTTTTATCGTTCGCAGGAAAAATGACATCCTGAATCTATGTTCTATACTTAATCCCCGTTATTTTATTTACATGATCTCTCCTACCATAGTATAATGGAGCAAATAATACATTTTCAAAATCGTCGTTCATTTCAGCTATATGCTACAATGCCTCAAAATTCTTCCAAGTACATTATTTTCGTTATATGTATAATAATAATTATATGTATAATAAATAATTTTATATAAGGAATTATTTTCGTTAATGTAAATGTATAATAAAGGAGTTGCGATAATGCTTCCCTTGGTCCGACACCCCGAAGTAACTTCTACTGCTAACTATACCTATGAGTACCCTTCGTATACGACCATTTCAAAAAAACTGATCCAACCCAAGTTATTTTTTATCTATTCCAGCGGCTTCTAGTTTTGTGAGTAGTTTACCTTGAGAAACTTTGTCGAAGGCTTTTTAAAGTTAGGAAAAGCTGCATCCACTGGAACACTTTTCTCTCGAACCTAAAAATTCACGAAAAACAAGCCCAAGTTGTGTCTCTCAGGTTCTACCCTTTGAGAAACCGTGTCCGTTTTTCATGAATAACTCTTAAATACCAAGGTACCTCATTATCGCCTCACGGTGTCTTATCCCTTCGCAGTAACCAGCAGTTTATAAAATCTACTACACTCTAATTACCGCTGTATGTTTGAGCAATTTTCTAAAATAGAATAATAAACTTGAAAGGACTCCATAAAAATACGGTCATTCTTTTCAGCTCAAGTTATGTCCAGCCTAAGCATACATACCATCCAGCAAGAATATCAATAATTGCTGCCATCATACAGTCCAGCCCCTTTGATCATATTTCCCCTGGTCAGGCCGAAGTCAAATCAACGCTTCGAACATGCGGTGGACGTAAGGAAGTGAAACACGCTCCACAATGGGTCTTCGAACCACCGCCGCGAACACACCCTTCGCAAAATAAGATTGACGATAATGGACTCTCGCTTGCAGACATCAACGCCGTTGAAATCTTCTTCTACCGCCCCTCCTCCTCCTCCGAACCACTTCCACGCGCCCACACACAATCCCAGGGGTCGGTCGAACTCTCGACGGGACGCGAGGGGTGAGGGGGCGACCCTCTGGACTCTTAGGAATCGGGAGGAAGGGTCTGAATTGTGTGGTCCCAGTGAGAAAAGGCGTCGGGGTCGACACACATTCCGACAAGGCCCTTAGTAAAATCGCATCTTTGTAGCGGCGTCCGTACAAAGGCCCGTCCGTCCTTCAAAATTCACTGCCGGCGATCACAGAGGCATTAGTACGAGTATATTCCTTTATGGCGACTGGCAGTACGGGATTGGAGTGGGTTAGGAAGGTGGAGGTGAGACCGTCTGGTTAGGAAGATTCCTTTCACTCCCCTTCCCTCCCTTTCCCCACAAGAAGAAAGAGTACGAAAGGTCACCATTCCTGAAGTGAAACGAGTCCGACACTATTTCTTATCAGTTTCATGGGTTTTTGGATTAAGTATGAATAATAGGATAGAATCCTTTCCCACTCACAGAATGCGTGACCATAATAGTAGTAACATTATACCCAAACCTACTAGTCGGCTATTTCCTTATTGAGAGATGTAAGTATATACAAATATATAACATTCATACAAGGGTGGTCTGAAAAGATTCCGACCTAACAAAGATACAAGACATTTTTTTATGAAATTTTTTGAGTCGGTAACTTTAAGCAACGGAGTACGGAAGGTCACATTTCCCGAAGTAAAAAGAGTCCGACACTATTTCCTATAATTTTCATGGTTTTTGGAGTAAGTATGAATAATAGGATGGAATTCTTTTCCATTCACATAAAGCGTAACCACAACAGTAGGAAAATTATACCCAATCTTACTAGACGGCTCTTTCCTTATTGTTCTCTTATTGGTTCCTTACCTAACAAAGATACAAGACATTTTTTGAGTCGTAAACTTTTCAGACCACCCACATGTACATATACATACACACACACACACATATACACATAGAATGTACATACATATAAAAACATATATCTATATACGTGGGTCACGGTAGTCCGAGGGGTAGAGCGTTGGACTACTGAGCGGAGGATCCCGGGTTCGATTCTCGGCAAAGCACTCTGCACCTCCAGCTACGGCACCTGCCTCAAGCTATGTGATTTTTCGGGTACCAGTCCTTTCTGGGAAACCATAACCGGCACAGGGAAAGGAACTGACCCCCCTACCCTGATGTGTGAATTTCACACGCCGTCGGGTTTAGTACTGGATGAACTCTACCATCACCTACCAAACCGACGTTCGGGTTTATTACTGTGTTTATGGTTTATATATAAAATATATATATATACACACACACACACACACATTCAAACACGAAATCCCGCCATACGGCGAACAAATATTATTTCACACATAGAAATAGATATATAAGGAAAGGGGATAGGAAAACACAAAAAAGACACAGGAAAGGACACAGGAAAGAAATGTGAGGAAGGCGGATTTGAGCAGATCACAAATGTAAAAATATTTCCTTATCCGGGATTAGGAAATATTTTAACATTTGTGATCTGCTCACATCCGCTTTCCCCACCTTTCCTGTGTCTTTTATATGTTTTCCTATCCCCTTTCCTTATATATCTATTTCTGTGTGTGAAATAATATATATATATATATATATATATATATATATATAACCTAATATTTAATAAGCGGAACCTTCTATGTGCTTGCATAAACCATCTACCCTTGCACTATTGACCTCCATTTAACATCGTCCAATCACCCTCACCTGGAAGCTACGAAAGAATTTGCTTTCAAAAAAATGAAATGGCATTTTGCTTCTTTGGGCTCCATTTCATCTCAATACGGTTGGAATTTGTGGATATTAATTTGCGTTACCGCTATAATTTTCTGTAACTTTTACATAATGGTAAACTAAGGATTACGATACGCATTTTGGTCTTTTACGTGGAGCGTGATGCCGAATTTGAGTTTTTCCTAGTGTTGCCACATGTCTTATACAAACCTCTCTCTTTCATTACCTCTCGCGTTTTTTTTGGTGTTCGAAATCCCAGGAGAGTTTGACGTCGTCAAATTCCACCTGGTTTGGAAGAAAATCCCTAAGCTATGTCGGAAATCCTTGACTCAAAACTCATCGCTAGCGTGTCATTCGATGGAGAAAAACGTCGCCAAAAATGACACAGCTTGAGTTATTCACGCGTGCATTTTAAACGCAAATTCGGGACTGTCAAAATAAAATCGCGGAATAAATAAAAATTAGAGACTCAAGAGTTTAAAATTAAATAACTGCAAACCCCCCTCGTCATGAATTTCTTCTGACGACTGCTGACTATTGTCGGCGTTAGGAGCCGCATCTGGCCGTTGGCATGAAAGTTCAAATGGAAGATAGGAGGAGATCGAGATGTAAGGAAAAGCAAGTTTTGCCCTTTGGTAACTTGCAATTTTCGCTTAAAATATGTGCGGCAGGCCAAACGCCATTTTTCCCTTGAAGAGTGACTTCATCATGAAAATGTTTTCAGATCAAATAGAGACTATTATCTAATTCTGACATTAATATATTTTCCTTCTTAGGCAGGGTAATACCATACAAATAAAATACTATTGTGCATAGTAATAGAATTAAATTGTATTATAGTCATTTTCGTGGGTATCAAGCGAAATAAAAGCAATGCGGTGCAGTTCTTACTTCATACATAATGGTTAAAGGCTCTCGTTAATAGAGATCTTTAATAATACCATCAAGACTTTACGAATACATAATCCAAGAAAAAATGAATATATATACGTCCCCATGTAATAGTGAGGCGTCGCTTTCCCCCTCTAATAACCTCTTCTTTCTTCCCTAATCTTACCTGTTTCCGTTTGTTAAACATATCTCGTATTTATTTCTCCATTTAGATCTTCTCATTTACGTCTACATTGACGCCGTACCCCGCAAGTCACCCAGGAGGCTTCAGGCAGGGGTTGTTAAATCACTATCCTCAAGTAAATAAATAGATAATTGTTCCAGTTTAGTGATTTGCAGCAGTTCATCGGTGGTAGTTTTTTTATTTTTATCTTTGTTGTGTTCGTGAATCGCACGAGGAATGAAAGAATCCATGAATCTATTGTGTTGCTGAAGATCTCATTTATCTTATTCCAACGGTCCAACCTTTCGATATTATGAGGGCCATAATTTATTTTTCCCTATTCGATTGTCATGCCTAAATCGCTATGTAAGTGGATAGCCTTCAGTTTTCAGGTAGATCTTCAGTTTTTCTGTGTTCTCTACAGACCTCTTCTGCCATCGCCCGTGCGACTCCCGTAGTAATTACACGGGGAAGGTCAAAATTGAGGAAGCGCGATAATATACTCAAGAGTCTTGTGAATTTTAGCAATCGTTCAAACAAGAGTCCCGATATTGGAATACAGTAATACGCCGGCGTAAACAAAACCAATGTTTCACACTTTCGCCGGAAAAGTGAATTTAATCCTCAAAATAATTCCTCTTCCCTTCTCATTTCCACTTCAATGCTGAATATTTCCTCCCTCGGCCCATTGCGTTCTGCTTTCCCCCTAGATTTGAAAATGAAATTTTAATAAATCAATTACTTCATGACCATTTAAAATGATCATCAAAATTTTTTAAGCTGCTAAAAACACACCTGAATGAAAAAAGTTCCAAAGATATGTTGCTTCACCATAAATAATAGACTCCGTCTCACGGGAAACCTTGTATCATTTGCCTTTGCATTTTGATACTTATTAAAATGTTTACAATCACAACCATAAATTTGCACGACTCTGGTTCCATTAATTAAGCGTCTGCATCCAATGTTGAATCGACATCCCGCCGTTCAACTCGCCTTTTCACACCATCAGCAGCGTTCCCTAATACGTGGGGTCCTAAGGGTGGCATTTTAATTATTGTGTTAATGTAGGGTATTAAGGTTTGGATGAAGGTTTGATCCTTCAGGGCCTTAGCGCGTTATGTGGTGGGCTTTTTTGTTTGGAAGGCTGAAGCGCTAGTTATGCTTAGTTGTTCTGTTCTAAGTGGTTCTTTGCAGATTAATTATTCACATTAATCCGGATCTGGAAGGGAGATAACATGAAAGGAGTTTGTAACAGCCGCATATCTTTGGTCGAAGGAAAAGGAATATACGGGTAAAACACTATATCGTAATGCGTCCAAAATGGATGAATTATTAAGTTAGTTTTCACAAAGAGAACTTCAAAGTGCTTAATCCAATGCACGACTACCTTACTCACAGAAAGAGGTGAGGAGTTAGGAGGACCTCTTAAATATGATCACAGCAGAGATGAAAAAGTTTATACTTTGGAAATTGTCGACGCGGGGGTTCTGTAGCACCTCAAAATTTGAAATAAAAAAATCAATTTACTCTCGCAAAGTCTGGATAACTAATTTCGGTGAAATGACATCTTTTATGATTTATTTTGCGACTATTCATTCATTTACCGACAGTTTATTATCATTATAATCATTTAACGAATGAAATAAATCCCTGTGTACATAATTAGATTAACTTATCAGAAACAGCCAGTGCTAACGTATGTGTAGCAGTGTCCAAATTATTGATAAAATTGCCTTTTAAAAGAGACACCACACAAATTTAATCGCCAATGAAACACGAGTGCTGAACAATTCAGGATGCTTCTGATAATTATATGTACTATGCCTATAAATTTATTAGTACTTGCTAGTCCACCATTTAAGTCGGTTTTGGATGGATACAAATTGAACTGACCTTTGTTGCCTTGTCTCGCTCAAGAATAATCCTGGACCCAAACTACGAGTCCTATAAACAATAAATTCGTTAAATAAACTCACTTTTAATTCCGAAAATATTCTACCTTCTTTCATAACACCCATAATGTCTATTCTTTACCTTCCTGTTCCTCGCATGCGTAAGGTTCTCTCCTCTAACAAAGTCTTCAATATTATATCACCAATCAAAATCCCCTGCATCCACCTCACTAGGCCCGTTTGGATTACTCCCAGCTAATCTCTTTCCTCCACCACAACGCCTGTTCATCGCCGTTTGTGTTCCTTTTTGTCCATTTTATTTTTTCCATCCTTCTTCTCACTCATATCTCCAAAACCTCAAATATATGCTTATCAACTTGTTTCAATAACTATATTCTCGCGTAGTAAAATACTGCAACCCATATCAAAATGTTCACTAATCTTTTACTTAGCATCCTCACTCAACGTCCCAGACATCAATTTCCTCCTCCTGATGAAAACGTTTTTTCCCAACGTAAATTCTCCTTCTAATGTACCCAATACTATGATCATCTTGGTTCAAACGCTTCCAAGACAGTGTTCTATCTGCTATGGTTTTTGCTCTCCAACTATGAAATTTAACTAAACCTTCATCCTCAGAAACCTCGTAACCTTTATTTTGTTCCCATTTACTCTCTTCCTATACCATTAGCACTGATCCTACGGCGCTCAACAATGCTTCCCAACTCTTGGCTGACTGGCAAACTAAATCTAGATCATTCGCTAACCTAACTGAATTTACGAATTGTTCGCCGACTTTCATTCACATATCCAGTTCTTCCCATGCCACTTTAACCATTTCCTCCATTTATACGGTGAGAAGAACTGATGATAATAGACATTCCTGTCTTACTCCTTTTCCAACATCGGAACTCTCCATCCACCACTCGAACCTGAGAAGTCTGATACATGCACAGATAGTGGGTACGTTGCTTAATCCACCATTCGAATCCTTTCTTTCGTAAAACATTCACTAATTCTGCCCAATTGACTCCATCTAGCGCCTTCTCGACACTCACTAAACAATCAAATTGATTAAACTAATGTCCGTCTCTCTCAGTGAGCTCATTACTGCTATGGTATCACGCGTGCCTCACCCATTTCTCAACCTAAGGTGATCATTCATTTGCTCTTCTCTTCATCATATTATTGATAATCCTAAGTGCCATTTTAGCTGCGTGTCTATAACCCTCACGTACGCCTTTCTTTTATATGGGATGCGAACTAAATCTGATATGACGAAATCATCTGGCCAAAATCCTCCCACACGAAAATTACTAATTAACCCACACCAACCTTACCTTCCACGTATACCTAAATTTTTTAGTAGTGCCGCGGGGGTGTTATCTATCCCCACAGCCTTACAGGGTTCGTCCGGAAAATAAGTGTAATAAGCTCATTGTCTTTTTTGACAAAAGGAGTCGTTCACTACAAATTGGTACCTGAACGACAATCTGTAAATGCTGCATTTTACGTCCAAGTGCTGGGCAGGCTTCGAAAGGCCGTGATGACGTGTCTTCGAGAGGTTCCCGATGATGCCTTCGCGGGAGCGTTCCTAGAATGGGAACGTCGCTGGAACAAGTGTATCGACTCACAAGGGTCCTATTTCGAGGAATATTAGCTTAAGATATGTAAAAGTGTAATAATTTTTTTTCCCGAGCTCAGTACACTTATTTTCCGGACGGACCCTGTATTAGATTTTAATTCCGTTATTCATCTTTGTATCTTGCTAAAAAGTACATTTGTCTCTAAGCTATCCCCAACTATGCAATATTCTTGTTCCACGTTGAAACTTGCTATCCTATTATCCTTTCCATATAAATCCTCTATAAATTCTTTCCACCTCCCTTTATTACTGGGATAATGAATAAATTGGCTACTTTATAATGCAACCATTTCAGGGAGTAAAAATCATTCGCCTTGACCGGGATTCGAACCCGGATCCCTCGATATCCGGCCGAGTGCTTTAACCAATTAATTTGGTTAAAGCACTCGGCAAATTATTGCATTATAATGCACACATAGCGGGTGACTCCGTTAAAGTTACTGTTACAGTTTCTTGAAATTTGTCTAAGGTATGAATAGCCTAAGTGTTTGAAATTGGCTTTATTAACATCGTGGACTGTTGCGCGTCGCGCACGACTACGAATACCTGTGACATTGTATGTACGGTATTTCGTCATAACATCTTGTTCCTTTAAAGCCCCCAAATTTCAGAGTGTAAGAGGACGTCTCGGTAGCTTAATTGGTTAAAGCACTCGGCCGGATATCGAGGGATCCGGGTTCGAATCCCGGTCAAGGCGAATGATTTTTTACTCTCTGAAATGGCTGCATTATAATGCACACATAGCGGGTGACTCCGTTAAAGTTACAGTTTCTTGAAATTTGGCTACTTTATCTTTAATAGTGCGCACGAATTTTCCCCTCTTACTTCCTTATAGTGACTTCACCTTCCTGTACGCAACATCCATTTCACCTGTCCTCTATAAACCCTGCATATCCCTTCATTGCGTCCTCCGTCACTATTATTTCACTCTATGCTTACCGACTCAGTCTATCATTCCAGTCTGTGTCCTTTCTTTTTCCTAATTATGTATTTATATTTTTTTATTTGCTTTTCTAGCCTAACTTCTTAATCAGCTTTTCTGTAATCAATATTTATCTTGTCAATTTCCTATTTACAATTCCAACAGTTTTAATATCCCTTTTTTTATGATGTTCCCATTTTTTCTTTTAAATTATTCGTCTGCTTGCCCATACTCTTTCTGTACTGGTTTATGCTTTGCAGTTTCATTTCTTCATATGCGATTCCTGTATTATCTTCGTGAATCTGATGGTTCACTTAATCTGCGCTAAATTGCGATCTGAATCCACATAAGCTCTCGTGACACTGCGAGTCGATTACGCCGTTCTTAAATCTGTGGCTAACCAGTATACCTGTATAGTCTGACTGATAACTTTCTGAGACCCCGGGATTTTCCACGCATACTTACGTCAACTGTAGTGTTCATATCAATTGTTCGTCATGATTAAACCCCGTCTCCTACAGAACTCCATTGCCTTCCCTCCGCGGTCATTCCTGGTTTATAAACCGTAACTTCCTACCTCATACCATCTCTCCCTTCGCCCATTACCCCCTTCCAATCCTCCACCACTATTAAGCTTTCCTTCTAGTTTGCCGGGCCAGATTATACTTCTACTAATAACATTCTATCGTTGCTTGTTCTACGAATTTTTACTATTCTTCTTTATACATTCTACACAATATTTTTGCCACTCCTTGCTGAATTTCTTCCCCTCCGCAGAATATTATTGTACAACTATCACGTACAGTAATCCCCGTCATAATTTCATCTCAACTCTCACAACTCTTAAATATTTATGATTTCTCTCCCAATCTTTCTGTTTTCTGATTTCCCTGTCCTCAAAACCGTTCTAACAATCCAAATCTCTATTATAACTGGTTCGGTGCTATCGGTTTCGTCTTTCTCTGATTTCGTGTGATGAAGACCGCATAAGCATTTCCTCTCATGCTAACGGGTGCGGCCCAGTGGAACGAGTGCCGTATTTGCCATGACTCATTCCAATCCTTGTCCCCATTATAGATTCTTGAAAAAAATAATACAAGTAGTTTCTTGTTGGCTTCCTTAATATGTCTCTTTAACGTGATACCAACCTTCAAGTCGTCAGCGTGATGGGTCAAAAGCCCTTGCAACTGCCTCAATGAGGAGCAGCCGCTACACAAACTACGTTTCTTCTGGCTCCTACCTTTCGACCTAGCTGGGTGACATGGGTGATCCTACTAGGAAATATTATTTCTCCCGTCAGCACAGGGTTATTCCTGATGCACGAGCTAGTTTTACCAAATCACGATTTTAGAGAACGAGGAGAGTATAAATTGATGTAATTTTTGATGCGTTAAAAATCATCGTTTTTCAATTATGGTCACAAAAAATACGGTGATTTCAAGTTTTAAAAGCTTCTCTGTTAAATAAATTAACAACGTAACACTCCTCAACTTGTAAATTAAACTCTAAATAATAGTTTATGAAGATACTATGTAGCGGAAAGTATGTTTTAACTGCCATTCTTCATTCATTTTATCATAACTTTTAAGATCATAGATCATTGCATCAAGCGTTGTACATTTCAGTTGATACAGTTTTTGAAATTAGGACGCTTACAGTGACATTATGCACCCTATGGAATCCTGATAAAAATTCCTTGTTGTTAATATTTCAAAGAGCCGAAGTAGAAGAGCAAATTTCATTTTAGAGGTGGGGCCTAAATCCGCAAACTTCGACGTCACAATACTCATTTAACTGCAACATTTAATTAAATCAGGTTATTGGGAGAAATGGTTGGTATCCTAAATCTGCTGTTCTTTTCTTAACCTCTCTACTTTTGAAAAGTGAAGAATCAGGCGTGATATTGTGGAATCGAGACATAATGAAAACTTTGTTGCAATTTTCCACAGTTAAAACTTTATTGCCGACCATGGTTTCGATACACTGTATCATCTTCACCTGAAGATGATACAGTGTATCGAAACCATGGTCGGCAATAAAGTTTTAACTGTGGAAAATTGCAACAAAGTTTTCATTATCTCTCTACTTTTATTGACACGATCTATGTTCACGTAGTACGATAAATCTAATAATATATTTTCAACATCATCGCTAAAGAGACCTGCTTCCGATTGATGCAAGGAAATTAATCTGTAATTTAACCTTTTTTCCTTGAGTTATTTCCAGCCTAGTTCCTTTAATAATCTTCATACGCCACTCAGTTTATCATAACCAGACTTTTACAAATCTGGCTCCTTTACAATGAATGCAATCTAATTCGCCAATCAATCCAACTTCATGAGGGTCCCATATACTAGCAGCATGTTCTGAATGAGGCCTCAATAGCGAAAGATAACATTGCGCTTTCACATTCTCGTCTCATTTCCCCAATACCCTTCAAATAAATCCTAAGTTTCTCTTAGCTCGTCCACATATTTCACGTCAATGTTTTACCCAAGAGATATCATGATTAAGGGTAACACCAAAATATTGAACTTTCTAGTTCGGTATTTCCGATAACTACTATTCCCAAAAATTCATCACTACACACTATTACAAGTTTAATTCTAATTTCCTCCCAAGTACGTCTATCTCTGTAAACCACAGCGTTGTCGGAAATAAACTTATCTTACTATTTACCGCGGAGTTACTGTCGGCCAAGTAAAGAAGGAATAAAAGAGGTCAGATGACACTTCACGGAGTCCGATACTGGGCATTCACTTCTGCATCAGAGCTAGCATAATCTATTACCGTCTGTACGCGACCATTCGAAAAGTCTTTATTCCAAAGCGGGATATTTTTATCCATGTCATAGGTTTATAGCTTTGAAAGTAATTTACAATGATACACTTTATTATAAACTTTTTTTGTAATATAGATAAACCGCGTTCACTGAAACATAATTTCCTCCCTGACCCAAAATATCAAGAGCAAAAATCGCAAATTGTGTCTCGCAAGATCTACCCTTACTGAAATCGGGCTGGTTTTTAATCAATGACTCCTGACTATCAAAATGTATCATTATCGAACAAACAGATATATTTTTTCCATGAAGATTAGTCATTTCACTGTTAAAATGCAATATTTAAACGCATTTAAATGAGGAAAATAACAAAGAAATGTTAGCAATGAAAATGTACGAGTATATATATATATATATATATATATATAATATATATATTCGTAGATACCAGAGCATTAAATCATTTCGTCTGCCTCTGATGTTTGTTGAACTTGCCGCAGGAATTTCCACTTTGCGGTCTCCCAATCCCACTTTCCTGGCAAAATACTCCTATTATGTACTTCCATTCAGTAAATGTCCCAGTGCGACCGCTGTGTTTGGGATTCTGCCCAAAATTCCCGCCAGTTGCTAAGCGATACCCTTTAGGGGTCATACCGCACATCTGCGTAGGTCGAATGCTGATGGTCATCCACGGTATTCAAGGTATGCTCTTGACAAAAGATTCACTGCTAGAAACTGACTAACGACAAGGACGAGTTCCCTTTCTAATATAACCCCGAGCGCTGGAGGGCTAATATACACAGTTTTGGATCACCGAGGCGTTCCATCACTCGAGTTTGTTCCACTGAGCGCTTGGAATGCGAACGCAATAACGTCGAATGTTACTCCCGGGATCTAGAGCCGTCTTTCACTCCTAAAGACACCCAAAATTACGAGACATCAAATAAACAAGCTCATATACGGAAATTGAAATGAATATTAGCACGATGTCCATCTATTCGACTACTTTATTCTAATCGGCAATCCTATTGTGCTTATGCCAGTAGTGTGTATGTAAAGTACTTACACAGGTGAAGTGAGGGTTTACATAATCTTTTACTTCAATCAAGCACGTCATAGATAATGCAACATCTCATTTTAGGCAATAAATAAAAGCATTATAAATGATTTTCTGAAAGTATATTTTAAGTTAATTCAATATAGCAAAAATATTTTTTGTCGTTGAGTAAACCATAACACAAGTTTCAATAGGTTGCCGGTCTATAGTGAGAAGAACACAACTTTTGCCATTACTATTTCCAGTGTATATTTTTCATTCCTATTTCAGCGTACTGAACATTAGCATATACATGCGGACAAATATACATGTAGTCGATGGGTAATGAGTCTTGCCGTGAAAATAGTAGACCTTCCCAATACCAGTGAAATCAGTATGTATCAGATTTTTATAAAAGAATTTCAAATCTGATATTTATTTTTCGGACTAGGCCGAAATGAAACTGTTTGATACAGCTCAAATCTACAGTATTACTGGTAAGATACGTGATTTTTATTAGGAGAGATAGACACCGCAGATGAAACACTTCGTTCTAGCATCAAACTGCAACAAGATTGGATGAAATGGTGAAATTAAAGTAACCACAGAATTTCATTGTGGAAGGCTTCAGGAACCCGCCATATTAGTTTCCGGCGCTGATAAACATGAAATCATGGTATTTCAATCCGTAAAGTACTTTAGAGATACACGTGGTCACCTCAAAGTATCAAAGAGTTGTTTACACTGGGAAGACAATGAAGAGGGGAATAAAAACGTTTCGTCCAAAGGAAGGAATATTACGCTTGAAATGCTCACTATACGGGGTCAAATATAGCATTAGTATATTAATATACCGTACACCCAACTAGCGCTGGTATTTGAGAATGGGCTCTCGCTGCGGAAAGACTATTTATTACACCCCGCTTAAGTTTAATATCCATTTTAAAACCTATTGCCTTACAAAATAAATATATGGTGTTGCGTGTTCATATGGAAATTGCCGCCTCTAGTTCTAAAGGTGTCCAGGAATCATTATATACGTATACGTTAAAAAAATGCACAAGGGCATAATTTAATAAATTGTTGTACATTCAATCTAAAAATGTGTACATCTACTTTATACCCTGTAAATCACGGCAAAGGCGCATGGCGAGAGGTGTTAGGGCAGGTATACACGCACGACTATCAGTTCATACATGCATTTGAATACATGGTAGATAATAAACTAAAATACTCGAGTACATACTCGTACAAACCGTAACTATGCCTGTATACATGAGGTAATGATTGACTAAATCATTACATTTTTTCTTTGGGTAAATAAATTCGGGTGCTTGGTCCGATATTTTGTTATTGCGTATCTTGAGGGGGGATGGCGATTACTGGAATCTGTCGATGACGGTATCTGTCTCCCTTATTTATGCCGTTAGTCGAATGTACCAGTACAATATGGGGCCATAATAATTTCCTCAGTGTCGCAAAATAACTCAGGTGTCCTGTACATATGTCCTATGGAGTGGTTAAATAAACCACTATTCCATCAGCATATATTTTTATTGTAACATCACCAAAAAAATCCATCACTCATCGGTGAGCAGTTCTGAACACAAAATAAAATACCTTCTAAGACAATAGTGTCATATTTCTTTAGTAATGAAACTGGAAGATCATTTAAGATGTCGTCCTCAAGGAGAAAGCACCATCTGTCACCTGAGGACTTAATTAGCATAAGTCTAAGACTAAGATTTGCTAGGATTGAGCGATATCCAAAACAATCCATCAAAAAGACAAAGACAAATTCATTTCAAATCCTACCTTGACCGACAGGGTGTTATTAATAAATTATCTACCGTGGGTCCGAGTGTCTACTGTGCTTGGTCCACGGAGATGTGGATGGATTTACGAGGATGTCGAGGCAAACACTTCCTAGCATGACCCATTTGACAACATCATAATCTTCCCTTAATCCCTCTTTGGTAGCGTTTCTTGGGATTTGGTATAACCAGGAGAAGCATATGCAAGTTGGACGGAGTGCTGGAACAGATGCATGATGGCACAATATACGAGACTTTGGACTGAATGGTGCCTAACTTACACCATGCCTGGTCTAGGAGTCAACAATAAATGATTTATTTAATGCACGAAGGCAATATACCCATTCATGATACTATTAATTTAATTTTCCATTTTTGATAATATTTTTCCTCTGTTCTTTTTTTAATAGGTATCGTATTTCAATACATATGGTGACATGAAACGGCAAAGTACACGGATAGAAACACCATAGTACTATGTGGCGGAGAAAATCAAACCCCTTCCTTTGAAGGATGAAATCAAACCCTCGACCTCAACAGGCGAGGATGTACCCCTGTCTTTTTACTGAAATAGTCACCATTATTTCCAAAAAATACTGAGGATTACTCTGGAGGATTTACGGAAGGAGTTATTAGTCCATTAGTGATAAACCCATTGGTTATCGATATTCACCTACGGCTGTTTCGTCAACATGTGTTTCAACCAGTGTTGTAGAACTCAGAGTAATATTTTTTTATAAAATTAATTCTTAACTATCAAATAATCATTTTTATTTTCTGTACCCTTTCCTGGCAAGTTCAGGTGCTTGGTTGAAATATTTTATTTTTAAAACGATACAATCTCGGCAATAGATTTATTCCGGGAAAATTGACGCTTTATTAATACTTCGGTCATTTCCGTGGTGGACGAACCAAAGTTGAGTTTAATGAAAACTTGGTTGCTTTCCCCCGATTAAAATTAGGCCCCGAGTCTTTGGAAGTTTGGGATTGGAAGGGCAGGGGAGGATGAAGTTTGTGTCCCCTCGGAAGCGGGGCGAAAAGCAGAGAAAGACATCCAAGCAGAGAAGATTTCGCACAACGTTGGTTTAATCTTTCAGATGGCAAAATGACACGGAGGGATTTATTCGTAACCTATTGCTGTGAACTTTCGTCGTCCTTTGTTTTAGACTAAATATTTGCTTCCAATGTGATTTTAAACGCTCTCGTTTCTCACTCTTAACCATTGAGCTATTTTAAGGGAATTAAGCGAGAATATGTACTGATATTTACACAAATGATTGGCTGGATGTCTGATGGCCAAACCCTTTAGATTGAATGAAGCCATACTCAAGCAGGTGAAGAGAGGGAGGGAGAGTAAGTGCTGAGAAAATGGGAGCCTAACTCTGCTTGCACACATAGAAGGAGAACCGGGTGAAATTCAGATGATGTTTATGTGTTAATCCTGTCTGAGAATGCATGAAAAATAATAAATATTAAATAATAACAATATTAGGTAACCGTCTTTTACGTCGTCAAATATACATCTTAGACTCTCTCCCTTCATGTAATTTAGAGGTGAGGAAATAAATAAATTGATTTGATAAAGTACTTTCATTGTATTTCCGCCACCTCCGTCAAAAAGTACATTCGGCGCCCCTCATTTATTATAATGGCTCCAAGAACTTCTTAAACACGCAATATCACTTGAATATACCTCTGCCTACAGGCTAAGAGATCTGTTAATGGAGGAGGTCATACTTTAAACAAGTTTCATGCGATAGTTTCAATTCCCTATCGTTCACACTTTATTTTATACATCTTACGGACTCCTGATACCACATATAACAGGCAGTAAAAACGGACACTTAATCAGTTACTAAGATTAATTGAAAATAATATTGCTGAAAACGTTAAATTTTACTTGGAACAAGCTTTTCCAATTTAAATTGTTCACATTCAGGTTACCCATGATTAATTTATTTTGTAACAGAGTTTTTTCTCGTTGGGTAGCTTAATACTAATTTTTTATGATTCCATATTAACTGAGGTAATATGCATACGTGTATGATTTTCATCAACCCTGGCTGCTATAAAAATCTGAGATTGTTATATACAAGACTCATACATGTAATTCTGTGCGTCTCCATCTGAAAAACTTTACTTAGGATTTTATCAATGTACACACATTTAATTTCGGAATATCACAGTTAGACGTAAAATAATATCAATATATTTCTAAAAAAATCCAAATTAAGTTATTTAACCAAAAGAGCATTCTGAAATACAGGGTTCGTCCGGAAGATAAGTGTACTGATTTTTTCCCGCCGCTCCAGGTGCACTCAGCATCGCTCTGACGGGCTGCGATTGGAGGGAGATATGTTGGCAAGCGACGCTGAAAAAGGCAGTCGGCTCTGAGCTGTGGTGTAGTGAGGAGCTCTGTTAACGCGAACCTCCACGCTCGACCCACGTCACGGAACGCGATGCCGAAGTTTTTGGAGCAGCGTTATTCCATCAAATTTGCGGTAAAGCTTGGGAAATCGTCTACCGAAACTGTCGGTATGATTAACCAGGCTTACGGGGAGTCAGCCATGCCCAGAAACATGATCTTTCGGTGGCACAAGATGTTCGTGGAGGGCAGAGAAGAGGTCGACGACGAACCACGGCCTGGACGCCCATCAACGACACTCACCGACGAAAATGTGCGAAAAGTTCGCGATGTACTGAACTCTGATCGTCGTCTTAGTGTTCGGATGATAGCAGAGCAGTGTAATGTGCCAAAAACAATAGTGCACGAGATTATTAGGGACCAATTACAGATGCGAAAAATTTGTGCAAAGTTGGTGCCGAAAGTGCTCAGTGATGATCAAAGACCCAATCGTTTGGAAATCGCGACACAACTTGCGGATCTCTGCAAAAATGATCCACACACCACCGGACTTCTTTCTGTTCCCGAAGATAAAGAGGAGTTTGAAAGGAACGCGATACGGGACTTTGGACGTCGTCAAAGAGGCCGTGACGACGTGTCTTCGAGAGGTTCCCGATGATGCCTTCGCGGGAGCGTTCCAGGAATGGGAACGCCGATGGAACAAGGGTCATATTTTCAGGAATATTAGCTTAAGATATGTAAAAGTGTAATAAATTTTTTTTCCTGAGCTCAGTACACTTATTTTCCGGACGAACCCTGTACAAGCATCGACATTCACAGTTTAATCAATTCTATAACATTCCTTTAAGTCAATATATTTAATGACCTCAAATGGACTGATCTTATCCCTAAGAGCCTTAGATATCGATTCCTCTTTCCGTTGTTTCAATAGATGGAGGCAATAACAATCCATACCCAAGAGGCCTACGTGCGTATGTACGACTATGTCAATGAAAGCGTAAAGCACGTCTCAGCTTGATAATCACCTAATGTTATTTCATTTGTTGGCAATGACGTAGGCGGTGACAGAGTACTGAGGTTGAATTGGTGATGGCCTCGGTTCTAACAAAGAGTTCAAGATGGAGTGATACTTCCTCGTCTTCGGGGCTGACCGTCTTTCTATAATTTCTTCACTCAAGAATTACTGCGATACAAAAGAAAGAGAAGTTTTTACACGTATATTTTAGTCTTTAGGCTATTTTTTGGTTTCGAGGCCGACGTCTATATGGCGAAAAAATGAGAGCGGCAAACTATTAAACACATAATTGGCCGCCTGAATGAGAGCCTCGACAAAATTGCAGGACCCACACTTGACCGCAAACGATATTCATTAAAATGAAAGGAGTGCTCAACCTTTTTTGAATTTATCCATTATTAAAAGAACAAACGCTATGCTTTTCACAATTTATCTGGACTATCGAACCGTTTTTAGAAGCTAGGACATTATGAGGTGATAAAATGCGAATAAAACGGGCCTTCATATGTGCGCTGCCGCCGAAGGCAGAGTAGGGGTGTGGGAGAGAGGATAGGGGAAGTGTATGTGGAGTGGTTACCTCGGTTTGGAGGGTAAGGACGGCGAGGGGAAGGGGTTGGGTGGAGAATAGCAGGGCTTTCGAGGAGAAGGGGTTAGAAAGGGTTTCGGAACGGAGGCTTTGGAATGGGACCACAGGAGGAGAGATGCTGAGGAAATTGGTGTCGTTGAGAAGAAGAGGGCCATTAGCGCGAAGGCTGATTTCTAGTTGCCCCCAGGCGTCCATTTTTGTCCTTCGTTGGTAAAATGCTGTACATCCGGTTTAAAAGTGCTGTTATAGCTCTTCTCCATTAGCTGTTCAGCAAAACTAGATGATTAATCCTTGTAACAGTGGAAGATAGTTTTTTTTACATCTAGTAGAAAAATTGCAATGTAAATTGCAGTGAAAATATGTGCAAGCTTCAAATTTCACTTATAAACACCGGTTTCTGGGTGAATAGACAGAAGTATACAACTGAGGATATATTTATCAAACATTCCAGAGTATTTTAATTGCATAAATAACTCCCATAAATATCACTCTAATTACCATTAGACACAGAAAAAAATGTCAATAGATATTGTTTTACGCCAATTTTAGAAAGGATTTCTTTCTATCTTACTAATGTAGATCGATTTTCCTAAAACTAAAAAAAATGTACCAAACGTTGCAATCATTGTTTTATAAACTGCCATAGGAAAATAAAAATGCACAATGGCGATAGAGAACAGTACCACTCATATTTAGAGAATTGTTAAATCTACTTCTACATCTAAAAGTACAATTTTATGTTTAATAAAATGTTATTTTTCAATCAATATCATGGATTTCTATAATGACAGCTCGCTCTGATTCTCCACTGAATCTTCGTCACGCAGGCTCTTTGACACTAAGAATTATTACTTTGTAGGTAGAGTCCTCCAGAATGTAGCACTATTAGTATAAAAATATCTCCTGCACCCATAATAAGTAAATGATAATGATTTCTATTGAGAAAATGAATTACAAGTCTCCTTCATTCCCATTAAAATTATAATGCGTGAGGTACACAAGGAACAAAGCGAGAAATTTTGTTGCGAGTAAGAATTTACAACATCAGCGTTCACTATTACCGTTGCGGAGAGGGATTTAAGAAAAGATCTGACACTAAAGCGTGTGTTTTAACATGAAAATAGGAGAATAGTGGAGTAGAGGTAATAATTAAATCTAAATTGACTAATAGGCTGAGGCCTATTCCAAGAGTGAATTGCCCTGATCCTCTTAAAAAAGTATTGGAGGAATGATGAACTTGAAGATACCCAATATTAATGATAAATTGATATACTTTTTAACCTGGAAGTTTAATGGGCCTCCAGAACTGAGCAGTCTCTCTGATATCGGATTATTTTTTTACAGGTAACTGGAATTATGAACAATGGTAATGACCCAAAGTATTGAAACCTTCGTCGGTGTATTAAGCGTGAATCTTAATTTGTGTTACGATTTTATTGTAACGAAAATAATTTAACCAGATGCTCATGGTATTCATGTCAGTAAAGTCGTGGTAGTCCGACTGGCAAACAAATGTCAGGAACTTTCATCTTTCGGTCTTATCTAACCAAGTCTTTCGGTAAAATCTATTATAAATAATTACATACCAAGCTAGAGATTTGTTAAAAAATATTCGTTTTTATCTTATTCCTAACATGCAGCTACGTTTTGCAATTAACGTTGTTTCCGAATGATGTACAAGTATTTCGACCCTTTATTATTTGCAGTCTACATAAATAACTCGGTTGAAGCCATTTCTTCCATAAATTTTAAAATCCTCTCGTACGCCGATGACTGAAAAATGTTCATTCAGTACAACTCATTCTCGATGGCATTATTTTGAAACGTGCATTCGATGTCCAAGTTATTTGTTCTAATATTTAATGGCTGAACATATATTCATCTAAAGTGACTATTTTCCTTCAGTCTTTGTAAATATCATCGATTACCTGTTCTTTGAATATCTGGTTAAATTGTACCTGTAGAAACTACTCAGAAGGATTACGCCGGACTCGTAAAATCCTATTTCCTGAACACATGAAAACCATTTTCTCTCGGGCAATATGGGTACTATTTGAATCTGGTTTATTGTAACCACACGGAGAGGTGTTTGATCTCAAACTGTATGATTACTAATGTTTAGCTCTTTTTCTTCCCTCTTTCACTCTTAGAATGATTCTTCATCCGTCGCATTTCCATCACTAAACGTTCCGTCATGAGTACATGAGCAATTATGCACATGTACGTACGGTAAAATTCTACCGCGGCTCTTCGATCCTTTAAATGCCTTCCATTACTCTTCTCCCGCCCCGCCCACACAGGCTTCTCACTTTTCCTTTCTTGTCGTACGATTTCATTCGTCCTCCTTACTACGACACCCACTATATACTGTGATTTTTAATAATCAAACCACTTTACTTTTCAACATAAACTTTTTAATTTTTACAACCCAGGTTTCGTTATAGCATAACATCATCTATAACGAAACCTGGGTCGTAAAGATTAAAAAGTTTATGTGGAAAAGTAAAGTGGTTTGATTATTAAAAGTCAGTATGAAGATTTTCCACCAAGTTACGCCAGAAACTGTTTCATATACTGTGATGTTTATTATTACCATTTTTTATGTTTATTATTCCATTACCATATTTGTCCTATTTGCAGTAAACCAAATGTAATCTGCTCCACTCCTAACGTTCATCGCCTCAAATGTCTACGTCGAATTGGGGTGTACAAATATAACACTTTTTTAATATGTGACTCTTCAATCCTGTTAAGTTTCTTCCTTCCAGTTCTCCTTATTGCTCTGTACTTATCTCTTTAAAGTTTACCCATTCGGTTCATTCTAAATAATTTCATTCCCTTAACTCTCTTCCCTTGCGTAGCCTTTCATGTTTCTTTTCCATATCTTCTATTTTCAGCGTTTGGCTTTGTTGATACTCACATGTCGCTATTAGTATATTAAAGCATGATGTGAGTGATTTTTGTATGCACCTAATTTTCTTTGAACTGGTATTATTTCAATACTAAAATTATCATCAAAATATTAATATTTATACGTATAATTGATGTACAACCGCGTAGAATATACATAATAGAATACATGTGTTTGTATTGAGATATTTAGCTTCACTAAATTGGAGTTAAGGTAAAGTATCAGGAATTGAAAACAAAGGAATTGAGAGAAGAGTAGCTGGATCTGTAAATTCTATAAATTACTATAAGTCACAGGGGTGACACACACAGTACAAAAACAAAGATACACACAAGAACTGATCTGATGGTAAGGAATGTGGATGTCTGGGAGAATTCGAGTTTCCTCCTTGAAGTCTATCAACGGTAAATTCCGTACGGCAAATATGGAATGGAATTCCATTAACCGATGCCAAACCTCTCCTATGAACACGCGTCTGCCCCTGGTGACTAAACCATTGAGGAACAAAAGTTTTACTACATTAGACATCTTTTCTATCCAAGCATCCAGAACGAGGAGTTGTGTGGTAGATATTCTGGGGAGGAAAGACGTCGATGCTATATCTCAAAACATTTTTGTAAGACGAGAGAAAGGCAGACAGAATGGAAACCACGGGAGGGATGTTGACTGGAGTCACGCAAAGAAGGGTAGAGATCTAGTATCGCGTAGAGGGAGATGGAGGAGTATCCCATTAGTTCAAAAGGAGTAAATAGAACTAAGGGAAGGATTAGGGAAACTATGGTTCCATTCTAACTCGGTAAGGCGTAGGTACGCGGAAGCTACGCAGAAAAGGAAAATTTGGGAGCGCTCAAAACTGCAAAACGTATCAGCGCTTCCTGAGTTTACCAGGAATTAAAGCTCTTCCTGGCAAGCTTTCACGCACGGTGGCGCTCATTAATCAAATCATCGAATGAGCTCATTTAAAACTGCCGAGAGGATTTAATTGGTCATTAATTTTCCGTCACCGAATCCACCCATAGGTTGCTCAGGTCGGCGCCCTATGGGCTTTGGATTACCCGGAAATTGTGACGCATAGCAAGCAGTTTACGACTAAATTACATAATGACTCTGTTTCCCGAATTGCACAGAATATTCACAAAAATCGATTTCGACAAAAGGTCGGTGGGAGGTTAAGTGACGTGCAATTACGCTTCAAATATAATATATGTAGAAATTAACCCACTCAATTCATAGTGCAATGTTTTCCTACCTGTATGATTTTTTGTGATATATGTTCTCCTAAAATAATATAATGAATTTTAGGAAATATATCCTATGAAATCTCATTAGAGTTTGAATTTTTTCAAGTGGCTCTTTTAAATATGAAACGAGTGTTTCACTCGACAGGAGAGTTGGAATGGTTCTGGAAAGGGAGGGAAGAGGAAGGAAAGACAACGGGGAGGGGAAAATTTGAAAAGAGATAGTAAAAGGATTCCAAAGGCAATCATTCGAAGGGAATGGAAAATAATCTCCCTGGAGATTGTAGTTGGAGCAACCGCACACATCACGAGCTGAAACGAAAGGTGACACTTTCACGAAATTTATTCATACGTTATACACGCGCACTAATAATAAAAATAACACGTTTTAAAAAAATCTTCTGTGCTACCAGATTCAAAAAAATACGGCCTATCTCAGTTTTCGAACAGTTCCTTTCCCTGTGCCGGTTATAGTTTCCCTGGAAAATCTGGTACCCGAAAAATCACATGGCTTGACTAAGGACTACGGAGCGTTGGACTACGGACCTGGTCAGTAGTCCAACGCTCTACCCCATGGACTACCAAGACCCATACAAACACACACACACACACACATATATATATATATATATATATATATATATATATATATATATATATACGATTTCTTCGAAGTAACACGGAAGTGTTGAATAAAAAACTTAGACAGTAACACACAGCACGAGAACACATAAAAAGAACACTCACAATAATATCTTGATAATTTCGACGGACCCGAGCTCCGTCTTCTTCGGAAGAGTCATATCTTATCTTCCGAAGAAGACGGAGCTCGAGTCCGTCGAAATTATCAAGATATTATTGTGAGTGTTCTTTTTATGTGTTCTCGTGCTGTGTGTTACTGTCTAAGTTATATATATATATATATTTATTTATTTATTTATTTATTTATTTATATTTATTATTTATTTAATATAATATATAATTCATATATATATATATATATAAATTTATCTCTCTTTTTAGAGGTCGATAACCTCCAGGTCGACAAAAGAGAGTCGATGCAATTTTGTAGTAATTTCCGCAGGAGCACCTATTTTTTCCTCATTCTCATAGATTTGGGAAAAGAGCATCATTGACTTTTTTTCATAGCGCTAATCAATAGTCTGTCACGTTTTAACATATTCGGGTGGCATTGAATCAATGTGCTGAGTACCCTTTATATCATAGAACGCATGAGTTGCAACGCATGTGGAATGGAAATGAGTTCAATTGGACTCGTTGGGAAATGATGAACTTTTCAATAAGTTCAGTCACTCGTTGAGCCCACAACCGAATACAAATGGCTTTTGCAAATTAAATAAAAGTGAGACAGGCCGTTTGCACGTACAATGAAGTCGCAATGTGAAGCTTTCACTTTTTATCGATTATTTTTATAGACCACCCGACTAAATGCAATTAAACGTCCAGCTTTTAATCACCATATCTACTTCTTTGGGTTTGTGTGATGCTGAATATCATCTCAAATTAGCGGTCTTCCGCTATTATTGAATTTGAAGTACAATTACCCTAGTTAAATCCCATAGGTTCATGCAATCCATGTCAAGGGTCCAGGATTTCATGTTTCCATGATTGCATTCCTTTTACCACCTCCTCTATTATTGTGCATTTTTTTGCACATTATAGTGAAATACATGTTAAAATTTATTCTTTTAGGCTTCCAAATAGTTCGTTTCAGTGATTTAATTACAAAATGCGGTGCAAAATGCAAGTTCATACGCGTTATTGTTCTATTTAACGCCAATAACAAAGCATTCGGCTTAATTCCCTCCTATTGACATAGGGAATGGTAAATTCTTGTTTATTGTTTCACTCCTTAAGATTAGATACAGTGATAATTTTTATTTTAATTGTTAAAATATCAATTAATTTTAACCAGAATTAGCATTAAAATGCTGTACTTGACAGATAGATGAGCCCGCGGAAATATTTCTCTGCAGGTAAAATAAATAATAAAGTCAAACCGCAATATCCCATGTTAATTTTCTCGTAGACATTAAATCAACATGATATTATCTTGCAAAAATTTAAGATTTCAAAATGGTTTAAATGCGAAATATTAAAGTTTGAATAGGAGTCCAAACTTACCGCTTGAACCCAGCCAGAGAGAAGATTAAGAGCGCGCCGTAAATTTTAGGATGGGTGACAGAAAGAATGACGACGGGCTGTAACGAGGATAATAATGCGTGCGAGAGAATCACTTTGTAACCACGGCCTACGGGCTACGAACATTGCGCAGTGGATTTTTTTTTGTTCCCTCGTGCCTCAGGAATGTTACGCAAAACGGAAGGTAGACGAATGTGGCACTTTTAGTCTTTTTAGGCGGGAATGATAAAGAGCAAACTTTCAGGATTTAATGAAGACGTTCCCATTCGCCCTGAGGGAGGAAAATTGTAAGGATTCCTCTTATGTTATCAGATCTTAAAAGAGATCTCGAAAGGTGGGTGGGGAGGGGGGACCCTTATAGAGAACGTCGGAATTTTCAATCTATATAAATCCTTAGGATTGCTACGGGGGCGCTGCCCTGGAGACAAAAATAGTCTTCAAACGAGGAGAGGGTGGAGGGAATCTCAATTTTAAAAAATAATAAATGAAAACGACGAGATCTGCGAGAGTAGAAAAATAAAGTCCGTGTCACGCAGACAAAGTTTTTGCATAATGTTTTCTCCTAGACGGCGTCTGATCCGATTCATACGCAAATTATTCTGTAAAGTACTTGCACGCGATACAACTTTGAGTAAATCGCATACGACGACATGGTCGGGCTTATTCTAGCAGCTTCCATCTTTTAACGCCGTAAATTCAAGGATATTCCTTCTAGTTGTGGATTCAAGAAATCGTTTTGTCTTTATTCCAGCTCCTGTTTTTACTTGGTGGAATTGCCGTTCATTTTTGCCTCGCTGCCATTTCATGCTCCATTGCTATATCGTTGCGAAAAATCATCGCTTCACGCTAGGGTCACTTCAGATTGATAGCTGTGCACGTCTACATCTTACCCTGCAAGACGCTATGAGGAAGTGTGGCAGGGGGTATTATGCCACCAGAAATTGGGGTAATTATTGAATGAGGTGTCGTTGATTACATCTCCTGCCTTTGTGATCTCGCATTTCGCGAGAGAAATATGATCCCTAGTAGCTATCTGTTTAGCAGTCAAAGTTTCCTTAAGTTTCAATGTAATGCTGCGCTGATGCTAGGGTCAGTCAAATGAAAACGGACCACCCGCCATTCAATAAAGCCTACCAAAAGCCAGAAGCTAGCTTTTTACGTATCCATTTTGCCATCGCTGTGGTAGAAGAACTGCATAGTGCCAAATCACAGTCGCATGCAGTTGTTGAGATATGTCCTTGTTGGTGCACGAATTGGTTGTTGTAGCGGGTGTTCTGTTTCCATTTGACTGCCCCTTTAAAGCTGTCGTTAGTTCATGCCTGGAATCTTAGAGTTTCCAATGCTTACTTACTCCTGCTTTGAAATAACGAAGTGTCCTTTTCAGCTGGCTCATAAAACAACCAGTACGTTCACACGAAATGAAGGAAAATATATATTCTGGTTTAAGCAGATAGATAGGATCGTGACTGCTAAAGTCAATATGTGTACTTGGTTCATGTACCAATGAGGAATTATGAAAAACCATGTAATACCTATTCATTTGTAGTTTGTAAACACTAATGAATTTAATATAAAATTTTTAAGCAATCAGAGGATCGTATTAATTTTTGGAACTTGCTCCAAAACTTATATCTGAATTATTTCAGTCGTCAATTCTGGAAACTGTGTGATTTTGGTCCTTTTTTGCTTAAAATTTAGAAATCGCTTAAAAAATGTGACTTACACACTGTTAAAACTCAAACTTACATAATATAAGTTTTTTTAGAACGTGTATTTCTACCATTAATCCATAATTGCTCTGTCAGTAGTCCCTCACTGTCATTAGACAAAGCTGAAATCATGAATTTTTGGGATCAATTTTTATAAAAACTACCTCAGAAAGACCTGTTTTATCATTGGTATATGATTGTGAGGACTCAGTAAAACACCTGCAGAGAAAGTTGAATAATATAGACACACACCCGACAATCTCGATGTCACTTCCTTAAACTCTTCCTTGCTCAACGCGTGCATACTTACAAGAGTTCAACATTTCACGTGTGAGTCACCACTACATGTGAGTTTTATGGATGTGTTACGTTCGTTTGTCGTGGCCTTAAGAATAGAAATAACGCGGGGTTGGAACTCTCGAACTACCCCTCGCAAAACCCTACTCTTGAATCCCGCTCCCGACGGAAGGTAAGGCATTCTTGCATGGGTAAAGTGATCTCTCATCCCCCACTTCAGCCATTAGGTATGGCTTTCCCACTTGTGAGTGATCCCTTTACATCGCAGGAATTGATCCACACGTAGACTCGACGAAATGCTGCACCAGGCAGAAATGTTCAGTCAACCTAAATCCCCGACGTGATAAAGCACGATCCGGTAACCGCATTAACCTTAAAAGAGTGACGTAGACATCTCATTTTAGTAGATGGCGACTTCGGGAACGTTAAGTACTCCCTTGCATAGAGCCGCAAACAGAAAGTTCCATCGGCCGTAGCCGGAGGTGTACAAAGAAAAACACGTACGTGATCGATAAGCTGCTATAAAGTAGTTTTGCAACACTGTATACTTTGGACTTGAAATGTAAAAGTATTTTTTTAATAGGAAGCTTATTTTTTTCATTCTCAACCCTCAAAGCTTCACAATTAAGGTGCAAATGTATTGAAACAGAAAGGAAAAACAAATAAGTGTTCTTTACATTATTGAAATTGACATTAATTGCATTAAAAATCTCACCACGTGATTATACATTCAAAAAAGGATTGCCATCTGAAGCAACTAGGGATATGTGGCATTAATAATTGTACCAAATTAACACACTTTAGAGAGCCAGAAGTTTCTGCCTATTTTTTATTCATTACATCTACACGATACCCTGAAAAGCGTCGCGAAGGCGTGTGGTGGGGTATATTACGATCTCTACTGTCTCAGTGCGAGAGATAAAATGATTTAATACGTAATAACTTTTTAATGAATGCCGATACTTTCAATGGGTAAGGATATTTTTGTGAGGATACGTAATTGTTTCCTCTAAATATACTTTTATTTGGTTCGTATGACAACATCCATTGCACCGCAGATCATAATAAACCAGAAGTTTCAACGAGAATTTGATGAATCGAGACTTAAGTCGTCGGAACAATGTAGCACATAAACATTAAATAGAATTAGGAGATACAAAAGTTTTGTTTGAAAATTACACTAGCGTTCACATCAGCTTAAGGTATGACAGCACAATAAGAAACATTGGGAGACAAAATAGAAAAGTGAACAAAGGGAATTAATGTAATGCTGCCTCGCCACCTGTCTACGCTGCTAGATGCTAGATTATTGTCAAAAAAATAAGCATAGAAGCGGTATAACAGGAGAAATAACACAATGGAGACACCCAGAGCGGAGTTTTCCATCTCTGCTGCTCTCGATCGTTAATCCCGCGCGCTGAGCGCATATGCGCATAAACTAAGCTGTGCGAATAAACTGGTGAAATGCAATATGCCGCTTCCGAGTCACATTTTAATTCCACATAATTTTTTTATCCCGTAAACAAAACCTGCATTAATTTTTTTGATCCACATGGAAAATTAATAAATGTTCGATTTTTGCGTTTGAGGTTCGTATGGGATGACTCCAACAGTTCAAACAGACATCCTCTTTCGGAGGTTTTATTCCGATATGGCAACAAAGTCCTATGGCGTCCTATTATATTCAGTCCACTGCACAGATTCGTAAACTCCGCCATTATAGAAAATATAAGTTAGAGTTAGAAAGTGAATAAGTATGCGTCTATTCCCCCTTTTTACTTCCAATTGTACAATTGTTACGTTTAAGCTACTTTCTCCGTCATTCATAACCTATCACAAAATAAATATTTATATATATATATATATAATATATATATATATATTATATATACACATATATTATACATATACATATATATACATATTTCTATATATATATATCCCGAAGAAGACGGAGTTCGAGTCCGTCGAAATTATCACGATATTATTGTGAGTGTTCTTTTTATGTGTCCTCGTGCTCTGTGCTGCTGTCTAAGTTTTATATATATATATATATATATATATATATATATATATATATATATATATATATATATATATATATATATATATATATATATATATAACTTATATGTATATATATATATATACACATGCGCACGAAGGTAGGCTGTAAACTAATGCACACATGCCTGTAGACCACAAATACAAAGACCTTCAGAAGCACTACTGGTGGCATGTGGAAGTAAAATTCCCCCTCAACACGCATGCGCAGGTTTGAGAGCGTTTCATCCATCCAGTGTATTTTGAGAAGCGGAAGTATGGAGACGTGTTCATGTACTATGTCAATGTAAGTTAAATAGCGTGCTGTTGTCGAATTTTTAACTGCTGAATAAGTGACTCTACAGAGATTAACCGTCGTTTAAAGGTTGTTTAGGGTGGCGATGCTGTTAAGAGGTCTACTGTAAATCGATGGGTAGTAAACTATCGTGGTTGGGAGCATGGAAAACCCATAAACGTTGATGAAACTTCTATTAATTGTGTTTTTGGATGCTCACCGAGTTTATGTGACCGATTTTCTGCAACGAAGGGCAACGGTAAATTCTTCTCAATAAATACAGACTCTAAAACACCTCCGGCGTCGAATAAATCGTGTTAAGGGCAGCCTGGCGCCAATAATCTTGCAACATGACAACACTCATCCACACACCTCGCGCGCAAATTGAGAGGCTCTGCGAAACCTAAAATTTGAACAGATTCTACACCTTCCTTCTTATTCCCCCGACCTTACGCCTTGCAATTTTTTTTCTCAACTAAAAAGATACCTTAAGTCATTACACCTCGGATGATGAGGTGAAGGCAGCCGTCAAGTCCTGAATTCGAGAAAAGTCGGAAGAGCTTTTCAGTGACGGGATGAAAAAACTTGTCTACACCACCTTTCTCAAGAGAAAACAGCTTAATTGTCTTGAGAAAGGTGATGAAGACCAGCGAAAATTCGATAACTAGTGATTTTCTCTGTTTTTGGTGTGTTTCCGTGTTTTTGTCTCTGTCTACTAATGCTAACCCAATACATTATTATTCACGTACGTGAGACTTTCACAAACGTGTTATACGAGGAATTTTTCTTAAGTAAGTACCGTTTTGGAATTTAAAAGACGTGCAAAGATATCGCAATAATTTTATTTTTACATGAAAGCCTGTACCTTAATCTACTTTTCTACATAATTTCCGTGCATATTGAGGCACTTGTCGTAACGTGGTACCAGGTTTTGAATACCTTCTTGATAAAATTCTGCCGCCTGACTTGTTAACCACTGCATCACAAATGTTTTGACTTCGTTATCGTCTTGAAGACGCCAACCGCCCAGGTGTTTCTTCAAGTGCAGGAACAAATGGTAGTCGCTGGGCGCCAGCTCAGGGCTGTATGGAGGATGATATAGAGTTTCCAATTGAAATGATTTGATGAGATCTTTGGTCTGATTAGCCACATGTGGACGGGCATTGTCATGCAGCAAAACGATACCCTTACTCAACTTGCCACGTCTTTTGTTCTGGATTGCACGACGCAGATTTTTCAATGTCCCACAATAAGACGCTGCATTGATTGTCTCATTACGAGGCAGAAACTCCACTAGCAATACTCCTTTTCTGTCCCAAAAAACTGTGCACATGATTTTCCGGACAGAAATTGTTTGCTTAAACTTCACTCTTTTGGGTGATGATGAATGTCGCCAGTCCATGGATTGTTGTTTCGATTCTTGTGTGACGTAGGCCACCCATGTTTCGTCACCAGTAACAATTTGGTCTAAAAAATCTTCACCTTCATTGTGGTACCGCTCAAGAAAAGTCAATGCACTGCCTAAACGTTGGGTTTTGTGCAAATTCATCAACATTTTTGGAACCCGACGTGAACACAATTTCCGGTATTTCAAGTTTTCGGTCACAATGCGATACAAAACACTACGAGAATATTGAGGAAAGCAGTCGGACAATGATGAAATTGTAATTGTTCTCTCTCACCTTTTCGTCCACTTTCTGCACCAAATCTTCATTAACGACCGAAGGACGCCCACTCCGTTCTTCATCATGCACATTTGTGCGGCCATCTTTAAATGCTTTCGCCCATTTCCTTACCATTCCATCACTCATAATGTTTTGTCCGTAAACTTCAACGATCTCACGATGAATATCGATCGGTTTTACGCCTTTAGCACTAAGAAATCGTATAGCAGCCCGTACTTCACAATCAGCGGGACTCACGATTGTCGTAGGCATCTTAAACACTCAGTAAACAACGTATACAATGAAGAATCAGACTGTAATGACGTCAGTGCGTACACAAGAGATGTAGGTAACCAGCATGCATGCGCGGAACGCCGGCCGAACCGCTGCGGCGGCAGAATCGCAAAACGGTACTTACTTAAAAAAACATGCCTCGTACATAAAATAATACCTAGTACACCGCAAGCTGAATGCCACAACTGAAGTGTATTGAACTTTAAAAGGTAAATTAGCATCGAACATTTAAACTTGTTTTTATTAATTCTAAAATTTATCTTTTTCCGAAAAAATCACAAAATAATAGTTTTTCAATATCAAAACTCATGAAAAATGTTAATGAGCTATTTTTGGAGGGCCATGAACTAAATAAAGCATTCTATGGAATTATCTTAACAATATTTTGAACATAAATTTTAACTTTTGCATGAAATGAATTCCTTACAACTAAAAGTAACATAAGACGGGCATGCCGATAAATTATGGATGGAATCCTTACACTGAAGCTATTTGGCTGAGCATGAAATTCATGTTACGAAAGAGAAAGCTTCAAAACGATATTGGAAAGGAATATTGTCCCGAGGCTGGAAATCAAGAAAAAATTCGGAGAAGAGCGAAAAAAATTGCTTAAAAATACCTCTATCGCCTTTGTCTATAAACGGGCCTTTGAGGAATCTAACTCTCTGGAACGGATTGATGATTTATATCAAATTTTTCGTCCCAAAATAATGCGGAAGTTCTTCCAATATATATATAAATATATGAAATGGTAAATCTTCTGATGATTTTGAGTATTATTTCAAAAAGGAAATTTAAAGGAGGCCTCTCTTACAATCTCTGTCGCGGTGTAGCGAAAACCGTAAGAATTCCATAAAGTCAGATTTGTGAGCAACATTTTTTGATAGGTAAATATAGCTTCGTTCTTTGGTTCAGTTCCATCATATCTCATTTCAAAAAAGAATATGCATATATAACCTCATTCTATAAAATGGCGAGTGAAAGAAGGCAATAAGGAGGATCCAAATAAGAAGCGCAGCTCTCAGGTGAATAACCCCGAATCAATGTCTTGTACTTACTTGCAATATTTTCACCTACATGTAATAAGGGTAAGACTAAATAAATGGATGGAAAGTTTGACTTTTATTAAAATTCATCTAAAATCAAAATCACCATTTCTTTTAGATACGTAGTGCTTCCAGAAAATAGCTTAAATTTTTTTTTATTGAAGTAAGTTACAGGTAAAATCATCACCAAGAATCTACGTGATTCTATTTTATATACGTCACGACAGAGAGCATTCTTAGTTAATTTTGGTATTGTGGATATGTTTTTCAAACTGATAAGGCTTTGTTTTTTTTCATCTCAATAGTTTCAGCCTCAACTTTGTGGAAGTTCATTTTAATAAATGAAAGTAGAAAAACTTTGTTACAATCCACCACTTTATTTTCGAAACTAGTAGTATCGAAAATAAAGTGGTGGATTGTAACAAAGTTTTTCTACTTTCATTTATTAGGCTTTGTTTTATTCGTTGAAGATTAAAATAAATGAGAGAATTGACGAGTGAACCCAGGAAGTGAAATATACCATTCATTAAATACCAGAGATTACACGACGATATGACTGCCAGAAATCTGATTTTACTTCATCATTCATGATAGAATATACTATATTTGTTCGAAACTTTATTATTTTTCCTTTGAACATTATTACTTTTACGAAATTCAGAATCGGTAACAAATAAACGGTGGTGGATATGGCTGCATACAAAACACGATACTATATAATGACACTATTGTCGCTTGATCAAGAAATAGTCTAATGAAGAAAATGAACTTGTTCGTTAAATAAAGCATTTCAATTAAAATTTTGATATAAAGTCAATAGGGCCAGACCGGTTAAATTGAAAGATTTCCTTTTTCTGTCTAAGGGCATACGAAGTAAAAATTCAGCAAGGGAGGAAATTTGAATTCAATAAAGGCGAAGAAGGAACTACACGTGGAATGCAGAAGCCCCACGTCACGCGGCGCGAATTCGATTAAACCGCTCTTTCATGTACTTCCGGCAAAAAAAATAAGATAATTATCTCAGAATGCGATGTTTTTGGTCTCTTTGGAGTCGACTACACCCCAAAATATTTTTAATAGTTTAATTCAAGGCATTTAAGACCGCAGAACTATGTTGAAAATTCAACTTCTGTAGGTGCAAGAGCCCATGACTAGCTTATTAGCTTGAAGGTCACAATGTTGATAAACAAAAAACATAGTTATCAACTCAAAGGTTTGATAAGTAAGGGTCACCTAGTATTACTACATACAAAATGGCGCGTGAAATCCACACATCAGGGTATGGGGGCCAGTTCCTTTCCCAGTGCCGCCTGTGTTATTCCAGGAAGGTCTGGTACTCAAAAAATCACACAGCCTGGGTGAGCCTAGATTTTTCAGAGGTGTCTCCTGAAATTAGACCCGGACCCCCCGGTCAGTAGCCCTGAACTTAACTTACTGGAATCCTACATCCCCGTTGATGTATAAAGGACTTATTCTAAACGAATAAAATTCTATTTTTTGAGGAAAAATGGAACAAAATTGTTTTCATTCCATAATTTTACATAATAAATGGCGCACTTCCTTGAGAGATATGTTTGCACCACGTAAATTTAGGAATCACAGGACGAAAGAGCATAAAATCTGTAAATACAGAACATTTTAAATGCCTCTTTAACAAGAACCTAAAGAGAAATCGCATTTCTATGTTGGTTTGGATGGAAAATATAGAATGCTAAACTTTCTACTGAATGGCGAGTTTCTTATGACTATAGCCGAAGAGTTTCATCCAAACTAAGACAAATGAAGCACACAATGAATGCTGGAAGCACAAATGGTTATCCAGGGATGCCAGAGAATCTTGAAATAGACTATGAAAATTATCACAATTTGTTAAAATTGTGCTGTCTTTCTCATTATTCTCAAGAGAGCCGAGGGAATTTTGATTTACAGCAAGCATGTACATACATAAATGAAATCGTTCACTACTATGAGTCTATAAGTCAAAGGACAATCACTTGGAGGAGAACTTGGCTCTTGCGATGAAATTAACCCAAACAATTAATTTTGAAGACGAAGAAAGACAAATTATAATGCTATGTGCTTACACTGCATTACCAAGAATTTGTTCAGAACGTCTGAAGTTTAACGTGACCGCACTGTGGATGCATCAAAATATTATCACAGTACCTTCAGTTACCGCAGTAGCAAATGTCAACGGGCATGTATTATTCATCGCCGTCTGCAGGTCGAACTTATTCAAAGGATTGAAACATATTTTACAAAGATTCAAGTATTTCATGAAACAAACGGATTTTCAATCAAATTGCCCCTCTCGAAATCCTTTTCATTTTTGAATGTACGGGTAGTTACGAGTGTTTTTTTTCGTGGGAGGGAAAGTGCCCACTGAAATCGAGGGCACTTATCAGAAAGTGCCTACAAATATGACAAGAGCGTAAATAAACAGATGGGTTTTATGTAAGGCTTACTGAACATAACAAGCGGATGAAAGAAGGAAACCAGGTGACATGCAGTCGTTCTTTCGGATAAATTGCCCCTTAAAAAAAGAAAATGCAAATATGTGTGTATTAATGCATGCGTATATTTACACGCGAGAAAAATATACATATATATATATATATATATATATCGCCCGAAATTTTTATTTGAAGCCGGTCAAGAGAAAGTAGAGAAAGATGACCATGAAAGAAAAGCGGACGTCAGCACACGAATCGCCCCTCTCTCAGCTGGGAGTCGCTCGTTTCGGTGACATTCGAGAAAGTGTGCGTTTCTCCATGTGTGGGTGGCGGAGGGGATGAATGGTATGATCCCTTCTCATACCCTGTCCTCCCCCCGGGATTGCTACATCGAAGGCTCAATGCTCCGACAACACGTCAGGTGGAAAGAGATGGAGAGAACGGGTGGTCGGCGTTGAAAAGAGGGAAGGAGAATGGGAGCCGTGTGGGGATACGAGGGAGAAGTCGGGGAGGGAACTAGTAGGAACCATAGAGGGGAGTGGAGGGAGGGCTGGCCAAGCACCAAGACTGTGGGCGGACTAAAGGTGAACGTCTTGCTGCTGAAAACTTGAATTCGAATAATTTGAAACGTGCAAAATTTGAACTTTGAATTCAACCCTTTACGGAATTTCTTTAATCCTCTCCGCACCTGTCAATGCCATCCCTTTCTAGTATTTCGGAGTAAATTAATTGAACTCAGCCTTATTACAACGTCCAAATGTTAGTTAAACTTATAAAGAGCTTAAAAGCACCCGTTACGCCCGTAAAGAGACCTATATCACCATAACTCTCCGTCGCGTAGACGCAAATTCCTTGAGAAAGACAGAGAAAATAAAATGGTGAAAAAATTGTGCGTGGTCGATTGAGAAAATTATTCATACACACTGCCAACATTATATAAGCAACTAAAACTCATTGATAAAAATAAAAAGAGAACACTTTCAAAATGGAGAAGTAATAGGGAACATAGACTTAAAGATGCTATTTTAGAAACAAATTTCTCATTCCTTTATTATAAGAAGTCCACCGGTCAAGTTAGGTGACAAGAATCCGATGAGCAAGATCTGCCATTCTTCAAACCCCCGCTTCAGCTTGAAACGTCACCTTGAAAATATTAACTTTTTTATTAAACTATCGATTTTAATTTTTATTAGTAGTATTTTACCAGATTAAGGCAGATTTTCAATCCAGATAATATGCACTGCACCTGCTTTTCTAAGCTCTGCTTAACTAGAAACTACATCCCCTAAAATCCCTAATTTTATGGTAAAATCAGCATTTCCATAGCTCTGTTTACTTTATATCTACCTTAGTCTTATTAAAATACCTCTTTCTTTCCTTCCTCTCCATCTCTTGCCCAAAATTCTCCTTTCTGTAACAGACTACATCACCCTATTGTCTCTCAGTATTTCTTGTATTAACTTGCCCTGCTCTCTTCGAATTAATGCCAACAATCTGCTCTTCTCCCTTATCAATCCTATAAATTCGTTTGCATGTCTTTAAGTCTATCTTACTTTTCCATTCTCCTCCACGGCTAAATATCAAAAACCCATACTCTACGATTATAGGAATCCGTGGCCGTTAAAAAATTTATGACCACTTGTATTTGAAGGAGAGCTTCAAATGCTTACATACTTGTATGGATGAATAGTATGTTATCCTTCATTCATAATAATTCTTATCATATTTATCATATTTATCGCTACTGTTCGATAAATTTTTATATCGTGTGAATATGTCTTTTAAGCCACCATATGATGCCCAAAAGCAGTAACTTTATATCTAGAGTGTGTTTCCTTCAAACGAATTAAAAATTAATTCCTTTCCTAAAATAATTTTTAAGCATTACCCATCTATCTACATAAATTTCTATTCAGTACAAAAGAGGATTATCCCTCGCGGCCGAACTCATTGTGCTCATAACTGTGATGAAGGGGGAGTCTAACAAATATATTGAAAAAGAACTAAAAAATAACATTAAATGATAAGGAAAAAATTATAACAAATAGAAAATAAATTAACACGGAACGTAAGTTGAAACACTCTTTCACCCGTGTTTGCGACCCACATTAATAAGTTGAAATATTTAGTCGATCCCCAGGCATGATAAAATTAAACTAAAACAATTAGGGTTGGGTACAATACGCCAAAAACATGATCTTCTGTGCATAATCGTTAAATTATAATCCCAGTTAGAAAGTAGTATTTTGCCTCAGGTGCGTTTAATGATAAATCACAATAATCAAACCGAAGATTGATTATTGGGTTCGCAAGGGGTTAATTGGTGGTGAAACTGTGGTTACATATCTAAGATACTTGGATTTGCATGTCTTTTGTTGTGACCCCCACAACTTCGAAGAATGAAAGCCATAATAAAATAAAAAATACCTCACCTCGTACGAAGCAAAATGGTGTTTGCGTAGCCCAGTGATGTTTGTAGTTTCACAAAAAGATCGCATTGTCAAGAAAATACACATCTGGGAGCGTCTAAAAGTATCACCCAGAATATAAATCCGGAACTTTTCGATCAGTAGCTAACGATCTACCCGCAAGGCTAACTGCAGTCAGTCAGCTTCGATTGTTTTCTTTCATCTACATCTACATCTACATAAGTACCCTGCGAGCCACCAAAAAGGTGTGTGGCAGGGGGTGTAGCACCATGAGGGAAGGGTAAGGGTTGAGTGGGTTGGGAGTTAGGTGAGGAAAGGTGGGGGGAACCTGTAGGAAAAAAATATATATACATATATATATATATACACACATACATATATATACATACATACATACACAAATCATTCTCCAGTTCGGAAACACCTCATAGTGTTAGGAAGGAAGCATGTTAAATTTTAACCAGCTATAGGTAACAAGAGTTTATAGCTTTCATGAGCCGTTCCAAAAAGCAGCAATTACGAATTTGAATTTTTACAATGTTCGTCGGACACAAAAACTAAATTGCCAGAGATATCCGTATTCATATGTTCTATATGTAGGTATGATAAATGTACATTCCCGCGGCAAAATTTTGATTCCGTTAATTTTACGTTTCGGCTTCCCCGTTTTCGAGGAGTTGACGTTATACAATTTTTGTCGTGAGTCTCTGTAAATTACAGATGCGCAACCTTTAAATTCTTTCTATTGTAAATTTTGGTGGAACTCGTTTGCTTACGGAAACCCAGAGATGGAAAATAGGACCATTTCTTAATAATACCGAGGAATACGAAATTGGAGGTGAAGGGTTAGACAAATAAGCGCTTGGAGGAAATAAACTAATGGAATATTCCTCCTCTCTCTCTCTCTTTCTCTGAGAACCAAGAGGCGCTGCGCGATGGGCACCTCGTAACTATAAGGTCTTTCTCTCGGTTGGGAGGCACTTGTAAGTATTTGGACGCACCTGGCATAAACTGCGATATTAAAAGGTTAAGAAACTTTTGAATGTACGAGCAAGCCTTGGATTTCCTTTAAAGGTTGACCCCTACAACTTGGATGAATGAAAGCCATAATAAAATGAAATTTCCGTTTAAAATGAAAGTCCCAGGATTTTATGAATTTTCATATAATGCATGCAAAATTTAGGGATAAGGTTTCAACATTTCTTCACGGAGAGATTGAGTTTCATCTGCACTTATGTGCCACAAATTACCTCTTAAATTTTCTTACTACGAAATTATTAAATTATTGTTTCAGTGTAAACGTGTACATGAAGTTTAAGAGTCTTTTAATTTTTTTAGCAAACTATTCACAACAGATAGTTTAAACTTCTATAATCTCTCATCATTTTCTCCGGATTCAAATTCCGGGTGATGCTTTTGGACTCCCTCAGCTGAACCCTATATCTCTTTCTCCAACGTATGTCTGTCTCAATTGACTATGAACTTCGTCGGTTTTTTAAACCACCTTATTAGGGAAGGTGAATTATCAGTTGCTGTTGTATGGTATACTAAACAACGCAATTTTGAGTATTATAAATGATTCTCACTACAGAACCAGCAATACATGTAATGCACGGTATAGAATTCCACGATGAATATAGTATTTATAAAGTGTCTCCCTGTATTTCAACTCCAACCACAAATGTCTACCTACTAGTATTAAGATTTGCTACTCATACGCAAAAATCTGCACCCTCCAATGTTTGAATTAAACCCCGTTAGGCATCATTTGGTGACATCGTGACTGATAAGTCTTTATACTGAGTTAAATAATCTTAAAGTACTTTAATATATGAATAATATCGTGTACAATTTGTTGGAACTTATTCACGATGAAAATATAAGATTTTACAATTTTCCACTTTACTAATATTAAAACTTGTGTGGTCACCCTATGATACAATTTTCTCTATCTGAAATGTTTGACTAATGAATAAGAGTAGGTTAATTTTATGCAAAATAATTGGAAGGCTAACATTCAGTTTTAGTCAGTTTTTCTAAAATTTTATTTGAAAACAAAATGGTCAAACACTTAATTCCGGAAAACATAAGTATTTCGTGGCCCAAATGTTTTAACGTGACATATATTAATATACATATTTTTGAGATTAATATACATTAATCTCAAAAATCCCGTGTCATAATCTTATTTACTACCTCCATAACTTACTACTAATCAATTTGGAACCATCAATTTTCTGCTTGAATTTTTGCATATCGCTGTTGAAAAACATTAAAAGATACATCGAAAAAACTGTGGCGCATAAGATTTAATGAGGCAACTTGCCAAATTTAATGAATAATTTCCTTAATTATTTGCCATAATAATTCTATGTGACGCAGGTGGAACGAAATTTTACAATAGGGAGGTGGAATGTGTTTTTGTGTGGAGGGAGACAGTTTCCGTGACAATTGAAGGGAGGACGGACCCCAAAAGTCCCCCAAAATTTGGCCAAAATTTAAGAGTTACACGCAAGAATAACCAATTTAACCACAACACTTCTCATAATTTTTTATGAAATGCATTTCATTTAATTTAATCTTCTTTTCCTCTAGATGTAACTTTTCGAGTAGACAATCATTTCGCTTTTTTTGCTGGAGATAGCCCCCTCCTGCTACGCGTCAGTGTGAGTCCAATCTTTTATCTGCGCGATTTTCGGGGAAAATTTTACAAAGAGAGTAAGAAGCAATTGTAGCAATATTGTATAAACATCACTTTTTAATCATTTCTGCTTCATGCGGTTTAATCTACACATGACCCCCTCATGCCGCACGAAGGACGTCGGACAGAGGGTGTTAGGTCACCAGCCACACTACATGTAATGTAATATTTACACAATCACAGGGCATCCCGCGATCCATCTAAAGGGCACGTGAAAGAGGGGTGACTAAATACATCATTAATGCAATAACGGTCACAAAAATTATAAATGCAAATCTCTTAATAACTACTCCACTGACTACTAAGAAGATAAATAAGGATACGCATTAAAAAAGGCGAGCTCACATGCAACGGATGTCACCATTTATTTACTCGTGCAGGATGGCGAGGGGCATTAGGACGCCAGCCATTAAATAAGTTTAAGGGAATGTAGCTTCTATGTTCCTATTTTCGCATGTGCCTACCCATTTCCGTCTTAGTGTTTCCTCCTTGAGCTGTTTCTATGAATAGTGCGTGGCAAAAATGAATAATATAATCTAGGGTATCCTAATTCCCGATATTTTGTTGCCTTCAGGAATCGAGAACGGGAAATGGTATTTCCCGAGATTTCACTAGCATCCCCGAATAATGTTTATCATTTCATTTTTGTCTTTAATCTGTTATAACGACTGCAACAGCAAATCCTAATTAATAGAAAAGCCGTAGAGAAGGTAAGTCAACCGGGTTTTATTTTATTTTAAAAATTTATCGTGGCAAGTAGGCAATTGTCCTGGTGGCAACGGTCTAGTCTGGTCAGCTGTCACTCATGACATGGACATACATGCATCACTAGAAGAATAGATAGACAAAGAAAGCCTTTATATACAATGACTTTCAAAGGATTACAAACTTCATTGTTACATTTACTATCACTCGTGGGATAGGTTTACACCATTCGAGAACAAACTACTCACCGTCCATCGCCACACTCCGTCCATAATCACGTACTCGTCAATTTCATATCCAGTTCAAATTCGCGCCCCGTTAACACATCATTCACTTTTGAAATATAACTTGTAATGCCCTCCACGTCACATACAAACAAGTTTCTGGTCCCAATGTAGTCTTTCAGAGGTTTCTAGACACTCATATACGTACGTCAACGCATAACTTGAATAGATTAAATTTTGAAAATGGACGTCGACCGGAATTTCATGACCTTGGCCCTGAGCGCTGAACAGGAGTCACTATGGTATCATTTTGGCTAGTTTCCTCAAAAAATATCAACAATTTCATTAATATAAACAAACTTAATTTAACCAAACCTTAAAGTATACAGTGAGTTTTGACATGCATCGCACAATATATTAACATTCCCCGTCTCATTTAAATGTTTTAGTTTGTAACTTAAGTAAAACTGAAAAACAAATGCTAATATTATTCGTTTTAAGATTTAAAAAATACTTCAAATAAGTCTTCACTTTTGATTTTTAAAATGAAACTTTAAGAACCTTATCAGACAATCGCCATCTTTGCTTTGCAACAAATATATTGTATGCGGACAAATGTCTTTCATTTTCTGCAGACGTTGGTAGAATTGTTATCACTGTATGAAAAGCATCTTCAAGTTGGGATTGAGAGAACGCGTTTCTTCATACAAGCTCATTTCCTTCCTTAGAGAAGCAAATATTTTGTCTATGCATACAGGACTTGGCCTTGATGCTGAAATTAATATTGCTCTAGTGAATTCACACTTCAGATCAGATTCTGATTTAATGTTAGAACTCTCCGTAAGTAAATCCTTGATATCTTTCCTTGGAACTTCTACTGTAAATGTTCCTTTAAACAGTCTTTCTATTAATGACTTCGCCAATTGTGCATTTCATTTTTATTTGACAAGGCAAAAAATTCATCCCCTTCCATCTCTCATAGCCAATTAACTCAAGTATTTTGTGAGATATACAAAAAACTATTTTCGTATTACCAATTCAAATTTTATTTCTTTTAAAAATATTTGGTTCATTGAAGAATTCTGTTTTTCTAAATTACTGAACAGGAACTTAAAATTCATTTAATTGTGAGAATATTAGCTTTCATGTTGCTTAAGGCTTCAACTGCTAATCTTACAGGTTGTAAGCAATGCAGCATGCCTCTTAATATTTCATAATATTCTTCTTTCCTTAAGTTATTGAGTTTAAAATCTCGTAAAAGTCTTAATCGGATTTATGACCTTTGAAAATCTCTTTTATTCTCTCTAGTACCTGTATGTTGCAGCGAATTTTAGAGTTCAAAATAACTTCTAGTTATCTCTTTCAACTCCTGGTTATTTATTGCTGCCAATTTTTCCTATTTTCAGCCAACTTTTTTCGGGATTCGGGAAAGCGAAAAAAATCCCGAACACGTTGGGAAGAAATTCCCGCCAGGGAACCCTACTTGAATCTATCCGCTCGGCAGCCTATCTCTCTAATTTTGCTCTCTGTCCTGCTTTTGTAACTGGGGGCAATTTAAAATCTCCCAGGGAATGACCCAAGTTAGTAATTCTCGAATCGTTCATTACCCGGTTTAAGTTGTCGAACACCAAAGTTCCGTGGGTGAACTCCTACTTTATATATCGTACGCTGACAGCATATGCTTGAAAACGATGGCGGAGTCAGACCGAGAAAATTCGATATTTGAAAACCAAATAAAGACCTATTATGCGTTAAAACATGTAATTTATTTCAAAAGATATTAAACATAATTTTCACTCCCTTCCCCTAGGAAAACTTCCTTGTGTTTTAGGTTAGTGAATAAATCCGAAAAAAATTTTGATAAAATTATTTATTAAACTAAGAAGAGTTTTCAATTATTTTCCATGTGAGTATTTTAAGAAATAACTTCAGTTTGAGATTAGATCATTCGTTATTCCCTTTCAAACTGTTACCTAGCAGTAACACCAATATCTCAGAACAGAAAAAACATTCAAGCGCATTATTATGCTAGCTTCGAAACGACGCGAGGCAGAGAGGCGTCCAATCCGACTAAATCCTTTTATTCTAATGTTTACCTTTCAAACAAAACTAATGCCTTCGCAATATTTTCAATGAATTTTGTTCCAAAAGCATCAATCAACCAATTTCCGTGGGATACCATTCTGCAATAAAAGAAATAAATGATTGTTAATTGAACTCTGCAATTGCTCCAATGTGATATGGTGAGTTTTATCGGCCTTTCTTCCGCAAACAGATCGATGGGATTTTTTACAATTTTCTTGTAGACTCAAATCTATCATACGAAAAAATTAAAATCCTTTCGATCTTTAAACGATCGTGATTTATTTATAACTATAGTAAAACAAATCCCTTTGTTAGCCACAGAAATCACTCCGGCTTAGGCCATTCATAACTGTACTAAGTAAACCTCTCTCGGAAGAATAATTTCCCATACACCAATATTTTTCGAGAGGTGTCAAATACAGGGAAGGTTCATAATTCCAGTTACAAAGCATTTCTCCTGTCGTAGAAATAAATTGAATGCTTTGCTTCTTGTAATTTAGCTCTTTAGTCAACCAGGATGTGAGTTATGTTAAATACATAAAGCGAACGCAAGCGCCAAACAAGTGCTTACTATCAAACACTGCAGAACATGGGACAATGGAATAGCCGCTATGAGATAACATATGTGTTTATCAAGTAAACATTGCATCACAAGAGCAAGAAAATATTTTATTTCTGCCAAAAAGAAGCCGATGATCGTAATAAAAAAACATTGATAGGTAAGCAAGGGAGAGAAAGGATGATAATAGGATTTTTAGTTCGCTTGAAAGCAGGTAACAAGAGTAAAAAACTGAAAGGAAAATAACATAAGGTTAACAGGAGGAGATTCACGAGACGCATACTATGTAATTGTTATTGGGCCAAGACCTGCCATTGACAGGTAGACTACCTTAGATAACGGTATTGAAATTAAATTAAGAAACTTGTGTATCTCTGCAGCCGACTTTTCTTATTATACAGGTTGCGTTCCGAAAGTAACGCAATTGAATTTCCCGCGCCGCTTCTATTGGTTTAGGTGAGAGTAAACTACTTTAATTAGTTGGGAAGGACGCTAATCTTTGCCACAAAATCAGTCTCAGTGCTCTCCAAGCTGTAAAAGTGACAGGACTTCAGTTATTGTAAACCTCTGTACGCTAACCGCGTCATGAAAAAAAATGGAATAAACGATCGAGTAACGTAACGCATTACGCTGGGCGGCCGTAAACAATCAAAACAGACAACAATTTGGCTCGTGTTCCACAATTGATTGACTCTGACTGTCGATTGAGTATCAAGATAGTTGCCAATGAGCTGAATTTGTCGAATGTTATGTTTTACGTTGTTACTGAATATTTTGCGATGAGGAAAGTGTGCGCCAAGCTCGTGCCCAAGTTGTTGTCAAACGACGAAAAGACCAACCGAGCGAAAATTTCAAGTGAACTTTTGCAACGTATTGAAAATTAAAATTATTATTTGGGCAACGTCATCACTGGTGATGAAACCAGGGTTTTTTAATACGACCCAGAAACAAAACTTCAAAGCTCTGAGTGGCTCATCGACCAGTCCCTCAAGCCCAAAAAGGCAAGAATGAGCTAATCAAAAGTGAAAACAATACTCATTGTCTCTTCCGACAGAAAAGGAGTGATCGATAAGGAGTTTGTTCCTCAATGACAGACATTTAACGCTATCTACTACGCGGGAATGCTGGAAAGACTCCAAAAATTGGTCATCAGGACGAGAAGACATCTCCGCTACCTGGCAACGCCATCACGACAACACGCTACGAGTGCGCGAGTTCCTGGCCATACACCATGTGCCAACGCTGCTCCATCCCCCTATAGTCCTGACGTCACCCCAGCAGACTTCTTTCTGTTCCCTCGGATTAAGACAGCCCTGAAAGGAACCCGTTTTTCGCCCATAGAAGAGATCCAATCAGCCGTGACGAAGACCTTGCGAGAGGTCCCTGAGGACGCCTTCCAGGGAGCGTACCGGTCATAGCAGAGTCGCTGGAAACAATGTTTAGAGGCCCAAGGACAACACTTTGAAGAATTTTAAGAGTTTGTGCAAATCTGTTCAATAAATTACTCAAAAAAATAATTGCATTACTTTCGGAACACACCCTGTATACGAGCGGCCGATAAGGGAACCGAGAAGGAAAAAGGTAATTTTAAGTTGTATTTAGTCTAATAAAAAACAAACTTCACACTTCTAAGTGATTACAGCCACAGAATGTTATGCATACAGCAAGAAATTCAGTTACAGAATATTAACGGAATTAATCACATCTAGCCACTTCAACTATTACTTTGGAATTTACTAATCTCTGAAAAAAATCATTCAGTTCTCCATTTGTAATAATGCAATTCATTAATCATTCATTACTTTTAAGTTGTACAGATTATGGTACATTTTCTTGCAAATAATAATCACCATGTCCATCCAAAACGATGATGTCGCACGAGGAATAAAATTTAAATTACGCACTTTCTTGACTTAATTCCATCTTTCCACAAGTTATTTCTGAACCTTAAATAAATTTAAAGACTATTGGCGTACAATGTCTTAATTTCATATTAAATCCACTATTTATTTTCTCTATCCTCACCTCTCCCAGAACCAGAGGGCAGCGGTGCATCACATTTCCCTTCTCGATACCCATACACCATGAATGCCAATTGAAATGGAATTCTTTTAAATTTAGTCTATGGTGAACTTGAAAAGAAACATTAGAGGGGCAACAATTTCCTACCAGCGCATACAACAGTATAACTACATTTCACATTTCTATTATAATAAAATATTCTTTCATGGTCTCTAAAATTATCCCCGACGTTTAAACATTCCAAAATGATCTACGATACCCTTGTCTTTTTGAATAATTTATATATCTAGTATCGTATCTTTAAAAATATACACCCAAGCCTCCAAAAGAATCTTAAGACACACAACATTTATGCCCTAAGATTCATTTAACGAATACTTGGAGATAAATTTATATTTAAAATTAATATTTAAGCTTTTTTAAGAAGAATTGGACCACGACTCGATGATTTGCCCCAACATTTCACAAAAACCGTAAGCTGTTTATTGGTAAATCGCTTGCATCACGGAGGAATAAAAATTAATTAATTATCCTAAGGGATACTTTCAATTTTTGCCAGTAACTTTTCAATTGCTTCCCATTACATTAGCCTAACAATTAATTATACCTTAAGGAAAACTTCCAGCACGTCAATCCTTAACCAAACGATATACCACTTTGTTTCACACTTCGCAGCATTTCAGAGGGAGAGCTTGGGGCGTTTCAACCGATAAGGTCTCCTTAAAGTACACTCTGCCGTGTTTAAACTTCAGCGTAGATAAGGTTGTGAACGCTGCATTGTGATTACTCTAGATATAACGTCTATCTCCCTTCATTATTCTATAGAGAAATTGTTTTTCCTCTACGTGACTGTGAACACCGGATAAAAATCGTTCACCGTTATACTTATAGCTTCTGTATCTCCTACTCTATCTCTCCCTCTGCATCTCAAAAGTAGACCTATGGTTCGTCTCGAATGCGTGTATCAGGATAAAATATAGTGTAAACGGAAGGGATGGTGGAGTTTAAGCTGATAAATACACAACAAAAGAGATTGAAGGGACAAGGGAGGAATTAAAAATCAAAGCATTAAACTTATACGAAAATCCAATTTAGTTATTCCAATAAAGATCGTGCCCATTATGTTCCATTCATACGTGCGTCAAGAAAATAATTATTATTTCAATCGATTCTCCGTTCTATGTCTCCGGCCCCAACAGGTTCTGCTCCGTCCCTCTCTAAAATCACTCCCTTCCCCCACATTACCCACCTTATCCCGGGTTATTATGCCATCAGATATAATTGCGTTTGTCTTGCATATCCCCGCAACTATCGTTAACATCAATGCCGCATTACTATTTTTCCGTGGCTCGTATCATTCATGAAAGAGGAATTTTTGACAGGTGACTCAGTTGAAAATTCTTCTTCAAAAGTTATTAAGTCCCATTTAACATTCACAATGGCAAGAGCGATAAAAAAAAGATAGTAGTGGAAACAGAAGGACTCAGCCATTACGATTGATGGTGGCGATTCAATGGAAGGAAAAATTAGAAGCGCAATACATCCTCCAGGCTGCCGACAAAGCAATTCGGTACGATTTCTTCGGAGCAAATGTTAGCATTTGTCGAGGGCTCGCTTCCACAATTCCCACTGCAACGAGCGTATCAACGTGCGGTATCGTCTCTCTCAAAAACGTATTTATCCCCCCGGTGGATTACTCACCAACAGAAAGATAAACGGGGAATCAGGAAAAATAGGTTGAGCACATGAAGTGGGTGAGAGATGAAAACCTCAGTCAGCTGTCCGATGGCCGGATTCGATGAGCGAGCATGGAACTCTTCCCGTAGTGGATGAGTATGTTGAATGTATTAGGCTGGGAGCGTCTGTGATTTCCGAAGGGAGTAGGCAATGCTTTTAGAAAGGTCAAGGACAACTGAGCTTTCTTGCGACACAGAGGGAATTATTACGACACCAAATTATATTGATAAATTCATACACCGTAATAAAATAAGAGATATTGACAACATCACTGATACATGCAAGTACTCCTAATCCCCTCACATGTTAGGCAAACATAACAAAATCAAACCCAAGAGCCTGAAAAAAAAATTAATTAAATTGAATCCCATAATTTGATGAATTTGTCAAGGGCAAGAATTAATTCTAGATGTCAATATGTCCATGCACTTGCACGAGAGTTGTATGTGACTTAGCACCTTTTCTAATGCATGCCTGGACTAATATTTCTGCATGCATGGCTGGTATCTTAAAACCCCCGCCATACGCCCTTGCGGAGGCTTGCGCGGTATTGTATAGGTGTGAAAAGGTCTCACGTCACGGCGTGCGAAATTCACACATTCCTTCCGCTAAACCGTCTCAGCGGCGATTTCCTATGAAGTTATTGATGCAGAGAAAATCACACAGATGAATTTAGAGGACGATGTCCAGAGCGACGCCCGGAAAGGAAATCGAAACTCTATGGTCAGCTACTGAGCGCACTACCCACTGCTAATACGCCACGGCAATGGTAATGAGAGATAGGAAGAAAGAGATGCCACGGTAGTTGATTTGCTCATAAGGAAGTAGTAATTCTTATTTTCTCTTTATGTTATTCGATCAAAATGAATTGAAAGTAAAGATTTTGTAGGCGATATTATTCACACTTCCATCTTCCCAGTCAGGCACTGCCCAGAGACCCTCTCAAAAAACATCTACTTCTACATGGTGCCTTTCAGGCCACCGTTAGGGTGACCATCGACATAAGAGAGACACCAACCACCGAATTCAAGCAGTATTTCTTTCCTCCCACAAGACACAATAATGACCAAATCGAACCCAATCGCCCGAATATATTAACTTTAAGATAAACATTTAATGAATCATCCAATTGTTACGTGATGCAAAAAGACATGTATGTGTGTGAATACTCACGAATGTTTTGTACATCAGCAAACACACTTTCAAATGCATTCATGATCTAGTATTTCTGCATGCATGGCATGTGCCCTAACACCTCCTGCCACAAGCCCTTGCGGTGGCTAGTGGGATATTTTGCAGGTGTATATTATTCCTATTGCCTTATTCCGGCACTAAGCAATCGGTTTGCGTTGTCTCAGGCTTTCGGGCTGCAACGGTAGCACCCTAAAAGCCCTCGTAAATTACAGTTTCTACTTCTACATGCTACCCTACAGACCACCGCTATGGTACGACAGAGGGCTTTTACACCATGCAAGCAACATCAAAGTTAAATTTATTTTGTTTCATTGTTCATTTTCAATAATATGCCAAATATTTAAAATTTTGAGGGAAAAGTTAACTAAAGCTGCATGGACATTTAAGAGTAAAATACATCCATATAGTTCGAAATATAAATTAACTCGTTTACAAAACCTTCGTAAACATTCACACATTATTATTAGGTTAACCTACCGGTTAAGGTAGGTTTTTGGATGGACACAACTATCAAATAAACATTTTGTAACTCCCCACTTAGCAACCTAATCTATATCAGGTCCCCATTCATCTCTGTGTACTTCATTCCTCCCTTCATCCCGTCCAACATCCCTATCCTGTTCCTGCCCTTACCTCGCTTGCCCAACATTCTCCCCTCTATTACCTTCTTCAGCATTCCACTACCGCTCAATACGCCTTTCATCCATTTTTCCTGCCTCCATAGGATTTCTCTCAACAAACCCCTCTCCTCACCCACCATCTCCAGTACTTCCTCATTTGTTTTCCTTTAACATACACACATATATAACATAATTACATCATTCAATAATTTAATAAATCATTTAATGCTAGTCTTTTAAGTTAATATATTCGGATGCATGAATTCGATTTTGTTATGATCGTTATATCTTATGCCTAGGGCTGGGTGAAAGAAGAAACTACACAGTCTCAATCTCATTCCAATAAAGACCTTGTATTTCTCGTTCTCTGTACCTTCCTAAAAACCTGTGTTACCAGCTCCTTTCTTTAATCAAGGGCCTCCCAACTTAAAATCTCCAACATATCTGTCACAATGACTTTTCTCGTAGCAATTTTTAACAAATCTCTTGAATTTTCTCTGAACCTTAACCAATTCATAATTTAATGTTTGCCCTCATGAATCCTAATACCTTCGGCGTACTCCAAGTGTGACCTAAATAAAGTAAAGTAACACTTCTCTCATACCTTTTCATTAAACATGTCTTATGAAACCTAGCTTCTTCGAGGCGAACCCATGCATTGCAATATACGCAAGCAAGACGAATTTCTAGCATTAAATATATAGAATAATAGGGTTAGATAATAATAATGGCATTTACTCTAAACAAACAAATACTTTTTCTTCCCTTACGCGGTAGTTGACAGTTATTCTGATCCCGTATCACTCACTCGTGGGAAAATGGCATCTTAAATTCTCACATCCTCCCTTCTCCATTTTTCCCTTCTTGACAAAATTACCGCGTCGAATGAATAACATGAAGTGGCCCCGTATCAGAGTCATTACTTTCTTAGACTTTAAATAATATCAAATAATGCACATGGTATTGACTTGTTCATTAAACGAACTTCGTGGGAACCCGAATGGTGGCATTGGGAAAGAAACTACCGTCCACTACTCAAACCTGAATTTCAGTCGCCTTCAGGCTTTTTTTCAGGGTAAGCTCCACCAATGAAAACTATACTCTGGGATGTTGTTTGTGACATTCATAGGGGGAGATGGCTGCAACATGCATTAATACGGGCAAGTTTTATTGACGCATTTAGCAGAAATACATGTAGATATCGCCCCCACCAAAATTGAATGAAATAATAATAAAGGTTAGCGTTTACTGCATTGTATTTGAACAATGCAGCGTTTCTCTCATTCAGATACACATAACTTGAGCGCGTGTGAATAAGCGGTTTTTAGCATGCTATTTTTTGTTCTCTATCTGCGCCTGCTTTGAAAACCTATTAACCTTTATTTTATATACATTTTTCCGAATTTATTAATGGGCTTCCATTCATTCATATTTCAATGGAATGTAAGCTTACGCAAGGCTTCGTTTGTTGTTAAGGATTTTTTGCGTATGGTGTGGCTCCTGGCCATGACATGCTCCCGAAACAGCGATACCTAAAGGTCACAATACCGTGTTAAAATACTGCCCACCAATACAGTAAGAACCTTCCATTCGAGGATTGAGTACATAAATTCATGAGCGAAAAATTTATCATTATATTTTTAAAATACGTAGTATACACTAAGCAAGGATGATTTAAAAGTAACACTATATATATATATATACACACACACTTGGCGTTTCAAAAAAGTTATATTTATTCTTAAACTTGCTTCACTCCACTAGTATCTTAAGGGATAATAGTCACCCATTATTCCCAACCATTATTCGCCATATTATGTTTGTTTGAGAGAATTATTTCTAAAGATGCTGAAGTTCAGTGCAATTAGTTGAAGAATAATAATACTTTTCTGTGGAACACAAATATACAGTGCTACTTGTGAGTCGTCATAAATAGAATTCCACGAAATCTCGATTTCAGCCATCAGTCACGCTAGAATTGTGCAGGCTGGTGTAATGACACTGTGAATGTTGTTCCATCGCATAAATTATTTATTTCAATAACTAGGAAGGAAAGGTTTAAGGAAGTTAATCTGAGAGTAAATCTGAGAGTGGGGTTATTTTTCATAGAAGAGATTCACAAAAAGGTAATACCAGAATCCTTCATTTGAAGTCGTTAAGTTTTGGGATTTCCATGAACTTGATCTTCAAGTTAGCATGTCACCCTGAAATTTTTCGGCCTGAACCTGAAAAGAGCCGACACCGACTGGAGAGGAAATGCGGAAAAGTCTTAAGGGGAGGTCTGGAGAAATCTACGAATCCCGCCCAACCACCTCCCACGCGGCCCCTCTAATTTGCACCGAGTTTGTCGAGCCGTTTTCCTAAGAAAGGTGGCCGGGACTGAGGGGAATGGAGTCCCACCTCCCCCGGGAGGGAGTTCTAGGGGAAAGAGATATTCGAGGATTGAGGGTAGAGGAGGATTAAACGAAATTGTGAAAGCCATGAACGCTGGTGGGGAGGCATGAATCGTAGCCGGAAAGGAGCGTATGAAAACATTTTGATTACCGGGGGGCGGGGGTTGGTTGGTGTGTTTGATGAAACCGAATGTGCGCCTTAGTGTTAAGTAATTAGTTCGTCACATCCAATCAAAATCACTCGGGCACGAATCCAGACTTCGTAATTAAACAAGGAGAATGACACAAAGGTGGTAATTATCAAAGGTGCCTGAAGTACACTTTCAGAAATGCTGCTGTCTGACACTGGGGTTTCAGAATACGTACGTACGTACTTTCTGTCAATTTTCTTCACGAAACTTAGGCTTATAGGCACCGAGTTTAACGTTATTTTGGACCAAATTGCTGCACACCCAGTGCTTACGAATAATGGAGCTTAAAATTTCACAACAGAATATTTTTATAGACTAGATTCGATGCATCTAAAAATTAAAAATGTTATTCAAGTTGCCTCTAATGAACTTCTCGGAGAGGAAAGAGTTTGCCGTGATAATTTTCAGGTAAATTTAGGGAAAAGTTTGTCGACGTGTTTTAGGTAAGTAGTAGTATCAGCAGTTATTTCTAAGGGCACTCATTTCGTGGAAACTCTTTCCCTAAAATAATTAGCAAATTCTTAAGGTATTGATGGAAAAATGGGCGAGCAAACCGCCTTGCTTGCAAAGAAAAGCGTCGCAAAGTGCCTTTACCCAACGTCTCATTCCGCAGAGGGTGAATGAAACTTCTATTGAAAGAAACATCTGAGAATAATGAAAACCGCATGGGAAAAATCTTGCAGAACCGGAATCTCGACATGGATAAACTAATTATATAAAAAACAAAATTGCGCTCTTATATATCCAGTAACAAATCCGTGACGCACAGGATCCGGAGTGGCAAGTTTTAATCACACCATAATCATTCTCAATAATGAATCAAAAGATAAGGTTAGTGGTTAAGGCCTCTATTATATTATAGATATCTAAACAAAAGTCTTGCCACGAAAAATTTATTTTTCGTAGAAACTGCAAAAAGCCAGAATTTGTATAAATTGTTTTGTCAAAGAAGCATTTTTAATTCGTGTTTAGATGAATTTACACCCTGATAAGAGACTCATTATGCATTCATCTTTAGGGATAATTGACCAGTACATCGGCAAGCATTTGGTTTCAATACCTTCAAATTGCATAGAGACTAATCACTGTTGGAGGGGTCTCTACGACTAGCATATATGGTAAAATGAGATTCCTTGCTAATTTGCGTTTGGCAGGGGGCGATTCCACGCTAGGAATGCAATATAAAAATTGCATGCTGTTTAGACATTAGTTGCTTTATAAATTATAATTGGTAATCTACTAGTTAAGGCAAGTTTCGGATGGATACAGCCTATAAAATGGTGAAACGATGCATTTACTAGCCTCTTCTAACGAAAATACAACCTGAAATCCATCAGTAAAACAGGCCCGTCTTCAATTTTGCATACTTCCCTCCTCCCTTAAATTCTTCCTACATGGTTAACCTCATCCGATCACTAAATTGCTTGCCCAACGTCCTATCCAATATCACAATCAAATTTCTCTGCCTCCATCTTTCCTGACTCCCTTGGATTTCTCTACACAATTCTCTCTCCTCCCCACCATGCCTAGCTCTACCTCATTTGTTTTTCTTTCTGTCCATTTCACCCTTGCCATGCTTCTCCAAGGCCATATTTGGAAAGCTTCCAATGTAAGTCTATCATCATGCTTCAATGACCACAGTTCCGCGCCGTAGAAAACCACGTTCCATATCCAAGTTTGACAAGACTTTTCCCGACATCATTACTCAAGATATGTCATCAATTCCCTAGCTTTGTGAAATCTACTTTGCATAATGCAATAATTATTCTTATGTCCCTACTACATCAACCACATTGGACCAAAACACTTCCGAGATAGGTAAACAGTTCAACATGTTCTAGTTTATGAACTCATTTTAATACTTAATTTAGCCTTTCTCTTTCTCAAATAACGCATAACCTTTGATTATTTAACATTTATTCTCATCTCTTTCCTATCACATTGCCTTTCCAATGCGCTCAGCAACGTTTGCAACCCCAGACTAAATTTAACCATTCCCATATCTTATTGATTAATTTTAAATCTCCGCCGACTTTCATCCCTATCACCAGCTTTTCACGCGCCGATTTTACCCTTTCCGTCACATACGAGTATACGTTCACATAACAGCAAAGGTGATAATGGACACCCCTACCTTACTCCTCTTCCTATGCCCAACTGGACTCTGCATTCCCCTGAGTAGTCTCAGGCATGTACAGGTTGCGTATTAGCCTCCTATCCCTCTAATCTACTCCTTTTTTCTGCAAAACATTAATTAGTTATTCCCAATTCACTCCAACAAAATACTTTTAGAAATCTTTGAAACAGGCAAATACGCCTTGATTTTATTTTACACTATTCTCTACTAATGACCTCATTACTGCAATGGCATCATGTGTGTTTTCCTTTCTGAAACAAAGCCGATCATCCCATAAATTATCATTTGCCCTGCTCTCCACCTTCTTGTTAATGATCCTGAGTACCACTTCAGCTGCGTGCGAAATCAAACTTATTGTTTTGTACTCCTAACATTTGGATGTCTTTCCTTTTTTTGGAATAGGATCCTACGCTGATCTGGCGAAATATTCTCACCAAATTCCGCTCTCACGAATGCTACGAATTAATTCATAAACCTCATATGTTTTCCTACAGTAGTTCCTTGAGAATGCTGTCTACCCCCACGGCCTTATTTGATTTCAATTCCCTTAAGGCCCATTCTATCTCACCACCACGTAAAACTAAACCTAAGCTATCCTAATCTATGCCAGTTTCTTTTTCTACGTCCAAGCTAATGTCTTTAAAATAGAGTTCCTCCATATACCGCTTCCATTTCTCTTTAATATGTCCTGGTTCACATAGTAATTTTCCTGTCTTATCTTTGATTTTGGGCACAGATTTTCCCTTATTGTATCCTAACAGTACACCCATCTTCCTGCAAACCGCACCAATATCACCCTTCCTTAGTCAACTTTCCATGTGCTCGCACTACACCTTCCACCTCGTTTCTTTCGATGTATTTGTTTCCCGCCTCTGTTTATTATTTAACTCCTTATCTACCCAACTATATTTTTACATTCCTACATGTCCTTCTCTCGTCTATCTTTCTAATAATTTCGCATGTATTTCATAGTTTCCTTGTTAGCATCCATTTTCTTTTTCTATTGTTTCCTTTTCGGGTTACAATATCCCTTTTTGATATGTATCTATTTATCCTTGTATATCATTACCTAGCTCCCTATCCTCACTCATGGTTTTCGCTAAAGTCTGCTGATACTCCTTTCTTATCATTCCGGCTAATGCTTCCAAGTTCCATTTCCAAAACCTTCTTCTAATAATATTTTTTTAGAATTGGATGCTACCATTCATTATTACTAAATAGTGCTCAGAGTACGCATCTTATTCCGGGAAACTGTGCGACTTAATGACGCTGTTTCTAAATCTGTGCTGTGCCATATCACAGTGTAATTGATATATTTTTGAATCCCCAATTATTTTCCCAGTAAAAGTATTCGTCGTCTAAAACAAGTTGTCGTCATGATTAACCTATATCTTCGGTGGAACTCTACCTTCGTCTCCCCGTGGTCATTTCTCGTTCCTAAACCTTAAGTCTTCCACCTTAATACCATCTCTTCCTTCGCTTGCCGTCGTTTTCCAATCCCCTGTTACAATTCAACGAAACTGAGGGAGATGCCGCAACAGTAACTTTTAACGGAGTCAACCGCTAATGCGCAATTACAATTCAACAATTTTAAAGAGTAAAAACCATTCAACATGTTCGCGGTTGGAACCCGGATACCTCGATGTCCGGTCGAGTGCTTTAGCCAGGTAACTACGGAGCCGTCCTCTTACACTTCGAAATTTCGGGGCCTTTAATGTACATGATGTTATGACAACGTGCCGTTCACCCTATGTCACAGGTATTCGTAGTCGTGCACGTTGCGCCACACTCCACGAAGTTAAAAGCCAACTTTTAGTCACTAGGTTGTTTAACCTTTCGGAAAAATTCGGAGTGTAAAAGGACCCCTCAGTGGCTTAGCTGGTTAAAGGACTCATCCGGATATCGAGAAATCCAGGTAAAGGTGAATGATTACGCAATGAAATTGTTGCCTCTAGCAATATTTGATGTTTCTCTCCAGGAACATCAGCAATTATGCTCCATAACTGATTGTACCCCCTATCGACTTCTTCCTCTCTGATCGCTTGGTGGTATATACACCTGAACAATAATCACGTTTGTTGGTTTCGCTTTTACTTCTAATGATAATATTCTATCAGTCATTTAGTCTATGATTAATACGTTTTATCCTACCTATTTATAAAAACAATTATTGCCACTTCAAGCTGGCTCTCCTTTCCTCTGTTGTGCAAATATATTACTCCATAACCATCGCTCCAGTAATCCCCGCTATCCTTCGACCACAACTCTCGCAGCCCTAAAATATCTCTATTTTTTCTCTCCATCTTCCTCTTCATTATTCTAATTACCCTGTCCCCAATATAGTCCTAACATTCTAAGCCTATATTCCAAATGTTCCATCCCTATTTTTGTGTCCTGAATGTTGCTGCTGTCGATTTTCTTGCAAGGATTTCGTGAGATGACGACAGCAGAAAACTTGTCTCCCTAGCTGGTGGGCACGACCGACTGGACCGAGTCTAGTAGTTTCTAGAGTCATTTTCTCTATAGCACGTATCGTAGTATTCATTAGATAAATATCCAAGGAATTCCAGTAGTCTTTGTCAACAGTGTTTTTAATTTGGCACTATCACTCAAATGGACGTCCCACTGTGGTCAGACCTATTTGCAGCCGCCTCAATCCGGAGCAGACGCTCAACGGACAACCTTACGTCTGATTCCCACCCTTCGACCTTTCTGCCAAGGGTGATTCTACCAGGAGCAGTCATATTTTTTCCCACCAGAACACCTCTGGATATCATCAGAACACGTAAGTTCTTTCATCATATCAATGTTGTTGTCCATGTGGTGGGTACCGATAAATATATTAAAATTCAAATAGACGGAACAATTTTTGCAACTAAATGCACTACGTCACCTAAGTGTAAAATAGTTTTCTACGCATTAAACGACCAAAACCCATAGTTACATCATTATTTGGAGGAGTGTAATTCGTAGGGAATTCCATCAGTGGGTTCTACAATTCCGAATCCTGAGATGTCATGCAAAACTTTTACCCCAACATCTCGGGGAACGCAAATCCTGGAAATTCGGAGTTGAAGTTTTTTCGTTTGATAACAGGCGTTACTGGAAACAATTAGGTAAGATGTTTATGTCATATTCAATTGTTTCTATCCATATGAACATCCGTCTCCAAAAACCCTGATTACTTCCCGAAAGTTTTGGAAGAATATTTTAAACAAAGGACAGGAAAGATGCTCAAGCATCCGAAGCATCAATGAGTCCATCAACTTAATATAACTCATATGTTAGACGAACTACATTATCTGTGCATCAACTGACACACATCGAACGTAGTGCATATTAAAACACTCCCTGTAAAACAAATGTCTTTTGCTGTTTTTCAAGATTCCTCTTCGATTCCTCATTCTTCTTCAAGAGGGTTATGCTTCACGCGCGGTCCGCTGTCGAGAGCAGATTGGCACAGTTTCTACTTACAGTGTCAGCGGGGTCAACCACGGCCATGCAACCATATGTTACATGGCCGTGATTGGGGTATGGTCAACATGGTCAAAGTGGTTGTGGTTCATTTATATTCCCTCCTTATTAATTTATCAGAGATCTTCTATGGAGGGTAAAATAAACGTGTTTAAAACTTATTTTTCTAATAACATTTATATATATATTTGCGCCATCATGCATGTCTTTCAATGGATTTTGAGTGGATATTACTTATTTTTTCCTAACCTTTTAAGCATCCAATCTCATCCTATTCCTTGACCCTTCCCACCTGGTGCTTCCATCCCCTGTCACGAAACGTTTTAGTGGGTTGAGGTGTATTTATGTAGGCGTAGGTCTGTGAAGTGTATAAATCTGCATTAGATTTCCTTGCTTCCGTATGGACCCGATCACGACACGGTACAACAGTTGCTCACCTTAATGATAATCATCAAATGATTTAGGCATTTGAATTTCAACTCTGAATAGAAACGTTCATGGATTCCGCAGTGACCTATTTGGGAGGCGTTAATGTCTCAGTAACTCCACAGTCTGTGGCAAATCTGTCTAAATACCAAGCCCTTTGGGAATCGGTGATACGTGTTACGGCTCGCACAATGGTCGGTAGCACAGGACGGCAAATGGAGGAGATGCACTGTTCTGTCGCTGACGCCTCCGTCGTGCTTCGACGGTTGCCAACCGAATTGTTTTCAATGGAGAGTGTCGTTGCTGAGGATTCACGCGTGATGGACCGTAATGAGGGTGTGTCGTCGTCGAGCATTTTAGACTGATTCCGCAGTCGAGGGCGGTTGTGCGCGTCACACGCCGACGAGTCTGAATGGGGACTGTGATTTCGTTACGACGCCCCCTAGAAGATTGCATTTCCTCAGGTACACGACATCGCACTCTCTTTGTCACCCACCTTCGACCCAACTCCTTTCCCGTCCCCGGCCTGCCGAGTTCATCCCCGATTCTACCTGCACTCAACACCCGTTTCGTCGCTTCATATCCTCACCGGGGCATAAACTAAAGTCTACCCATCCTCGAGTGCCTCGTGAGTTACTGCGAGAGGAGAGTAAGCGTTGAATTAAGGTTGGGAGATCTTTTTTCATTGATAGTGATAGGTAATAAATAATGCATAGATAAAAATATCCGGGGTTGGATTGAAGACTTTTTGAATGGTCGGGTACAAAGAGCAGTCCCAATGGAGGAAGCCCAAATGCAGTAGAAATTACTTCAGGTGTTCCCCAGGGAAGTGTTCTCGGACCTCCTTTTTTCCTACTTTACGATAAAGACATTGATTCCGTAGTCACTAGTAAATGTAGATGAATACATGTGGGCATGTTGCATGCAATAATGGTGTTCAGTCACCCTCTTTTCACCCATTTTTTGGTGGATAGAGGTATGCCAGAGGCATGAAGAAATAGAGGGAATATACATATGTAGAATGGCTGGTGACTTACCACCCCTTGCCACACGTCCTTGCAACTGCTTGAGAGGTTATGTGTATATGTACTAAGATACCTTTATTTGTCGACGATACGGTGGTTTACCGTTATACCCGTGATCTTGAGGACACAGCAATTTTATCCGATGACCTTAATGCTATACAACGCTGGTGCGACACTTGGCAATTAGAATTGCGCTTTAAAAAGTGCGTAGTGATATATTTTTGGAAAAAGAGAAATTCCCTCCCGAACGCCTACTTCATCAGGAACACCGAAATGGAATGTGTAGACTCAATTAAATACGTAGGCGTTATCCTCACTCACGACCTCTCCTGAGTGAAACATACGGGAGGATATGTGAACAAGTCAACAAAAAATAAGGATAAATTAGAAGAGTACGGGGTAATTGTGATGAAGAGGTCAAAGAGAAATGTTTTATGTCACTGGTTAGGCCTCATTTAGAATATGCTGCAAGTATATGGGAATCTCTCGAATTCGAAGTGATTGCCAGATTGAATCGCGTACAGCGTAAAGGAGCTAGATTTGTAAAGCGTTGCTATGACAAACTTGGTAGCGTACCCAAAATATTAGAGCTGCTAGGCTGGGAATCACTCACGGAGCAAACCTGAAATTACAGATTGAAGCTCTTACTTAAATTCCAAAGGAATCTCTTTAACAATAATATTGAAAATGTATTATACACCATTGTACTACGGTAGGATAGATCACGTTAATAAAATTAGAGACATTAACTGTAGAACAGATAGACTTAAGATGTCATTTTTTCCACGAACAATAAGGGATCAGAACATCATTGCCCAACCCCGGTAGTGTCATATTGGGGTCAAAATTATTGTGTAGTTTTTATTTTGTGTAGTTTATTATAGTAGATTAGTATAGTGTATTCACCCACTGCCATACACCCTGACGGTGGCTTGGAGGGTATAAATAAATAAAGTAATAGTTGGTCATGCATAACTGGGGCCCTACTAGCTCACAAAAAACGCATTATTTAATGACGATTACCAAAACCATGGTAAGATAACATGGTGGACAACATATATAAACTTAGACAGTAACACACAAAAGAACACTCACACATCATTTCTTGATAATTTCGACGGAATTCTGCTCCGTCTTCCTCGGAAGATTAGTTAGGACTGTTCCGTCGAAATTATCAAGAAATAACGTGGGAGTGTTCCTTTTATGTGTTCTCATATTGTGTGTTACTGTCTAAGTTATTTATTTAACACTTCCGTATTACTTCGAAGAAATCATATATATAGAAATATATATATATATGGGTCGCGGTAGTCAAGTGGGTAGAGCGTTGGACTACTGACCGGAGGGTCCCGGGTTCGATTCCCGGGCGAGGCACTCTGGGCACCTGCAGCTCCACTCAAGGTAGTTGATTTTTCGGGTACCAGATCTTCCTGGGAAACCATAACCAGCAGAGGGAACCCCCCTACCCTGATGTGTAAATATTCACACGCCGTCGGGCTTGGTACATGGGTGAGCTCTACCATCACCTACTAAACCGACCTTCGGGTTGAATACTGTTTTTATGGTTATATATATATATATATATATATTCACGTCGAAATAGAGATAAGGAAAGGGGAAAGGAACACACATAAAGGACGAACACAGGAGAGGTGGGGAAGGCGGAATCAAGCAGACCACTAATGTAAAAATATTTTCCTCGACCGGGACTTGAACACCGGATCTCTCTACTTGCCGGGCGGATGCTCTAATATTTTTCGAAATATATATATACATATATATATTCATTTATACTTATATATAAAAACAAAGGGCATTTTACAAAAGACAGAGCAAAAGCCGATACTGGGCATACTCTCAAATAAAGCAAGTCACTCGACTTTGGTGCGACAATATTTAGAGTAGAACTTGGAAAAGTTTATAGTGATGCATTTTTAGAATAAAAGTTTATTAGATATTTATGTGTTCCCCTTTACAACGGCTTCTCCTGGGTTAAATGTATAGGGAAACTGTGTGGACAAGCTAATAAAAATTCAGGAATTATTGTAAGAGTATTTGGAAAATATAATGAAAAGGTTAAAACTTTAACCTTCTCAATTAGCTTCTTCGTCACATTTCCTCAACGTTAGAAAATTTTATCGTCCACTAGTAAGATATCATTTAGAATATGCGCAATTAAATGGAATCCTCATGAAGTTGGATTGATTACCAAATCAGATTTCGTACAGCGCGATGGAGATAGTTTATAATGACAAAGTTTTACAATTCTAAGTAATTTATCTAGAATATTAGAGCATCTAGATTAAGGGTCACGATGCAAATTAAATTCCAGATTAAATCTCTTATATCTACGCATCATCTACATCTATACACTACCCCGCAAGAATTTTTGTCGGCGAGTTTGTAAGTTTGCCTGTTTTAATTTTTTTCTTAAGTTGTACATAATAGTAATTTTTCCGCGTCAAACCCCAAACCCCATTCTGCTCATCATTTTTCAATGCTGTTTAAGGCAATTTTTTATATATTTGACCGTCTGTGTCGTTCAATATTTATCCGAATGTACGAGTACTCGTATATTATTGTGTCATCTGCAAACAGAAAGGAAGGAAATATCCCGAACCCAGTTATTACACTATCGTTATTTTCGTACTCTCGCAACTTTTATATCAATTTTGCGTGTGGCAATTTATCAATCCCGTTTAAATCCATCAATATGCATCTACATGTTTGATCCTTTACCCCGATTATAGGAAATCGTGTATAAAAATTCCCAACTGTGTTTCGTAAGATATCCCCTTTCTGAAATTGTGTTTATTTTCTGGATGTAATGTTGTGTCGATAAATGTCATACAGGGGCTAACAATTATATGTTATAGGATTTCACGGGGGAGGTTAAGAAAATTGGGCGGTAATGACTGGGATCTTGCTTTTTCCTACTTTTAAAGATAGGCGAGACGTCACATATTTTCCAGGCAAAAGAGACCTTGCCTTTCAAAATTGGATAATTAATTATTTATGCTATAAAAACGTAATCCCGAGCGAGAGCATTTTCAGTACTCTTTCAGCAGGGATAAAATATGGTCCAAGAAATTTGTTTGCTTGAACGTGGAGGAGTTGCCGCATTATCGCTTTGCGCGTAGTTATGTTATCCATCTTTCTAATGGCCTTTTACCAGTTCTATTTGTCCCGTCAGCATAGACGCTTTGATAAATTATTTAGTGCATTCGCTGCTTTGGGTTCTGCTGTAACTTTATTACCATTTCGTTCACTAAGGGGGTCTATGTTACGACGTTTTCCAGGAAATCCCATAACGTGCCCTTTTGAGTGAATCACAAGGTTCCATTTGTTTGTTGATTAGACGTAGCATGGCTGGTGACCGAACTCCCTCTTCTAAATGTGCTTTCGACGGCTTGCGGGGCAGCATACAGACGCATTTTAAGTCCTCTACAGCATTCATCCAAACTCCTCCGAGTGCGTAAGTAGCTCAAGTCGTCTTATGTTATTTTTTTTAAGAAGTTCATTAACGTACATTCTTTTGGTAGTTAATTCCAGACCACTTTCTCTTTAAATTTTGTTAATAATGTTTGAGACATTGTTTAGTATTTGACCGGGTTTCCGTTTGCGATCCTCAAAAAGTGTGAGCTGAGAGATTTCAAAATGGACCATGACTTATCTCACGACTCACGAGAGGCACGACCGTGCCTGGAAACCCGCAGCGGAGTAAGGGAGGACGCGGGGCAAAAAAAGTAGAGCACGCTTCTCTCGGACGTACTGAGAAACTCTCGAACGGCCGACAGAGGGATCACGCTTTCCGCGTGAAAGATTGCTTTCTGTTTCTTAAGCCTTCCCTTATCCTCCAGAGGGCTGCTTTTGGTTTGTCCCCTGTGATTTATGGGGTATCTTCTCAACGTAGAATTCATCCAGCACCTCGTTTTTTTCAAATATCACATTCTTCAAAATGTCATTCCTCCCACGTCAAGGCAGGTGATTCTGGGTGCATTTTTAGAACATGTTTTAGAATATATCCTACAAAATATATTTCCAGCTTTTGAGAACTCTCTATTTGGCTAAATTATAAAAATCATCATAGCTGTGGTATTTTCGTGTATTTTAACTCATCTGTTAAAATAAAATGTGTATTTAAATTATACTCTTGGCCACTCAGGGTATCCCCTTGGCTCTGCTTTCCAGCTTCATTTAAAGTTTTTAATTTCTATGAAGGTTCAATTTTTTCTCTTCCAACAATATATATTTTTCAGTATGTCTTAAAAAATTCAAGATAAATCTTAATTGTGCTAGTGAAGCAGAATTTTAAGTGATATACGCTCCGAGCTATAAGCAATGGATTATGCGTCCATTAATCAATTTTCTTCGGGTCTTAGATTGGCCTTAAAGTTCTCATCTTCGTCTTTGGCCAAATATCTCAAGTCATTTCCGTCGACAACACCCAACAGATCTCCCGAGCGACTCAACAAATGCTCGCAACGTTCCGCTCTCGATCCCTCACTCAATCAATCCCGACAAAAATGCTCCTCCCCGAATATGCCTCAATATATTACCAATTTTTCCGTCAGAATTTCTCGATCAACGAAGAAGTATCCAGAAATATGGAACGCCCACACGGTGCCGTAGGAGCAATAGGGACAACGACACGGTCCATTAAACGCTCAACCACTTCGTGAGGGAGGGAGGGGAGTGGCGGAGGGAAAAAAATAGAAGTTCTAACCGGTGCGATCGCATTTTCCTCGGGTCGCAGGGTCCCCTGCCACTCATCGCCGCCCAAGCCGGAATCGAACGCGGCATAAAAAATTACGTCCACGTAAATCTGCGACATTTTCCTTGCCAGCTTCTCTCCCTCTCTTTCCTCACTTCCTTACCCCGAAAACTATCGACGAAGGATCTTAATCGGGTGAATGTCGTGGGGAGGGAAAGATCGGATGGGGTGGGAGTGGTGGGAATAATGTCTCAGGAGCAAGGGGCTGCCCAGAAAATACGCTCGCTGTTTCCAGCTACTTATTGGTCCCCTTCCTCTTCTGTATTCCCGGTCCAATTTTGCAGGTTCCCGCACTTTAAGAAGCCAAACTACCGACGTTGCAGTTAAATTTACTGTTAAGGTAAGAAAAACGATCAAATTTTGTATCTATGATGGAAACATTATTCGAAAGGCACAATCAGGTTTAAAATTTGGACTCTCCTGCAATTTTATAAGTTTCTCAAAGTTCACTTCGTAATTCCAGCAAGATGATAGCAGAAAAAAATCTCTAACTTTTAAATGTTTAAATATTATATGAAAATTCAAATCGTACATAAGTACTAGTGGATTTAAATACTATGCATAATTGATTTCTTAGAGTTAAAAAATTTATCATTTATAAAACGTAACCAATGGTAATTGGTTGAAACGTAATGAATCAAACACACCTCCAACAGAGCTAATAAAGTATAGATGATTACACTAGAGAAGTTGTTTTGAGCCAGCAGCTTACTACTCAGTTCAGCTACTAGTAAACATCTTCATGCACATATTTTTATCATTCGTAAGTCTGTAATTAATTGTTCCACGTATATCATACGGGGTCATCCAATTTTTTCAAATGTGATAATAAGTCATCGTAAATATAATCAAAATATTTAAATAATTAATGAAAAAATTAAAAGGAAGCACCATGTACGGTAATGGAGAGGAGAGGATTAAAGGGAGAAAAGAGGCCAAAAAAGTCTACAGGAGGCAAAAAAAAAGTTGATATAGAGCGTTTTAATTGACAATGAAATGTTGAAGAATGTTACTGAGAGGAAATTCCCTTGCCTTGAGGAAGAGAATAATTATGTTGGACGGAATGAAAGGTAGTAAAGTGCCACGTTGTATTGGGTTATTTTAGGAATAGAAGTGTACCGGTTGTTAGTCTTGACGTCGATCCAAAACCTACCTCAAACGGTAAATGACCATTAACAATAATATAATGTAGATAGTAATACGGATGTAGTAATTAATAGAAAAATAATAGTTGCATATCAAATTGTCTCAAAATTTATGCTCGCTTTAATGCAAGATTTGAACAAGCTCACTTTTGTACTAAGACACCATGTACTCTCGTACTTATCCGCGGATAGAGGAAGAGAAAAAATAGAATATTCCGTAATGCAAGGGAAAAAGTGTAATTTGAAAAGAAAGCAAAGAAACATCGCGGGAAAGGAAGCACCCTTACCTCTCCTTTGAAGGGGGCAAAGGAAACGAAAATCCTTTCGACGCGGCAATAACCAACCTCCCTCGACTTCCACTCAGCAATCTCTGGGAGCAAATCTAGACTTCGCCGCCCTTGCAGGAATAAGAAACCTTGCCAAGCGAAGGATTAGGCCAAGCCTCGGATGGATATTGGACTCTCCTTGGCACCTACAAACCCCTCTCCTCTTTCTAAGCGCGGACGAGACGCGAGCTAGAAAGGGGCCGTCTGTGGGTGGGGGGGATGGGAAGAGCGACTCCTGAGCGATCGAGCGGGTCGGTGTGCGCAGTGAGTGGGCGAGGGTGGCGTCCAAACAATGGCCCAAGGATTAGCCCTTCAATTTTCCGGAAGAGAGATGTTAAGTAGTCTTCACGACGGATTTGATGGAAAGGGGTGGGAGAGGGACGATCCCTGATACGTGATCGGGAGAGCAGAAAAAGGGTCATGGGATTTGCAGGGACGCGCCACCCGCCAGGTCGCAGTCGGGAGGGAGAACAATCACCTAGTGCTTCGTCGCCGGGGTGACAGAAAGAGGGCACTCAGTAGATGATTAATCTCTTGTGAGGGCCCATGGACATCATTCTTGATTCTCCGCCCTTGACTAGAAGATTGTTGACTGCGGTTTCGTCTGCAACATTGATTTGGCTAATTTAATGGACGCCAATGCCGTTCGAGTGGAGATGATTTCTAGTAACTGTTACCTTAAGAGCACGTGGAAATATCTTTGGCAGAGAATCAGTAACAATTAATCAGCTTCTTTACATTCCACGCCACATGTTTCCTTTCGGATCTTTTTCTTTTAAAATAAATAACACATTGAAAGTTAACCAAATATTGAGTCATTTATAAAATCTGATTAAGGTGAGATGAGTTCACGGACTTTATACACATATATACTCGTATGTCACACACTGTCTCCTCAAGGTATTTCATCATTATTGTTGGACTCTTTTCAATATACATAATGAAAGAATTGAGCACCATATGAGTAATTACAATGAAAACATCTTCTTCCAAAACTTTTGGAATTTTTAAATTTTTGAACACACCTTGTTTTATGGACATATATATATATATATATATATATATATATATATATATATATATATATATTATTTTCGCACATAGAAATAGACATATAAGGAAAAGGGATAGGAAAACACATAAAAGACCAACACAGGAAAGGTGAGGAAGGCGGTTTTGAGCAGATCACAAATGTAAAAATATTTCCTTTTATGTGTTTTCCTATCTATATATATATATATATATATATATATATATATATATATATATATATATATATATATATATATATATTCAAACTTGAAAACCCCGCCATACGGCGAACAAATATTATTTTCGCACATAGAAATAGACATATAAGGAAAGGGTAAAGAACTTAGGCCGACAAGGTTAGACATAGAAAAGGAACATGACGTAGAAGAAGATAGCTTAGGTCCAGACATACTCGACGATGAAATAGAAAGGGCATTAAAGGAGATGAAAGCAAATAAGGCTGTGGGGGTGGACAATATTCCTGTAGAAATGTTGAAATGGTTAGGGAAAGGTGGGAAGAAGGCCATATATGGACTGATTCGTAGTATCTATGAGGAAGGAATCTGGCCGGAAGATTTTGTGAGATCGGTGTTAGTTCCTATTCCAAAAAAGGCAAAGCCCTATGTCATGTGAGGACTACAGAACAATAAGTTTGATATCCCACGCAGCTAAAGTTATTCTCAGGATCATCAACAAAAGGATAGAGAGTAAGGCAAATGATTACTTAGGGGATGATCAGTTTGGGTTCAGGAAAGGAAGAGGTACGCGGGATGCCATTGCAGTAATGAGATCACTAGTCGAGAGGAATATAGAATACAATCAGGACGTTTTTGCCTGTTTTGTAGATTTCGAAAAAGCGTTTGATAGAGTGAATTGGGAAAAATTAAGGCGTGTATTGCAGAAAATAGGAATGGATTGGAGGGACAGGAGACTGATCCGCAACCTGTACATGTCTCAGACTGCTCAGGTGCGAGTGGGGAACGGAGAGTCTGGATGGGCAGTGTTAGGAAGAGGTGTAAGGCAGGGTTGCCCATTGTCACCGGTACTGTTCAACGTATACGTAGAGGAAATGATTAAAGAAGCATGGGAAGAACTGGAGGTAGGAATGAAAGTCGGAGGGGAATTCGTAAAATCGGTTAGGTTTGCTGATGACCAAGCATTAGTTGCTCAGTCAGCCAAGGGGTTGCAAGCATTGTTGAGTGAATTGGAGGTTCAGTGCGATAAATATGGGATGAGAATCAATATTAATAAAACAAAGGTTATGCGATTTTCCAGAAAGAAAAAGGCTAAGCTAAGTATTAAAATAGGCGGGGAAAGAATAGAGCAGGTAGAGCAGTTTACATATCTCGGAAGTGTTTTGGACCAATACGGTCAAAGTGGTAGGGAGGTAAGGAGAAGAATTGCGCTAGGCAAGGAGGCTTTCTCAAGGAGGAGGGAGTTGATGACGGGGACGTTGAGTAGGGATGTTAAGACAAGACTCGTAAAAACTCTGATATGGAGCGTAGCTATGTACGGCGCGGAAACGTGGTCGCTGAAGCAGGAGGATAGACGTAGATTGGAGGCTTTTGAAATGTGGGTGTGGAGAAGAATGGAGAAGGTGAAATGGACCGAAAGGAAAACAAATGAGGAAGTACTGGAGATGGTGGGTGAGGAGAGGGGTTTGTTGAGAGAAATCCTATGGAGGCAGGAAAAATGGATGAAAGGCGTATTGAGCGGTAGTGGAATGTTGAAGAAGGTAATAGAGGGGAGAATGTTGGGCAAGCGAGGTAAGGGTAGGAACAGGATAGGGATGTTGGACGGGATGAAGGGAGGAAAGAAGTACACCGAGATGAAGAGGGACCTGATATAGATTAGTTTGCTAGGTGGGGAGTCACAAAATGTTTATTTGATAGTTGTGTCCATCCAAAAACCTACCTTAACCGGTAGATTACCTAATAATATATATATATATATATATATATATATATATATATATATATATATATGTCCATAAAAACACGTACAAACGCTTCTTACCTGTATTACAGAAAAATGTACATGTATCATCCAATACAAGTCTTAATGATAAATTATCTATTTTCAAATATTTCTGTTGAATGAAAATATTTTAGCTTAGCTTTTCCCTCGAATAATTATTATTACTACTGTTATTTTCACTGCCGCTCATTACAGCCATACCTATACAGGAACTATGGCATCTATTCAGAGCTGTAACATTTTGGTTTGCTCTGCTGAAAGAATTTTTAAACAGAACACACCATCAAAATCGCATAATCTGGGGAAATTCAGAGCGATTTTCAAACTTTGCTAAAGTCAAAGAAACCATCTGGAACTAAAATAGATTTATCTGCGACGAATTATTGGGTGCGCCATGCATTATCCAAAGTCCTATACTTCCATTCCGGTTCAATAAATATCAACGTTGCAATGGCCTGACTCAATTTTATCCTTCTTGCCGCAAAAGAAATTAGAGCTACCACGTACCTAATTCTTTTCTGGGGCTCGTTTCACATTCCAGTATTGTAAGCATTATTTCCATTTCATTTAATCCCAAAAGATTTTAGCTGGCCGCATTCCAAAGTTCTTTTTCATTCTCCCACGGCTATTTGCCCCACTTTGAAGTCTGATATAGGGCAGAGAAATAGCCAAAATGAATTCACAAGAGATCAATCGTTTTCTAAGCAGAGCTGGGAATATTCATATGGAAAATTTATCGACGAGGTAGAAGTCAATCACATTAAGGAATATGGTAAAATAGTCTTGAATGATTATTTTCATCATTGATCCTTTCTTCGCCTCAATAGAATTCCTCTTTAATGATTATGTTAAAAATTACAAACCATGTAATTTCCCTTAATACATCTGGGACCTTCTGCAGTGAGTAAAATAAACACTTTTTTCAGAATAAGTTCATCGCCACAATGTATACATTCTTGTAAAAAATATACAACGTTCTTTATAGGGATCTTAAGTGGATATTATTTTTCCTTTTCCTCAGCCCTTAACCAATCTCCCGCTCCCTCACTCCTTGTTCTATCCACCTGGTACTAAGACCCTCTGCCTTACATCTTTTTAGTGAATTTCAGGGTATTCGTATAACTGCAGATATCATAACAGGTGAGATCACAAAAATAAGATTTGAAAGATAAGATATATAACGGAGAATTTAAAGATATCAACTTTCCACTAACGATAAGGGATCATATTATCTAACATCAAAGTCGCACAGGCATTAATTTCTTATAATAAATATCCCATTTTGTCTTCTTTATTCAATTTAATTCTTATTGCATTGTGAACATTGCTAAAAGCGTTCCGCACAAGCATAGAGTAGTACTTGAAACTTAGATATTCTTTATTATCTGTAAATCTGTTTCCATTTATGATTTTTTTTTATTTTGAAATATTCACAATGGTTCCCCTATTCCCTAACATTTATGCATCATTTAGTTTTGATGGTGTACTCCTGGTGTACAATCATCCTCTTTCACGCACTCTAGTTGCATGTATGCCTGAATACATTTAAAGGGTCTCTGCATTATGTCCAGTGAATATCTGTACGTTAGTATAACTAACAGTGTGCTGCGGGTTGCTAATTGCATAGATTGTCATGAAGTTTGGTTGGTACCTCCCATCGCCTCAATGCGTGTATTAAAACACTAGTACTTGTATATTGCCACAATTAGCGAGTAGGTCTCACGGGTACCCTGCAGGACAAATCCTCTTGATTCTAAGAGAGAGGAGGAAAGGTAGACTTTTAGAAAGGAACAGGACAACTGAGTTTTGTTGCAAAAAAGAGGAAATTATTACGGCAACAAATTATATCGGCATGTTTGGCTACTGGAATAAAATAAGTGAGATAGACACCGCTAGAGACAGATTAAAGTACTCATTTTTCCCTAGCACGATACGCAAATATAACAAAATCCAACCCAAGAACCCAAAATAATAATTAACTTTAATATTAGAAGTTTGTTGAATTGATCAAGCGCAACAATATTTGTAGGTTGATATAGGAATTTATGTGCACGACAGTTATAAGTGAGCTAACATCCATTCCAGCGTAATTATAAATTAAAATATTTCCACATGCATTGCTGGTGCTCTAACAACCTCCCACTCAATGCCCCGCCGGCCAAACCCGCTTGTGATGCGTTTCGGGGTATTGCCTCTCTACAAAAGTGCGATTGGGAGAATTCCATTGATTACAGACCAATTTTTTCAAATTAATATCCCGCATAAAATAAAACATATTTTGGTTAGTAGTTTAATGGTCTTTTTGGACATTATAAGCCTATTCTGCAGTAACTATAACGGGATTAAGTAAAAACATCTCTTATTACATGATATCCTTCAATCGGGATGAAGAAAGACAAGTGGAAATTGTCTTTTCAAATGTTACCATTTCAGAGAGTAAAAATCATTCGCCTTGACCGGGATTCGAACCCGGATCCCTCGATATCCGGCCGAGTGCTTTAACCAATTAAGCTACCGAGACGTCCTCTTACACCCGGGTTCGAACCCCGGTCAAGGCGAATGATTTTTACTCTCTGAAATGGTTGCATTACAATGCACACATAGCGGGTGACTCCGTTAAAGTTACTGTTACAGTTTCTTGAAATTTTCAAATGTTTTCAAAGAAAACCTCCAACGAGTTCTCTCAAGAGAAATTAAGACAAAATATGAAATCATAGTGTTTTACTAATTGGATTAGGAACTTCTTATCTAACCGTAAACAAAAAGAAGTCGCCGACGGATTGAGTTCATTCGAGGTAGATTTAACTTCTGGAGTGCTGCAGAAAACATTCATAGGGCCCATACACGATTCCTGTTATACTTAAAATACCAAAGCTCTCACGTTAGCAACAATCGTAGATTATTTGCAGACGGTATATACATCTACACAATATCTCGCAAACCGCCGCAACGGCGTGTGGCGGGGGTGTTCCGTCACCAACGAGAGTGATTTACAGAGAAAAAAGAACAATGGTACATAGTGTGCCCCTCTCTAATGATTCGGACCATATATCGGAGTAGTATTAAGCATGGGGGTTAGAATTAAGGATAATAAAATAGGAAGAAATAAATTCTTTGATAAAATAAAAGATAAGATTTAAATTATAAAACGCATGGGATCGAGTTAAGCGTTTCAGAATAGGTCAGATTCTCGTGTTTGCGTATTTAACTGACATTAAACTTTTCATGGGATGCACACAACAGAATGATGTGCGGGTTAGCCTCAAAGAAACTGGGTTTCATTACAGAGGTTGCTGGAAAATTAAATGAAAAAGATATATGGAGGTTACCATGCTTCAGTTAGACCACATTTAGAATACGTAGAACTTACCTGACACTTGGGAGTTAGTCTCCAGTACAGATAGATATACATATTCGTTCTTTAATCGGAAAATCAGGAATCATAATAGCAAAAAAACCAAAGTCAATGTTACTACAATCTAGAACAAGATTAAACGCCGCGAAGACATCAGTGCATTCGTTGGTGCATGTGTTTGTGTATATTAGTTGCTTATATACTATATATATTATATATTCATTCACATGGAAATAGATATAAGGAAAAGGAGATAGGGATAATGGACGAGCACAGGAGAGGTTGGGAAGGCGGCACTGTGCAGATGACAAATCTAAAAATATTTCCTTGACCGGGGCTTGAACACCGGATCTTTTCACTTGCCGGGCGAATGCTCTAACCACTTGAGCTATCAAGGAAACTTATTTTACACTGAAATCTGCGGCCTTAAATGTAGCCAGTTGTCCCGATTCTTGTGCCCAAGAGATGGAATTAGGGAGCTGTTTCACCCATTTAAGGAGAAATAAACATCACAAAAGAGGAAAGACCGTAGGTAAGCAATCATACGACATCATAAAAGATAGGAACAGTGTGTTTCATGGCACGCATAGCCAGAAGAAAGAGATGCCTTTCCTCGTTTCGACGAAATCATCTATATATATAGAAATATGTGTATATATATAATATATACGATACGTATTATATATATATATATATATATATATATATATATATATTCGAGAACTAGTGAGTCCCTCTTTTATATGTTTTAGTTTCTGTGTTTGCTATGACTATTTAGTGAATTATATATATATATATATATATATATATATATATATATATAAAACTTTTGGACGGCACAATATAACACAGAATAAAACAGATAACACGTAAAAGGACGCTAACACTAGACTATTTGAGCTTTTGGCCTACTCCGAGGCCTTCTTCAGTCTGACCTGAAGAAGGCCTCGGAGCGGCCGCTGACACCCTGACCCGGTGGAAAACCCGCGAAGACTTCACCAGAATCGTACGCCGGGAAAACACGAAATCTTACACCGAAAATTCGATTCCCAGTAAGTTTCTCTTTCATGTGTTTCTGTGTGTTTTTCTTTGTCTATTAGTACTATTTACATTATATATATATATATATATATATATATATATATATATATGTATATGCACGTAAGTTAGCATTGGGCTCAGGACTTCTCTCAAGCTCTAATTATATTAAAGTAACATTCAGAGAGAAGGAGAAAGGACGAAACGGTAAATCATTCTGCGATGAATATGCCACCGATGTCGCCAAGATACGTCACTCGCTGGAGGGTTATTTTTTCGAGCCGGAGTCCTAAAGTACATGGGTAGTGCCGCAGTAAAATGTTCATTTTTACGAGAAATGAACGACCGCACGACGCACTTCAGGGAGCCGAGAATGCGAAAGGGGGCGTTATCGCCTTCCTGCATGTTCCCTCGAAGTCAGGCATGAATCCATCAGAGGAAAGGGGCGGAGGGGGTCAAGCGGGGCGAAACGTTCCCCCGGCGAAACACTCCCCCAGGAAAGCCGGATGGCCCGCGCGCGAGGCGCAAGGAACGTCGTAACCAGCACCCGCGAATCTCATTTTCATCCCCCCCCCTCATACCCCTCCCTTCCCACGCCACTTTTCTGAAATCCTGCCTGACCTACTCAACCTCGAAAGCACGCGAAAGCCTCTTGCACCTCCTGCCGATGCACACAATCTCTCCGCAAAAGAAGGTTACCATCCCGGAGTTAAAGCGGGGACGAATTAAAAAGGGTTAAAGAGAAGGGAAAGAGTTGGAAGAGACGAGTACCCTCAAGGATGGGAGGAGGGAGAGGACGTTTGCGGAAACAAATCGAGCGGGACCATTTTCCAAATATGTCCGCGGCGCAATTCCCCTCGAAACCATCCCTTTCCCTCCCTCGCGATGTCTCCCACCCGATCTCCCAAGCGGGAACTCAATAGCGGGAGTTTCTCCGAGAGCGACCTGCGTCCTCTCCCTACGAGGTGGTGCGGTGAGGCGAGTAGGATAAACTCGGCTGTTTCGTTCGTCAGATTTTATTTTTTGACGTTAAATGGGGTCAAACCATTTCGTCGTGAAATGGAAGTGAAGGACCAGTCCCCCACTCCCCACCCCCCCCCCCCCCAAGCTGCCCACGAGCGTCAAAAAAAGTCAAGGTTAGCGCCGAATCGCCACCGCATCGAAAATTTCGCCTGCCGCAGGGCATCTCGTCACGGACTGCAGTTTTTTTCCAATACGCAGCGGTGAGTCGACATGAGTCGAATTCTGGATTGGGAAGAATAATGGAGTGGACTCTACGAAGATAAAAACAGTGAGACGCTATTGGATGATTTCAACATAGAGCACCGTGGTTAGTGAGTTGATGGTGAGGCTACATTATGAATACATACAGACATTTTAGGCATCACTTGTTTTGTTCATTTAATAAGCTCCATTTCTTTAGCTCATTTTTCGGTTAACATAAATAGTTCTGAATCACATAAAAATATAGTGTTGTGTTGTTTATGATACATGGTATTCAATGTTTCATTAATTTGGTGATAATTTTACTACTAAGTTATAAACATTATTTCTTTTATTTGGAATTAATTCTTTTTCTATTTAGGTTTATCATTAGTCTTTTAACTAAAAATGGCTACGTTTCATAGAAAATCCTCCAGGTTTGTGAAAAATTGCTACAAAGAGAGGGAAAAAGTAACGGATATGTTGTAGTAATTATATTGGGAACCCTTTGATTCACGAAGATAACGGGTAAGACTATGCTTTGAATGAGGTACAGGGCACCTAGCTTTTCTTGGAAAATCGAGGCAACTGTTATTATGGTTCCACATTGTGTTGTTAAATTCGACCATGGAGATCAAATAAGAAAGACGGCATCGCAGACGGATCCTAGTAGCCTTCTTCTCTCTCACGATACGCAACCATAACAAAACTGAACCTAAGCACCCAAATATATTTACTAAAAGGCAAAAAAAGTAAGATTTAGTCAATTACTATTTGCCTACATATCACATGTGTGGACGTGGTTATCTAGAGGTAGCCCTTTGGACTACTAAACAAAGAGCCCGGGTTCGATTTGAGGGCAAGCATTTTGGGCACCCTCAGCTCTATCCAAGCTGTGTGATTTTTTGAGTACGATATCGTCCTGGGTAACCATAAAAGGAACTGGCCCCCCTATCCTGGTAAGTGAATTTCACACGTCGTCGGGCGAACTCTACTATCACCTACCAAACCGAACTTTGGGTTGATTACGGTGTCAATGGTTAAAATTACATCCATATGTGTATGTGTACGAGTGTCTTTGTATACCCCACTACACGCCCTTGCGACGGCTTATGGGGTATTCACATGTATATCTAGGTGAGCATATGGAGTTCGTCTAAAAACACTGCCTACAGAATTGAACACGATATCGAGGGCCACCAGATTCGTGAAAATTTTGTTCGAAAGAGCACAGAGCGTTACATTTTTACTACTAGTTTTGGGAATCATTAGACATACTGAGAGTTTGAGAAAGATTAAATCTATTGGAAAGATATCGTTCGAGTGGTTTCGCATCCGACGTGGAAGGTATAATTCAGGCCCTCAATTATATAAGTAAGATGGGCAATTGTCACAAAATAAGATACATGTAGATATACTGTCGAACGGATAGATTCAAGCATTCGTTTTTTCCGCGCACTATTCGCGACGATTCGGGAAACGCTAAGATGGAAATTGGTAATCACCAGCGAAAATAGTTACGAAGATACGATTAATATTACCCTTCTACTCACTTCATGGCTGGCGCCTTAAAACCCCCCGGCACGCTCCCTTGGACCGGGGAGTCATGTAAATAATTTTTGTAGATGTAATGTATTTCCAAATTGTGCGTCTTGGATGAATGAAATGTCACCTGAGCATTATGAGTAGTAGTGCGGTGGCTTAAGTACTGGCTTCCCACACCAGGGGCTCCAGTTTGAATCCCGGTGGTGGGGAGATTTTTAGTGAAATCGCGATTCCTACTTTGGGTGTTATGTGGAGAGCACTTTAAGTGAGTTAGCCACCCGTCGGATGGGATGTTAAATTGTGGACCCCTTAGCTCCTAACGTATGAATTACTTATCCCCTACGGTACTGTCGGTCGCCTCTTTTAACATAAAACTACTAATTCTACTCAATGGAAGGGTAGCGTATTTGCAGTGATGTGGAATGTCTAATACAACTTCGGAACATGGTATTTTAGACATTCTTATGTAATGTTCAACTACGTATTTTTTATAAGAGTATTTAATTTAATGAGTCAAGAGTTAATGAGTTGGGGGCTTTGATGGAGATTTTGCAAACATAACAGAATTTATCGATAGGACAAAAGCATTTTGACAGCAAATTGAACATGCTTGAATTCTCTATGACTGCCACTGACACAATACTCGACGAAATTTGAAGCACACAAAATAATAGCAATATAATATAAAAAATAGATGTTTTCAGAACGAATAATACCAATTAAATAATTCATGATGACTTTATTGAACAGTTCTTTTACAATTTATTAAGTTAACTTTCTTCTTTAATAAAAAGAGGTCAGTGTAGGAGGCAACTGCCATATTTCAAGGTAATAATATTTTTCATGCGATTGTAGACGAAGTATGAGCTTATCCATTTTTAAAATAAGTTTTTTCAGTGGGAAAATTGTGCGATTACTTCAATAATGTTCGTCGCTAATTCAAAACGGTTAATCTTGATTTTTTCAAGATGTTCAGCATCCCTTGACATCCTCAGTTTCAGATAGTGAGACCTAAATATAACTACAATTAAAGTGGGAATTGGCCAATATGAAAAAGTAACATTCTGGATATCATTTTTGGATGACCTTTCTGAATTCGTTTTACAAATCCCAATAAGGACACTCGTTTACTCTATCAGAATCAAGTCCAATCACCGGAAATAAATTAAATCCAATGAGTTTGAATTCCACTGTGAGCCGTGTTCCGATGAATTTGTTTAAATTAATCGCTTGGAGAATTCAGGAAATAAAGGATTGATTGGTTTTCATTAAAAAGTTTCGTTCCCCACTCATTGCTCAACTACATTCGAGGGCCTTCCAAAAGGTTCGTCAAAAATCGCATTACGAAAGATATTTATCATATTATACATTTGCCGAAGATTTCCTATGATATTTTCAAGAAGAAAATAAATTACGTTCAATTAAAAAATTGCTATGAATGGTGTTTATTCTCCACGGCTTATGAATATATTTCCTTTGGCAATAGGTCTTATATCTTGTATATTTGTTCTCGTGGAACTCCCAATAAATACGACAATAAGTTTCCTAAATACGTAGATATTAAGATTTTGCACGTTTTGCCTTCAAAGGCAGAAGAAAAAAATAAGAGGTAGAAAACCTATCCGAAAGAACACTATTCAGGGAATGGCCTGTGATAGTATGGGTGAAATAAAAGCAAATGTAGGCTCTTTCAGAAATGGCAAATAATACTATATTTGAGGTGTCTTGAGGAATTAATATTTTCTGTTGTTAAGAATTTTCGGTTAATCTTCATATTCAGGCTGAATGACGTTAAACCACAGGTTACATTCTCATGGTACTAAAATGCAGCGCTATTTTAATGTCCTTCTAGACATATTTATCTAATTATGACTGTTTAATATTCGACATACATTTCTGTTCCATAGGGTGGAAGTGAGTGAGATTATGAGATGCTAAATGAATTATGACAATAATATTTACGTCAAATTTAGTTGGATTCATTCAAAGAAAAATGCAAATTTTTGCAATGATTTTTCATCCAAAATATGCAAGGGCACGTTTTAAGACTTTTGACAATAATCGATGCATATTTAAAGCATAAAAATGCAGTAATATCAGTCAAACTTTAAGTAGGATGTGTATATTATTTTGTCTAAACACAGAATGTTATGTTATTCACGATTTTATTTTTTTAATTCATTATATTCGCGACGAAAGTTATTCGACATGCTAAAGCTAAAAGATCGTTTCTGGAAAAATAAGTTCATAATTGTATTCGCTTCTGTATAATTTCTGCCATAAATTGTAGCTAATACATCCTACAACGTTATTCTAATAATTATAAAAATTGGTGTAATTGCTTGCCCATTAAGTACATCCTTACGTTTCCACGGCTAGATATGATTCGAATAAGGTTAGGGCATATTGACACGAAAACGGATTCAGAAAGGAAGAGGAAATATTGTAAAATATATAATAGTATTTCAATATTTAATATTGTCTTAAAAATTGAGGTAACGGAAATACCAACTAATTATGTGCGCCAGTAACACACGCGTTAAGTACTTTTAAAGACATAAGAGCTCATTTATTGTGCCCAAAGAGAAAAGGAACTACTCATCTATTAACTTCGAGATTTTTTTTATTAAATCTAAATGACTCAATTTATAATCTCTTGAGGTGGATGGGACGGCGACTCAATATATTTCCCTCGTGAAATATTGCAGCCCACGTCCGTATGGCTGTTGCTGGGATAGATGAAGGACTGCTGAGACAATTCGTCCAATTCTACATTGGATATACGTGTTGTTACTCCAAATTAGGTATGCCACAGGTGCATTACAACCGTTGTTAGACTAAGATTGTCATCAAGATAATAGGGAAATACTTATATCCTTCTACTAAACAGAATAAACTTCAAGGAATCATAATAAGCTCAATTATAGAACAATACAAAACGAACAGTTCATACTTCCTCCAGTCAAATGACCTGGAAAGCATATCATGAGAAATACAAAGCGCAAGAATTCTAGGAATATTCATTCCAAAAATAAACGTTATCATACTCTAAGACAGAAGTAAAAATTGAAGAATAAGTTGAGGTCGTGATTGCACCATTTTCAAGAAAGAGTTCCGAGGCCTCGATGGTCGGTGAAACACAAATTTAAATGTTTTGTAATCTTAAAAGTAATTTTTATTTATGTCATATTCTGAATTTCAATTTGAGCTTAAAGGAGTAAAACAACTAATAAATAGAACTTACTGCCCAAATAATGAAAAAGTACTCATTAATTTAACTCAAGGTTTATCCAAATATTGTCTATTCAAATCCTTTGAAAATTTACTGCCCGCAGACTTTCGAACTTCACACCACTAAATTGCCTTTTGTCCAAAATAAGCAGAAGAGCTGTGAATAAATACTCTACTTGCTCCTAACTAACGGGCGAGTGTGATTAATGAGGACGACTCTGCGGGAAACTGTCTCCGAGCTTTAATTCAAAAAGTCCGTACAGTTGTTTGGTGCATACAGCGACCAGATAGACGGGGATTTGTCCCTTCAAGCGGGTTAATCCCACCACATGGGACCTCGGTCCCACAACGGGGTCCATTCGTCTTCCTTGGTGAATGTCCCCCGCATTTTGGCAAACAGAAAATGCAGGGAAAAGCGCCCAGTGAGTATATTTTGTCCCAATGTTCCCAACAAACGTGATAGCGTCTGACTAAATCAAAACATTAGCACGTGGCATTATGGGAACGCGACTCTTCCGGCTAATTTTCATTGCATCCCACAACGGCCGACAATAAAATGTAACCAAAATTTAGAAAGAGCAATCCTCGAAACATTACTGCTAAGTTTGTCCAGCCTTTTTTCTCGTCAATTACATGTCTCGTGAATCATGTTTTAGCGGACGATTGATGCAGCTCTCGAAAATAATCCACTTTTTACGCCCCACAACATGAACGATAGCACCATAAATTATAACCAAATGCAAAATTTTGCCATTTAAATAAATAAATTTCTACTTAAGACTACCAAATGATGTCCTTCCGATCAATTTGGCCTCAAAAGGCATTAAATTCATTGTATATCAAGAATCTGAAAATTCTCCATTGTGACCAAAGGTGGTCCCTATAAGGAGATAATTGAATGAACCAGTGTTAAGGCAGTTACTGAATTTTAAAGCACTCGATTTTCTCATTCAACCCCTCGTTTGTATGCGTAGCCCTCCAAAACTTTACCACGCTTATTGTTTCATCACTTCAACGTGGAACTTTTCAACTGAAGCGTCCTCTCATTTTTTCACTCTAGATTTATCAACATGAGCATCAGAAAAGTCTTTCATAAATATTTATTCGTTTCCACACCTCAAGGGATACTTATATGGTTATTTGATTTTCCTCCACGCACGTTAAAGTCGACTCGCACATCCACGCGAGCAATGGCAATGAGAAAAGAAGCACGAAGGTGCTGCACTACGAGCAGGAAGTAGAAGGCGGGGGAAACACACACACACACACACACACATGCCTTTCTGCGCATTCAATCTCTCGCTCGGTTCAGGGGGAAAAGGATAAACAATGGAAGCACCACGTTCGCACAAATATCATCCCGAGGCACGAGGCACGACCGTTTGAATTAAGCAGGAAGGATTGAACTGGGAGGGGAGTCTTAAGGACCTGGCGCCATGTCGTAGGCCTGTCGAACACAAACATTTACACACAAGATGCCCTGCTGTCAAGGTAACACCGATTCAATAAAAGGAGACACTTTGTCTTCTTAGATCTATTTGCCAAGGGACCATAAAGAGGTATCAAACGTATAGCTGGAAAATGTGGCGATGAATAAGTGAAGGAGACGCCCTATTTTTCTTTAGTAAAACCCCACATAGCATATGCGGCAAGTACATGGGATCCATATCAATAAACAGTGATTATAAAGTTGAGTAATTCATTAAAACTCGCTCCTTATTTGAGAATAATATTTAAGAAATTCCTAAATGATGACGTAGTACTCAAAGACTGGAAAGTAGCCAATATCATGGCCATATTTAAAAAAGGCGAAAGAGAACGTCCGAGTAATTACCGACCCCTCTCCCTCGCATCCATCTCATGCAAAATCATAGAAGACATAAATGTAAGTTCAATCATGATATATCTTGATTCCAAGAGTATACTTACAAAAAATCGACACGGTTTCCGTAAGGTACGATCTTGCAAGACCCAACTGACACTTTTCGTTCGTTATATTTTGGTCTCGAGAGAAAATAATTTTCAAGTTCATTCAATGTTTCTAGATCTAAAAAAATTAGAATTTTAATATTTTATTTACCTCCTCTTTGTTTCCTTTCAAAATTTAATATTCGGGGGCACTTTCTTACTTTCTTGACTAGTCATAAGGTTTCCCAGGGGTCAAACATCATGAGTTGGCAGGACATGCATTCCCGAGGTGGTATCCCAACCCATCTTTGAGTTAGAGCAGAGAGTGGATGCATTACTCACCCGACTAATCCGGTCGTCTTACTTGGATTTGGGGCTGAAATACTCTAGGTTACTTTTTCAAAAGAAAATAAGTATGTACCATTAAAATTATAAAAATTTCAAGAAAAAATGTGAGCCTCCTCTCCTTCAATCGCTTTTTGTTTCTTATTTTGGAAATAGTGTCTTACGTTTACGTTGCGAAGATTGTACTCTCAGTTTTCCAACGTCACACATGATTTAGAATTAATAAGGACTAACAGAGGTCAATATGGAAGTTTTTTTACCTGATTGACCTCGATTACTGCGCAGGTCTTTGTGCTGAAAGAGTGCACAAATATATTGATGGATTTCTATGAGATTTTCACATTTTTCGGTTTAGAATGAAGCTCATCTTCTTGCTTTTTTCGTCTTTTGAATGACAGCTCGAAGTGCGATGTCGAGCTTGAGTTGCAAAAATATCTGACCATTAATTCTATACGTTACAGAAAACAAATCCAAATCGCCCTCGACCATTTCCGTGTTTCACCAAAAATTCGTGTAAGGGCTCCAGTTCTGGTCACTGCGTATTTGAAGAGAGAGGATTTGCTCGCGCCAAGAGGTGGAGAGAAAGAGTGGAAATAGGACGTGATATCACGGTCGTAAGGAGGAATCAGGATTGTAGCTGACAAAGAAGCAAAGAGGATCACCTTTTGGGGAAAAACTGAGATGGTGGACAAGAGGACCAGAGGAAATATTCTTTTTTTTCAGCCAGGAGCGGCAGGGAAAAGAGGGGAGAGCCCTTAAGCCGATCCCGTCATCCCATTCTCACGGGCTACGTTAAAAGATACACGAAGGCGAGCGTTGGAGCAAGAGGGAGAAAAGGCTTGAAAAAGGAAACCATTTCCATTCTCCAAGAGAAGAAAGCACGCGCGCGTGGACTGCCCCGCCAAACCTTCTCCCCGTACCCCAGGACGCTCTGTCCCATAAACCTTGGGTGATGTCATTATATTCCACCCATCGCTCCTCATAGACGGTCCTCCAAAACATGTCTACCTCCCCACCCCCCTTCACCCCATCTATATACTCCACAACCACCCTCCAGGCATCCTCACCAACTCCCCCTTTCAAAGCTTTACTTAACAACCCTTTCATCCCTTTTCCATGGGAAAGGGAACCCTTTCAGGACTCTCAAGGAAAGTTTCCATGCTCCACACTCACCCCTCCCCCCTCCCAAACCGTTTCCCCTGCGCGAACCCATCCCCGCTGTACCCTTACCTCCCTCCTGAGAGACCCCCCTCCGCTCACTCCGTCCCCAAAGTACACGCCCCAACACATACTCCCCAACCTAATCCTCGGCCCCTCCCCTGTCCCCACTCGCCCTTCTCGCATTTCTCCCGATCCCCCGCTTCGTCGCTTTCAAGAATGCCATCCATACTGAGAGGCGCGCCGACTTTCAGCAAGAGCCGCCCCCCGATCCACCCATCGGGTCTCCTTACACGATTTCGGCCCTTCGGCGTCTCTAGAATCCCGCTCTTCCGGCCCCCTCTCCCTCCTCCTACTTCTCTCGCCGCTCCCCCCACCCCTCGCGTTGCCAAAGATAAACCTCCGAGAGACGTCGTAGTCGCCTTAACGATGGATAAATGATTCCTCTTGTACACAAGGCAAGCCCACGGCGTCGCCTCGGTCGGCTGCCGCGCGGATTAGATTGCATTGCGCGCGGGATGTAGGGAAGTTTGTTCCACGTCTCCGATTTAAAGAAGAAAATGCCTTCTTGATATTTCTCCGCGGAATCGAATTTCACTCATTGCAGTTAAGTTTTGTGAAAGAGATTGTGTGAAATCAGCATTTTTTACTCTAAGATTTCGTTGTGTTTTGATGTGCGGCATCGACTTCCACTCACGAATGTGTTTTTAGGTAGCATAGATATCTATTAAAATTTCAATAAACAGCACCACTAAACTTCGAATCCATTTAAAGAGAACATTACATTTGTAATATTTAAAGGTAATTATTATGTAACATGAAAGAAAATACTAATAAAATTGGCTATCAAAGCAACATTCTCGCTATCCTTTGATAAAACTATCATCAATACAATATTCATCAATAAAAATTACAATTTATCCGATGGGAATGCGACCGTTAAGTTGTCATTGAATAGAAAGTTTCCGAGTCAGGAAATATGCACAATATTTTCGTCTTCTCTCTTACCTCGGAGAAATCCACTTTTGATCGCGAAAGAAAAATAAGAAGAAAATGGAGTATAATGCTGTTAGTTAATCCAAAAGTTAGGACACAGTGAAAAAGAAAGCTTAATTAATTGAAAAATAATTGATAAATTTCATGATTTCCGGGCCCTCTAGGAACAATTCGAGAAATCGAGTGGATTTGGTAGAATTATGCTCATTCAACTATTATATCGCTCCTCTCCTCCTCCTCGTCAGCTTACGCACAACGTGATAATGAGTTCGTTTTCGACATTGGCTGCAGCGAACATGAATGCCATGGAGTTGGGAAATCGAACCAAGCACCAAGGTCCACTGAACAAACTGAGGCGCACATGCTCATGATAGGTACTGCGTAGAATTAGTCGCGCTCATCGCACGAGTACTCAGTGGGATCAAAGACTCGCCGGTGGCTAACCGCAAGGAGCATCGCTGCCTGCACTTCCGTCGCGCATGTTTCCGCTTTAGAACTCAGAGAAGTTCGGCCTAACTTTCTTGGAGGAGAGGGGGGTGGGGAAGGTTGTTCCCACGTCTGGCCTGCACATACGATCCCACGGCAAGATCGCATATACGCTGATGACTGAAGTGTTTACGGAAACCATTACCGTCTCCACAGTCTTCTCACAATGCGACGACAACAAAACCAGAAGACAATTTAAGACAGATGTGGAGAAGTTTACGAAATTTCTATAAATAGTAACATGAAATTTACATAAGGTCTTTCGTAGTTTTATCATGGATTATATGTATCTCGTGGACTCGCTGCCACACACCTCCTGGGTAACTTAAAAGGTTACGATGTAGGTATAAACGGATTTTTCCTCTTAATATTGTCATTTGCAAGCACGTGTGTTTAAAAAAAGGCCTCTGAATGTAAATTATTCGTTTCACGTACGAAAGCATAGCGTGAGAAGGCTCAAGTGCTTTGCATTCAATTTAAACTATATTCATCCAAGAGTGATTCGTTGGTTACCATAAACAAACCATATTACACCATGTTACAATATGGTTTGTTTAATAGGTGATAATAGGGTTCATTTCGTGCTCATTTAAATTCACACAACATTGACAATTGGACATTGACAATTGCTTTCTCTCTCAAGGCAAACCGAGCCGGGGCGGGAAACATCCCACTGGGTTCAAGGTTGTAACTCGGGGAGGAAAACCTCCCCTATTCGGTTTTTCCAGGTTACCCTCAATACAGGCATTACAGGAGGGCGTAACTTGCAATCCCTACCACGCATCTTTTTGGTGGATTTCTGGGTGCTTGTGTAAATGTGTTTATAATAAAATCAATTCAAAGTTGGCTATCCTCTAAAATGGCTCTACGTAAAATTTCTCAAAATCCTTTTCGGGTTAACAGATTTTGAAGACAGAATACAACTGTAGGGGTATTCTACTTGCGGTGAAAAAATAATGCGTCAGCTATTTTTAAAGCTATTCAAAAGCTTTTCAATCCTAAGCAACGAAAGAAACTTAATTTGGTGGAGATTTCAATGTATAGATAGAGATTGCAAAGACAACGATATCTAAGAGGTGAATTTCATTCTAACGTCTTATTTTTGTACAGGATTTTCAGTTATCAAACTAAGGGTAGTAATATTCTTGGTTTATTAGCAACAAGCATATCAAAAAATGGCATAAAATATTGAAAATCATAAAAGAGTTACCAGCAAAAGAGTAGTAAAAACGTAATTTTCCCAATATTCAGGATAAAATACAAAGCTACATAGAGAAACGCACCTCTTTAATAAGAGAGGTTCCAATGGTTTCCAAGGTCATATAAAAGCGTCCATTTGTATTTTTTTAGAATAATACTGAAAACGTAAACGTGAAGGGATGTAGATGTGTATTTGCATGCGTGTAAAAGGATAAGATCTTTCTATGAATTCATACACTACTGCGGATTTGGGTTTGCATGTATGTGTTAATTTTGAATGCGGTTTTTCTTTATTCCTTTTTTTGGGTGGTGACCTAACACCCCCCGCCACACGCCCTTGCGGCGGCTTGCGAGGTATTATGTAGATGTAAACAATCAGCATACCTACGTGGAATAACTACTTCGGCACCCACACATCCTTCAACATGTCCATGTCGAAGTAAATTCTCGAAATAGATCGGCTGTCCTAGATAGTGTGAAGCGTAGAAAAATCGTTAAGCCTAAGGCACGACAAGGTGAATAATGTATGGAACTAAAAAGAGACGTTTCAGGCGTGATATGGTGGAATAACTTGATTAAATAAAATTGGCAATTTTCCACAAAAAAAAATAAAAAATTTATTAATACGACCGGTTTCGATGCAATTACATCATCATCTGGTGATGAGACCAGATGATGATGCAGTTGCATCTAAACCGGTCGTATTAATAAATTTTTTATTTTTTGTGGAAAATTGCCAATTTTATTTAATGTATGGAACTCTATATCTAAGATAACTCAACTTATGAAACAGAAATGGGTAAGCATTAGTTTAAACAATTACGAACATAGAAGTTAAATTCCCCCTCAGCTAACTTCATGGCTGGCGCCTTAACGTCCTCCGCCGCGCATTCTACGAACAAAGAATTGGGTGTCGTGTAAATAAAATTGTGGACCTAATCCATTTTTATTGTCCGTCCTGCATGGGCAGAAGGCTCCCTGATAATTAGGAACTACACTGTATGTCAGGTTGCCCTTTTCACGGGTTTTCCTATTTGTTTTCTGTATGAAGTAGTTGCTAACTGTAAAACTTTCATAATGTGTTTAAGGCCTGTTGCATGAATGGTGACCGAAAGTTAGACCACACATCTACATTTTCAAAGACGCCCCGGGATCCATCAAAAATATGTGTGGCCTGTGGTGTAAGCACCAGGTGAAAGATGTAATGCATAAGGGAGGAGGAGGGTATTTAGAGAAAGCGTAAAATAAAAAAAAACCTTAAAATCCCAGAAAAGGACGAGCATGGTGGTACACATACATATGTACATGTTAGCGACAAACGTAGTTTTGATTTAGTGTTAATGATACAAAAGTTTTCAGGTTAATTAAATAGGAGATAGTCAAAATGAACATCAACCACTAATGTGAGGTACATTCGAAAAAGAAATTGTCGTTTCTTATATTTAAATAATGTAGGTAACAAAGTTTTTAGGTATTTGGATTGACTCTAATCTTTCATGGGAGGAACATATTAATAATTTATCTCAAAAACTGGCACAAATCTGTTATGCATTCCGTGTACTCAAAGAAATCATTTGCATTCAGGTATTGAGAACTATATATTTTGGCTATGTGCAGTCACTTCTCCATTATGGCATTCCCTTTTGGGGCTCATCTATCTTCCTTCCAAAATTATTTAAAATGCAAAAAAAGATTATTCGCGTAATAACTAATTCTAATAATAGAGCTCCCAGTAAACCTATTTTTGAAAAACTAGAAATCTTATCTCTTCCTTGTCTATACATTCTTGAAACAGTGTCTCTTATTAACAAAAATCAAGACATGTTTATTAAAAACTGTGACCTTCATAGTCATAATACGAGAAGCCAAAATGCATTCCATGTAAGTCAGCACAGAGTAAATAAAATGATTAAAGGGATAGATCATCAGGGAATACTTATGTACAATAAATTAATTAAATATTAAAAGTAAAAGCTTATATTAAAAATATCAAAAGTTCCTTTAAATTCAAGTGTGCCGTGAAAAAACTACTTTCATGTAAATTATTTTATAGTGTAGATGATTTTCTAATGCATACCATTTCAAATGTACAACTGAAATGTGTTAATCCCAAAAAATTGTAAATTGTATGTATTTGTACTTTTCATATTGTTTTGATTTTGCATAATGTTTTTTTTTACTGAAATGAAGTGTAAAAAATGAATTGACAAAGCCATGCATAATTCTATGCTTATGGTGAATGAATAAATTGCAATTACAATGGTGGGGCAGAGCAAAGCTGTACGCATGCAGCGTCATCTATATATTGTTCCTAACCCATTATTATTTTGATGTAGTAGTCTTTTGGCTGTCGATGAATACAGATAACAATGTCCGCGAAGAGCGTATCTGCCGCCAGTTGTGAAGTGCGTACTGTGATTCGATTGTGATGTGCAAAAGGATCATCAGTTGATCAATTTTTTCGTGAGTTGCGCCTTGTTTATGGGCCTAAAGAAATAAGTTAAAGTTTGTTTGATAAAATAATTGAGTTTGATTAAGAGTCATTATTATGACTTTTGGAGTAATTGTTAAGAAAACCAATATAAAATGGAGATCAAACATGATGGTAATGATGAAGAGTTACTCTCCTCATTCAACTTGTGGTTTTCCGACGAGCACCTTGTAACCAAAAAATCAATTACTTCGGTTAAAACGTCACCGAAATCGAACCTAGACCCTTCGGTGGGTAGACGAACGCTCTAAGTTTCACTCCTCCCCTCTAACCATTGGAGGTTAAGATAGAAAACGTTTTTTTTTTAATTTTTGAGTCCAAAAATGTATTAACCAAAAAAATTATTTCATCCTTAGTTTCCCAGGAAGACTTAGTATGACATAAATTAAAAGGGTTAGTTTAATTTGCAGGTGTACAAATTCACAGGTAATCTAACTCTGGCTCTCCGATTAGTGGTCGAACACTAACCCACTTGAATGCCACGGTCTGCAACGCATTATTTTATAACGAGACTCATTTTCAACGACTACGAGCTCAATAATTAGTTAATGCGATTCGAATGCTCATTGTGGAGAATTGCCAGGTCACAAAGTCATCAAAACCCATAGTTTTGATGAGGGATGCCAGAAGGCAGGTGACTCCCGGCGCTCGTAAAATGTTTTCATAAGGAAATGAGCGAGAATGAATGTTGGAGAAGTTGGAGATAACGTGATGTTCCATCCGATATATATATATGTGAGCTCACATCACGTTTGAAATTTCTTAGTCTACTCCTCCCGTTCACCGCTGCAAATTCCAAATCCTCTCGCCCACATGAATTACGACGCGTCAGTTTACCCGAGACTTTAGATGGAGAGCTAGTTATGGGGCCACATTCTCCAAGCGACGAGAATTCCATGATTCGAGAACAAACTGTGGCGTGGGTATTTTTTCATCCCAGTATTTACAGATCCATTTCCATTACGTGGATTTGCTGCAAATTTTTGGGCCACATAACTGTCAATTCGATAATGGGATATCTCGACTGCATAAATTTCAAAGGTAACGATCAGCACGGATTCAGAAAATACCGCGATTTATTAACATATGGCTTGATTTTATCGGGAGAAAATGGGAAGTAAGTAGATGCATATTTTAATATTTTAAAAAGATAATTCTTTTTTAAGGTGAAGTAATTGATAAATTAAAGCTAGCCGTTATAAATAAGAGCGCATGAAAACTTTCGATCAGAACATGAACGGAAGTTTACCCTTGACTGAGCTAGTCATGATATCATACGTTTGAACCCTGGTGCGTCTCAGGGAATATAGTATAATCGGGTGACATGTGTACGCGAATGTAGTTAATTAGATGTAGAATGACTGTTGGCCTAACATACCCTGCCATACGTCCTTGTGATGGCTTGCGGGTTAGTGAGTAGAAGTAGATGTATATTGTTCATTCTATTATCAGTGTTTCTGAGATGATCCCTTATGCCAGCCGGAAAAAAAATGACAAAGAATTAAAAGGAACGGTAACTACGTCCTTATTAATATTATGGGAAGAATCAACCCTAGCCGCCCTCTTAACAGTGGACAAGGGATATGGTAAGGGAAATTAGAGAGGACAAATAAATAAATAAAAATAAATTTAAAAATATAATTATATGAGAAGGTTAGAACAGAACAAACGATTAAATCAAAAGATGCCAACAAAAATGCTTTGGCTAAGGTGTGCTAGATAGCATTGACCCTCGCTCTTATTAAGCACTCACCTAGACAGGGCTTACGAGAAATTTCTCCCTGCGCCAGCGGTCCACCAATTACACGTAACATAAGAAATGCAAATTAATCGCGCACTCTCTAGCTTGGCTGTACTAAATAGCATTGATCCTTGCTAGCCTCTAGCACTTACACACCCAGGGCTTACGAGAGATTTCTCCCTGAGCCAGTTGCCAGCCAATAACTCACTTGCTTGGGTATAGGTAAACGCCTTAGCCCTTGCAAATCTCACTCATCCAAACAGGTCTTCCGTGGAATCTCTTCCAACGTTAGTGTTGTAACTCGCACTTTGAGAAAGGTAAGGGAGGTGCCCCGAAAGTGACGCAGTGTTTCAACTACCAAGAAGTCCTCTTCAGAGAAGGAATGATGCCATCTCGTGTGTGTTGTGTCTAATGTCTCGTATATACCGAGTGTCGGTCAAAAGTAGGGGGGGGGGAGTTGGTTCGGAATGCCGGGTGAAAGGGGAAGGTTTGGGGAATGGTCATGCTGGGAATTTTTGTTATTTTGGGGGGAGAAGGGGGATGGGGGCGGGAAGCCGTTGCGTGGATTATGGTCAAATATGTACAATGTAAGCCTAGTCATTAATGGTGATTTTTTTGAATGGGGTAATTCTGGTGTTTTGCTAAGGAGAATAAGGATGATGAGATGGGGTCATGGTTCATGATTTTATTTTTGGAGCAGTGGTTGTGGATGCTTTCATGGTAGTCTAATAAGTGGTTCGGGATTGAGTTAATGAGTTTTAAATTTTTCAAATCAATGTTGTGTGAGTGTTGATGCATATGTTCCGCAACTGCCGATCTTTCAGTATGACCTAGTTTGTAGCAAGCCATGTGTTTTTTAAATCATGTGAGAATATTTCTTCGTGATTTTCCAATGTACGATTGGTCACATTCGGGAAAGTTGTCAATTTATCCCAGAAGTCTATCGTCTCCATATTAACCAATATTATTACGCATAAGTATTAAGCAAACACGTTTGAATGTGGGCATTGACCAAAAAATAATTAAGCTATATGCCTTTCTGAAATCTAAATAATCCCAGTCGTAATCAAATTGATCCCGGGGATTAAATTTTATCACTCCTGAAAACCAAAATGCGAGTCAACTCTTCTGTAAAAACATCATTTGGTTAAATAGTACATCAAAATTGCATTCCACCCGTTTCCTGATCATATTACTGAAAGAATTAGATGTAAGGATGGAAAATTACCAAGTGTTTTTCAATTTATATGAGTGAATTCCTCAAAGTTAAGTGCCTAGAAATGATTAGCCCCGAGGAATTAGATTTCAAATGACGGAAAAAATTATATTGAGGCCTGGTTTCAGCGACGCAAATGCTTTGGTGGTAACTTTAAAGCCCCGAGGATCCTGAAATGTTGTCTGGAACTCTGCCGTGCGGTAAATTTGTCGTGGCGCACAACACCCTCGAGAACCTCAGCGGTTCAAAAGGAATGTTTGTGTTATCTGTGATTTGATTTAGACTTCAAGGATCGGGTAACTTTCTTCCCTCTCTTCTCCATATTCAACTTTCCCTTCTCTTTCTCTCTCTCTTTACCCACGCCCCCTCCTTGCTCCCTTAATTCTCTTTTCTGCCCTTAAAATTTCAATTTTCTGCGTACCCATTCTTCCTCTCTCCTACCGTACTCCCTCCCTTTACATTCATTCTCATTCCACCCAAGTTTCCCTCGATTTCAGAGCACTCCAGCTTCCTCTTCCTTCGTTTTTATGCAATAATGCGGCGGAGTTCTTTCCACAAGAGCCCATTTTTTTTGGAAACAACTCATCTCTCGAGCACTAAAGGCGGGGATGCCCTAAGAGCACGTCCAATTCCTTTATCCTGAAGAAGCTACTTGAAGCCATAATACATTCATACCTTTACGATCTGTAATCATTTATTCAGATACAGGGTTTTGTACAAGGTCCTTCATATGCGTTCATCAAAATGTATATCGAAATACAAACATGATAAAAATAACGCATAGAATATGTATAAGTGCCATACAATGGTAAAAAGAATTCCTAAAGAAGGTTAATAATGCTATGCTAAATTCAATCTCATATACATGGGATGATCTGGTATGCTTATATTTACAAAAATGTTCCAAGGGGAATCATTAAAAATAATTTCTCCATGTATGGTCAGAAATAATGGGAATTCCACAGAGAGCATTAAGTAGTGGACAACTGTAATAGAACTTCGCTTAATATTACCTTCCCAAGAACTATACTGGCCTAACTTATCTTTCTTATAGGTCATTCATTTATTCTAAACTTAGGTATAACTATAGTTTCGTAGATGAACGTTGCAAATGAACGTTGGGGGTCTAAGGTTAAAAGTAGTCCACAAATAACGAATGTTTCTTTTTTCATAAGCCTCTTACTGGAAATCATGCCTGCTTAGGTTGCATCATTTTACTAAGTTGGTGATAGGGTGAAGAGGCTTGCTGTTGAGATCGAGCCGAGTTTCAAAAAAATTAAAGAGGATGTACTACACATGACGATTTCAATGGCATTGTGATGACTACAAATTCACAAAAAGAGGAGTTTTAAAATTATATTAAATATATACATTATTATATCCCGAATTGATATCATATCCTATTAAACGTCACAAAATACATATTTCATATTGGTGGTTATCTTGTTGGTTAAATGGCGAGGTTATCAGCAGGATATGTGGAAAAACCCTGACTTTTCAATCTTGGCACAACCCCATTTTTGAGTTCAAATCCAAACCCTCAACATCATTACATAGAGACACACAAGAACGATAAAATCATTCCAGGGGGTTGTTTCTCAAAGTGGAAGTATCCTTCATTAATTTCATCCTGAAAAATTAAGGCATAAATTAGGAACGGTTAGTTATTCCCGTTATTTTCTCTTTAAGAGCCAACTACACGGAATTGTTTAGGTATTTGTAGCTTAAAGAACTGGGTCCCAAATGATTGCCATTATTCCTGTAAGGGAACAATGGCAGACTTTCGTGGGAGAGGGAAGAGGAAACGCTCTGACAACTCCCTCCTCTTCCTTCCTTCCAGTGAAACTCTGGTACGCATTTCAAATCACTCATTTCTCCTTAATTGTCCTAATTACCTCAAGAGCCGCGTACGACCCCGCAACAATAATTACTGCTATCCAGATGGCGCTATGGACTATCTCACATTATTAACAATTGTATTGTTTTTAGATACCGTAGGAGTACATGTAACCACTGTTTAAAATATTTCCATTATTTGAATTATTTTACACATCTTTTTGTAATTAACAATTAACCTACAGTTAACTTTGATGTTACATGCCATAGGATGGAATCGCCATCTGCACTAGCGGTGTCATGTAGTGTACCATGTACATGTAAATTTTTTCCAAAACAATAAAATACAGCAATACTGTTTAAGTACTTTAGTTTACATAAAAATCATTGTAATTCATTTTACTTCAATTTTTTAATCACACAATATTTCACCTACATCCACATTTACACAGCGATCCGCAAGCCGCCGCGAGGTCGAGTGGCGGAGAGAGTTGGGGCACCGGTCATTCAAGCACAATTTTGGATTCATACATTCACATCAAGATACATCTGCTCATGTACTCAAAGGCTCGCATACATGCGCACATTCATGTCTATACACATCAACATATATACATTTACCTCCAAGTCTTTCGCAATAAGTACTGATAACATGGAGATGCAGATTGTTACTTGTTCTCGTAGCGTCAATTGGAGTTATGCCACTAAAAGGCACGGATGGCGATGCTCATCGTACGTTAAAAATGATACCTATTGGTCAGTAACAATTTTCGGTAGAAAAAGTGAACGGATTTAATTGGAAACATTCGGAGGACGGAGCACTGAAAAATGTGAGCGTGAACCTGCAGGTTTGTTTATTTTTCATGTCGGGAGAGTGAAAGAGAAAGTTCACGATCACTATGGGCGCAGCGTAGGTCCCACTGCCCACCGCTCCCACACCCATCACGGCCGATCCACCTTGTTATCAAAATGATGGGCATTAGACTCGGGACGGAATTACATATTCCAAACGATCAATCATCGTCCGGAGCGAATCACTTCCATCCATCGCCTGTATCATTTTTAACCACGTCCAGCGTCACCTCCGTTTTACAGCCATACCGCGAGTCGAGTAATCAATCCAGCAAAAGAGTCCCCCTTCCCCCTCCCGACCCCCGCTTCCCGTTTTCTCGCGGCGTCCCTCCCCCTCTCATTTGCACACAGCTCGATTTCATCGGCCGGAATCTCTCTCACTATGGATTAGCCGTCCCACGCCTTCACATCTACATGATACCCTGCAAGCCACCGCAAATGTGTGTATGTGATGATGTTGATTCCACACCGCGCGTACATCACCAAAGTGTTGCTCAAGTGCTTTATTGACGACCATATAACTTTTCCACGATTAATTTTTTTTATTAAATATCAGGTTTTGATGTAATACGTCATCTCTAGGCATAGAATGAATACGAGTGCCACCTTATACATCCTTATACGTATTCGGGAGGAAACGAGTAATGGAAGAATGGAATGTTAATAAACATATATATGATTGCGGGAAACTTTTTCACGCGTGTGCTAATGTTACCTACAACATAATTTCTCAGGTATATTAAATCGGAGGGGATAAAAATGAACATACACCAATTAACCGATTTACCGTCACCATACTGAGACAGGACATGCAGAATTAGATAGCAATAAAGGGAAAGTTTTATTAAGCAATGGCCAAGCATTAAATAGTCCTCACCTCTGACGGCGCCAGTAGAAGATGTGGCACTCTGCTGTTGGCATATAACTCAGTTATAGCGCTGAGAATTTTTTTTTAGGTATTTTGGATTTTCCTAGACTTCCATCACACACTTAAAATAACTTATTAAAAACACGACAGGTAAGAGAGCCTTCGCTTTTGGGTCCCGACATTCGCGAATGGATCAAGGAGGACCTTCGAATCAGTCCCATCGACGAAGAACGGGATAATCGAAACCCAGAATTTAAGAAATTCCAGGACTCGCCTCGTCCATAATGAGCACCGAAATGGAGGTTCTGAGCGGAAGATCAAGAGTAGCCCCCTGCGGCTTGATCATTAGTAACACTCAAAAGTTCAAAGAGATTATGTAAATAAAATATACATAAATTTTGTCCAGGGCATGGATACTGCAATTCCAAATTGTGCTTAAACTCTAATAGCAGTAATTATGTAAAACTATAGTTAACAAGCTGAAGACTGCTTTGGTAGGTATTGGTATAGTTCACCCAATACTAAGCCCAACGGCATATGAAACTCACAGATCAGGGTAGGGGGGCCAATTCCATTCCCTGTGCCACCTATGGTTTCCCAGGAAGTTTTGGTACCCAAAAAATCACACAGCTTGGGTGAAGCTGAGGGTGCCCGGAGGTATCCCCGGGTATTAAATCCGGGCCCTCCGGTCAGTAGTCCAAAGCTCGACCTACTGGACTACCACGCTTAATCATTATCTGATAAAACATTCGAAATTAAATGAGTCCAGAGTCCCAAATTTTAGTAAGCAGGGAGTGAGATTTATCGTGATTTCCCGTGAGGGAGATTGAGCTTCGCCCTCTCGTGGGTAATTCAATCGGAATTCAAAAATTAAAACATTTCTCTCTCTCTAGATAACAAAATCTATAGTTTAATTATATAAAATCGCTTTTATCGTGATTTAAATTTATGTTAATCAAAGAGTGACGTGAACTAGCGATGATCCATGACGCGTTTCTATAGGGAACGCATCTATGATGCGTTATCATGCCATGATACTAGTTCCTATGATCGATCCATGACGTGATAACACATCTTTCCGGCAGACAACGCTGTCGCTAGCCTTATTAAGGGGTTAGGCGGAAGAAAGGACAATCTAGTCTCAATTTCGCTCCAGTTAAGCTGTTGTATTAATATTATTGTCAACAGATGTCCCTCCTTAGCTTCTGTTCGCGATCGCGCATCTTTCGAACCAACCTCGACGGTCCCTATTCACTACAAAAATTGGGCCATGATGATCTTTGTAGTGAGCTATTAAAATAAAAGAGGAGATTTTTCGTTTTTCATCGCTTTTATGAAAACCACGATAATACACGCTCGTAATGGAGACCTGGAATTGTCTCCTGCCAAGAACTTCACGCTCCAACACATTCCACTATCATGACGAGTCGTGACAATCCGGTCAAAAAGTCAGCTCTATTGGAGCACTGAATTATCAGTTACGGCTCACGAACGGCTCAAGTACGACGTGTGGGTTTTTCCTTCATGGAAAGGAAGATATTCTTCCGTTTCATTCGGTCATCTCTTTCCAACTTGAAGAGTGAATTCCCGTGTTCCTTTGAGATTTCGTTTCACTTGCAAGACGAACTCGTGGGAAAGAATGAAAAATTGGAACATCCGAAAAAGTATTCCAGGAATGGTTCCTGAGAAGGGGGATTTCCCTCTTGGCGATGAAATCTTCTCCTTAATCTCTCCACTCCCATCCCGTCCCAACTTCTTCCGTTTACTTTCGTAAAAAAAACCTTGGAACTTTTTAATAGATACTTCCCTATCGCGGATAAGCCTCGATTATCATTCGCTCGAATAAAAGCATTCCAATGTTGTCGCTTTGTGACAGCAAAGTTTCGACGTAGTTACGCGTCTGAAATTTTAACCTCAGGAGTCCTACTGTTCCGTAGAAAAACTATGGGCACATACGCGGATGAGTGCTCACGTGTGTGAATATACAAATTATCACTTCACGACTATGGTGTTCTGACTTCGCTGACTCGTTCCTCCCACAACTCCGCCCAAAACATTCAGGGTGATTCACTTTCCGTCAGCTCATTGTAAACGCCCTCCTCCAATTCCCCAAGCAAACATTTTCGCAACAATCCTGCTTTCCTCATTCATTCTCCGATGCTCTACGATATTCCATCGTCGGGAACTCCAGCGGAAATTCAGACGAATTCTTATTTCCTCCTCAGCGTCTGATTGGGTAAATAAAAAAAACTCCCGCGCCATTTGCCAAATCACATTCACTGATATTTTCTCGGAGGTAAGTTAAGTATTCCGTAGCAATGGGGCATGTTGTGAAAGGAATTGGTATTGTGCTTTTGTCTTACCTCCAAAGGTCAAATTATGTTTGTTCGAGCAGTGTGCCTTTTCAGGATAATCGAATCTCGATCAAATTACAAATTGGATGTCCTTTGGGAATCTCTTTTGACATTCGAACACCTTTGTAACGGGATATCGATCGTATATCTCATTCCATCTCGCAGAATACGCACAATTCAAAGAAAATCAGACGCAACCTCCGAATATTTACTGCAAACGACCATGCTAAGGAAATAAAGTATTTTTATTTCTTCATCCTCTGTAGCATAGTACGTGGTCATTATTGCTCTCAATCTTAGTATACTTTAAAAATTGCCGTCTCCGGCGTCACTTTTTGGAATTTACATAACACATTGAAATGAAAAGAAATTATTGACTTTTTAATTCTACATACTTTATGAAGTGTGTGGAATTACAAAGGAATTCCATTTCCTTTCAATATCTTGGTATACTTTCCCTCTTGTTACTAGCAGCTCGTCTTGAAAGCGTAGTGAAGAATTTCATCACTATATGTTGTAGTGCACATGCCTGTAATTACCATTACCTACATAGTTGAATTATTTTACATGTTTATTATAACTAACAACTAGGAAAAAGTTTTATTTTGATATTTCATGCCTGACTTTGAATAACGCCATATCACTCTCCCTAGAGATGGCTTGCGGGGAGCCATGTAGATATAGATATTTTAATTTTCAAAACAAAATACAATGATTAATTTAAACTCACCAATTGTTGAATGATGTATATATGACGTATGTGTGTACCTATTTGTTCAAGTGTTTTTGCTTATGAGAAAATATATGTTCATAATTATATATTAACTCATATTTATGCGTGGATGTTACCCTGACACTTCCTGCCACATGCCCTTGCGACGGTTTGCAGAACATTGTATAGCTGTAGATGTAACCTATTTAACTCAAAGTTGGCTAGTGTGGGTCGTAAGTCGATCCTTGTTGTACCGCTAGACGCATGATTCGTATTTCCTAAGAGGGACCTTTTCCGATTACCAATTCATTTTTATAATTACGCTGGTTTTCGATAGCCAGTTCTCAGGAACCATTATCGGCATTTCCCCATTTTTATTTTCAAAATCAAATAACATATTTAATCTACCCTCTAAAGATCTTCAGAAAGCTCATTGCTTTTGAAGCATTTCAGAAAGGAACTCATTATCATCAATGGGCATACTTTAAACCAGACGACTGTTTAATAACGGAATATATACTTGTGGTAATTTATTTAACCATTTTAGGAGTCGATTCGTCCATATGTACATAATAACTCAGTGAGCGCATTATGTAACCACGAATTTAACTTTCTTTAAACTGATTTTACCTGCATTTCACATCTACATCTACATAAGTACCCTGCGAGCCACCAAAAAGGTGTGTGGCAGGGGGTGTAGCACCATGAGGGAAGGGTAAGGGTTGAGGGGGTTGGGAGTTAGGTGAGGAAAGGTGGGGGGAACCTGTAGGGAAAAAAAATATATATATATATACACACACATAAATATATATATATATATATATATATATATACACACATACATATATATACATGCATACATACACACATGTATACACATCCTCGCGAAGTCCCTAACCTGTACGTTAATACTTATTGTAATGAACTAAGTCCTGGGGAATTTCGACTACGAGCATTCTGGTCCCTTATCGTTCTTGGAAAAAATGACATTTGACTATCGACACCGGTAAAACACATGCATTCGTGTGCAATATGGAGTTTTGTGTATGGTTATGTCAATTACTGAGTAAAACCTTAAATTCAGACAATTATAAGCTCGTAAGTAACAAAAAATTTCAAATCCATCCAATCGACATCAATGAAACAAGGTTGGAAAGTGTATCTACTGGTAAATTTTTAAGCTATTCCCAATTATTGATAACACATCTATTACGAGAATTTTCGTAACAAAACCTGCGCTTTTTGTTCATGATATTCTTATTTCGAGATAGAGCAATTTTTCAGTGGACGCCGGTTTTCTAGATTTTAAGAAAGCCTTCGACAAAGTACCTCATAGTAAACTATTTACAGATGCATATGTCATAGATAAAAATAACCTGGGATGGATTAAAGACTTTCTGAAAAGTCGGGCACAAAGAGTAGCCATAGATGGAGTTAGCTCAAAGGTAGTAGAAGTTACTTCAGGTAATCCCCATGGGAGTGTCAGCGGACCTCTTTTATTCCTACTTCACGTTAGCGACATTGACTCTGTAGTTACTAGTAAGATAAGTTTATTTTACGACGATGCAATAGTTGATGGATACAATACAGAGATACCCGTAATCCTGAGGATAAAACACCTTTAACAGATGGCCTAATTGCTATACAACGCTGGTGCGACACTTTTAAATTAAAATGAAACTTCAAAAAGTGCATAGTGATGAATTTTTGGAAAAAAGAGCAATTCCCACCCGGACGCATCGGGAACACCGAAATGGAATGTCTAGACTCGATTAAATATTAAGCGTAACCGCCCCCCCCCTCACGATCTCGTGCACCGATGAAACAGATGAAGGCAAAAGGTCAACTTTGGTTTCGCTAGCAGCTAGGGAATTGTTTACAATTTGGTCTTTTAATTACGCCTAAGCTTCCTTGGAACGGGTAAAATTTTATTGGTAAATATATACAATGTTAAAATACGCCAATTTGCAAAAAAAATGCAACATTATTAGACTGCTTTCGAATGATTTCCTGGATCACCTATCCCGGGAGTGAGGTAGCAATCTCCTTGTTGGCTTCGAATACTGAAGCATGAGACAATTCGAACGCGCCAATATCCGAAGTACGAGTATATATCGTTTTACAGCTTTCTTTTCAAGTACAATTTCGAGTGTCTATTCCATTAGTAACGCAAGACAAATTAACCTACATCTCCAAAAGTTAATTTTCTCTTGAACACTAATTGTTTTCTAGCTGTAACCATCAGTTCCGCCATGCAAAGATAAAAACTTATTCGCTGAATCTCTAACGAAAGTTCGGTGCTCAAGCAAAAAAAAAACGTTCGCAGGATGTCTCCCGTCAATTACGACATTTTGAGCATACCTACATATCGAGTGGCGAATAAACAGTGTCTCAAAGACGAAAGTCATTCGTTGCGCATTACGACAACGAAGCTCATGCGACTCATGCAAAAGGTTGAGATATCAAATATTCGACGAACAAAGCCGAAGGGTGGGCCGATACCAAGCAGAGAAACCCACAAAATTTGCACTCCGCTTGGCTTCAGCCCCTAACTGCGGCGGCGGGCGTGAATGGGAAATGGCGTCTAGTAACTCTAAGAGACAAATTTTCCTCTTCGCACTGAGAGGATCTATTCCTCCCGAGGAGATGGAGGTCGGAGTGGAAACTACTTGGCCATGCGATTCCCCAAATGGGGTAAAGTTCTCTCCATCCGTTTCCACTTTCATTCTTATCTCTCTTCAACTTCACTTCTGGTACTAGGTTGGGTCTGCGGTAGCAGTAATTTACAGCATTGCGTTCTGCCCTGAAATGACCCATTCAGCCATGCCGGAGAGTTCGAAGGTTAGGAACCAGAATATGTGTAGTCCACGCAGCGTCTCTTCCTCAGTGAGGTAGCTGCAAAGACGTCTAACCACATTGGAGAGGCCATTGAGTGATGGTGTCACGTTAAAAACACAATTGAGGAAGGCAGCGGGAAACCACCCCAATTATTATTCCCAAGACTTTATTCCCAAGACCTTATAATGGACAGTATAGAGAAAATCAGTCCTGGCAACTACGGGACTCGGAAAATAGTAGGGATGTAAGGGGAAGAATTGCATAGAGGCAAGGGGACAGGGACGTTAAGTAAGGATGCTCGGGAGTGTTTTGGTTAAAACTTTTATAAGAAGCATGATTATATACGGCACGGAAACATTATCATTGAAGCAGGATGATAGTAGTCGATTGGAGACTTTTGAAATGTGGGTGTGAAGAAGGATGGAGAAGGTGAAATGGACTGAAAGGAAAACTAATGGTATGGTGTGCGAGGAGAGGGGATTGCTGGGAGAAATCTCATGGAGGCAGGAAAAATGGATGAAAAGCATATTGATCGGCAGTGGGATGTTGAAGACTGTAATAGAGGGGAATTTTGGGTAATGGAGGAAGAGGCATGAATAGGATAGGAATGTTGGACGGGATGAAGAGGGGAAGGAAGTGCACAGAGATGAATCAGGGCTTTTTGTAGAGTAGGATGTTGGGTTGTGTTTTGTTAGGAAGACAAAATATTTAATTATTAGTTTTGTCCATCCAAAACCTACCTTAACCAGTAGATTACCTAATAATAATTGATAAGTAACACAGTTTCAGGGGCAATATAGTGGAAATCCTTCATTATGAAAGAAAACATATGGCTTTTCCACATGACATAGTTTTACTACTTACAACTTACGTTTTTTGACAGTCCAACATCTCAAGTCGTCCGAACGATGATTCGAAGATGTTATGCTATAACGAAACCTAGACAAGGAACCTAGACTGGCAACTTAAGGTGAGTGAAAAACTTTCAAATCTAAATTAGCATATTGGCAAATACGTACTCAAACTAAACTCGCTGACGAGCACGTGGGTTTATAGTATAGCGTGAACACGTTGATAAAGAGAGTCGGCTCCAGCGAAGGTAGAGACCCGATTATTCCAAATTGACCCCACCGTGATCGTTCGTCAGTCGAATTGAAATCTCTTCTCAACTTCCCACGGGCCCTTCACCTCCCGTTTCGTCATTACTCTGTCCCATACTTCTCTCTCCTTCCATCAAGTTAGACACGCCCTTCACCCCTTTCATAGGCGCTAACGACCTTAGCCACTGACACACCTCCAAACAGAGCGATATACAATGATACCCACCCCTTCCTTCCCTTCATCCTACCTCCATCCCTGATGTCTTATAGACGTCCTCTGCCTTTATCCTTAGTACCGCTCCCCCTTGCTTGCGACCCTGCATCCTTCCCCGTGCCTTCAACTCTTCCGACCCAAGCAGCCCACTCCTGTTTCAATTTTAATGCTCCTTAAGTCCTTCTCCCTCCGCATGACCCTTTACGTTCTCCATCCCTTTTCTCTCTTCCCCACAGCCGCTCCTTCTTCATTCCTCTCTCCACTCGCTCCGCCCTCTTGCGTCTGTAGGCTTCAACTCTTCCTCATCGCCTAATTCTCCCCTTGACGGAGGCTTTGACAGCCCCCATTCAAGTCCCGGCCTTCAAATTTCACAAGTTTCTCCCCCTTCGTCTCCCTCTCCCCATACCCCGAGCTGGATTTCTCGCGTGTATGCCTGTCATTCAACCCACCCACCTCTTCCCCCCCCCCTTCATGTCTCACGCCACTCCCCTTCTCGGGGACATGACCAAGGCTGCAGCGTCACAGACGCGAGCGCATACAAAACGGAGATGATTGAATTTTGCCAGCCTCATTAAACTTCATTTTCGGAATTCGGTTACAATGCACGGGCGATAGAGAAAATTTTGATCCTTAAAGGCGTGAAATTGAAGCGAGAGATGCGAATTCCTCTCCGAAACTTGGAAGTGCCTTCCGGGGATTCTCGCTGGAGTTTTGTGTACTTTCCAGATCCCCCACGAAGTCGGAAATTTGTTTTATTTTGTCCGTCAGCCGTTCTGTAAACAAAATAGCGGGCACAGTCTCAACCTCAAGGGTTAGAAACGTCGAGGACACCTTGCTTGAAAGCTTCATTGATCCCACCTAAATAACGTTTTGGAATGTAACTTCTATTGGAATTATAAATTCTTCATGGCATATTGTTCAGCAATGGTGTACGCCTATATATAACGTATGTATATATACACACAAATATTGTTTGCCGTATGGCGGGATTTCGTGTTTGAATATATATATATATATATATATATATATATATATATATATATATATATATATATATATATAAAATCTCATAACCGCCTTCCCCACCTTTCCTGTGTTGGTCTTTTATGTGTTTTCCTATCCCCTTTCCTTATCTTATAGGTGGAAGAAGGGACTATTTAGTCTCAACCTCGCCCAATTAAGTCGATAATAAATAAATAAATAAATAAAATAAATATCTGTCTATTTCTATGTGCGAAAATAATATATATATATATATATATATATATATATATATATGTCTATCTATCCGTTCTGCAGTCTAGCTCTCTAATCTTGGATGCCTTACATAGTAATTCAAGATTTTTTAAAATGTTCTGAACGTCTTCCGAAAACTAGTCGGTCCTTAATTTACTTTCTAGATCCAGTCAATTAATTCTTGTTTTTCTATACTGTCTCACCCCAATTCAATCAACAATTTCGTCCATATACTTCTTTGACAAGTCTCGCTCCCCTACGATTCAAGAGATGAAGAACTATTTCATTAAACCTGCCTCATGAGGATCCCAGATAATGGGATATATTATAATGTGAATAAAATGCCTTCAAATTATGACGACATGTAGAATTATTTCATATAAAAAGGCATAGGGACAATATTAAAACCTTCTTCAAGTCGAGATAGAGATTTATAACATGAAGTGCTGATGTAGAAGAAATAATGAATCCACCTATATATATGATGAATTATAAAACGGAAAAATAATTATAATTTAAATTAAGCACATTTTAGTCATAGGGTATTTAAGTGACCTAAAACAAAGGGCTGAACTATTCATCGAGTTCACTAAATTATTTAAAAGTTCTGGAATTAATTTACTGCCAGGTAAATTTTTAAGTTGGCATTTCACATTTGAAAAATCAGAGAAACCGTTAAGTTTATTTCGTGCTGGTACTAACGAAGAATCATCTTCACTCAATAAATAACTTTCAGTAACCATGGGGTATGCCATTTAACGTCAGCCAATCAATTTTTTTGCCAGGAAGCCCACGAATATTTATGACTGGAAGTGCATTGTAGAAGTATTATAATAACAGACTCAAATCCAACTATTTTCAGTACCAATTCACACTTACTCAGCGGATGACAGTATAAATCTGAATTTACTGACCCGCAAAAATTAATAATTGCAGAAAATTTAACAAATTTTAAAGGCATTTATTAGTAAAGAAGAATAATGATAGTCACCCATCCCCATTTCTTCCGCATTATTAAAATATTTAGAAGAAACAGAAATTAAACCCTTAATTTCTAAAATCATTCTTGTCCCGTAAGAGAAATACGAATCGTATAAAGTTTTCAGCTTACACTAGAGCCACCAGTATCATTATAAATTATAATGGTACCTGATGTGAGAGAAAATGAAACTAATGAAATTCTCAAGTAGTCTCTTTCAAAGCAATTAAATCATTACTCGGGAAAAAAATGAATTTATGTCAGAGATATAATAGCTCAAGATCCTGTAAAATATCAACTTGGCTTTCATACTAACAACGCCAATTTTGAGAATAAATGTGTATAAAATCTTTAAGATAATTAAGAAAAATAAACATTTAAGGAGAGAGGAGGACAAATTTAAAATTCACCAGCTGGTAAGAATTTTAAAAGTCAAAGTAATCGTCACTTTAATAAAATTTCGTTTGCCAAATTTTGCTAGCTACTTTATTTGAAGTATTTGTGCGTGTAAAATTTTATTCAATAATAATTGTGAAGCATGATTCCTAATTTCTTTCTTACCTTGTTTTTTACTTTTAATAATTATCTCAATGATAACGTATACACGTTTATTAATAAAGGGCTAGGAGTCATTTAATCATTGTGCCGGGGAAAAGTTTTCAATTTTTTTCTCTTGAGTGCGAATAATATAAATTGGAAATGAAAGTATTCACGAAGTATCAGAAAGGGCAATCTAGATGCTACATTTCTACATCTACATAATACCCCTCAAGCTGCTACAAGGGCGCGTGGCAGAGGGTGTTAGTTTACTACCTGTGAAAGGGAACGAAACCACATGCAAATTCAACACATCCATGCAAACGTAGACCCACAGTGGCGTATACATTCATTCAAAAATCCTTTCAACTTACACGCACCTTACAACATCATTTCCTCTTCCATTCCTTCTCCACAGTTTTTAGAGATTATGGAGGATGCATAACTTTGCTTTGTTAAATGCCAGTTACACTGCACCCTTCAGCTTTTCTCCCAGTAACTAGAGAAAACTATTGATTTCATATGGAGTAGTACAAGAATCCTTCAAAGAGTTATGGAAAGAAATGCAAAAAATGCATTCCTCTTATCTGACCATGTCTTATAAGAAAAATGCAACCACACTTTGAAGTATTGTTTTTCAATTTTCTCTTCACGAACTTCCACGGATTACAGGTAACTTTGAAAAGGCGTCCAAATAGAACGGCTGAGTCAACCAAAAACACCTAGAAGCTGGGAAATTACCGCAGTTTTTCGATGTTAATAATATTTTTGCACAAAATTCGCTTATCAAATTATATGGCTATTGGACGTTTGTCCTTGTTTTGTGTTATGTTTGTAAGTTTTAAACAAGTAAAAGTACGAATGAAAAATGATTTGAAAACATGTTTCTATTTTAGGCATTATCCAGAAAACTTTGTATCTATAAATACGTACATACTATATGACGTGACAATCGTCTATTATGGTTACATGTAGCAATTTTGAATACTCTGGCATATCTTAATTTCATTTATCAACATAGCCATTAATGCCGCAGAAAATATTTCAAATATTTCTATCATTCACGTGCATTATACCCTTCTTTTCTCTTCTATTTCCTACTTTCCCCACTAAATCAACAGCAAAATAACTTCCTCTGGTTAGGACTTGATTCGCTTATATTTTTTTATTTCCCCATCCATTCAATCACACCCTTTGACTCGCCACCCATTAACTGTTTGACTGGCTCCACATGTTAAAATTCTATCTTAAAATCTGATCATTATGATAAAATTGGAAATGTCAACTAACGAAAACATTTGCCCATCCATTTCATCGGCAAAGCAACAATATTATTTCGCAGTACTCAAGTTATCCCTCATTTGACTTTACTTCCATGATCTAATAATTAGAGGTAGTATTAAATCTTCTTAGAGCTCCCTGGTAATATTAATGGGATATGGTTGAAAGAACAGAGTTAATTTAAGTCAAAAGTTGCCTAATGAAATGTTACTTGAACGAAATGAACCAATGAATATTTAAAATAAATATAAAAACATTATCACACTATCTATATGAAATCCCATTGAAATTAAAGAATACATAAAAAAAATTCGAAAAATTGGACCATAAAACGAGAGATCTTCATAACCGTGGTCTAAATGTCTGTATTTGTTTAAACCGCGATGAAGATGTCACAAAAAGCAGTACTCCTTCAGTTAACACAATCTACTCCGTAATTGAATAGTGAATATTTAAAAAAAGATAATTTGAAACGACGTATTAACTGAAATTGATTTGTTCCTCGTGAGTTACCTTGGAAAAATAGCGAGAATAATAACATTCCTATTATATAAACGCATTAAAATTTCGAAACCAGATGACCGGTGTCAGACGCTGAGAAACGGAGACAAATGAGCCTCTACGTTGCCGTGAAATATATTCGTATGAGTCGGAATCTTAGAATTCTGTGAAATACTGATGGCAGAGGTGAGGTAATTAGGTTGGTGTTGAGCGAGAAAAATAGAGAATCCGCCAGCCCTGAAATCCCCCCAGAAAGGTATTAGAAAACGGGAATAGCGGAAACAAACGTCTAAAAGTCTCGGACTCGAAATGGGTGTCCATTAAACTCGTTTGTTTGCAAAGCCTACAGGAACAGAAGTCGTCTCCGACTCAAAGAGCAAATGCTGACATAGTCCTGTCAGTGTTTCCACCTTTCACTTTGCTGCCACCACGACTTCCAGTCAAATATCACCCGAGACGTACTCCTTTCACCGATCTCCTTAACCCCGTGTCTTTCCCTCGATCCTTCCACCTCCACCGTTCACCCAGGAGCCCCGCAAATGAAAACGTTCGCGGCAAAAGCGAATAGAAAATTTCCTTACCGTGGGATACTGAAATATTCAAAAAGGATATCAATCTCTTAGAGAGAGAGCACGACTGTCCCCAACGGTGGTTTCCCCTGACCCCTTACTCCCGTTTACCCACCAGTTCCCCATCAGGGAGAGTGCCACTCCCGTCCTTCTACCCTTCCTCCGAATGTGTCCCACCCACACCCTTTTACCAGCATTCACATATAACTGCTATCTCCCTTCTATCGCGTGACCCGGTGAACCTTCCGAAGTTGGGCTACTCCAACTTTCTATCCGCGGGGTGAAGGCGTTAGGGGTGGATGCAGATGTAGGAAACTGGGAACGTTTGCCACTCCTCTTGAAAGGAAGGGAAAATGTTGGTCCATTTGTTAAAGATGAATATTTGATTCTGAGCAATAATAAAAGCAATAATAAAATTAGACATTTAGCAACAATGACGCCATAAGCATGCTCTTTATTTCCCTCATTTCCTAAGATAAACCTTATTTATTTCGTAATATTGAATTAAGGATAACAGCTATGGGACTCAACAGACAACATTGGCATTTTCAGTTATTCTAACCATCAAAAGTAGGTTATGAAACATCCCGAACAATCATTCCCTTCTGTGCATCATGAGACGACCTTGTTTGAATTGCATTATTTTCTCCTACATTTCTTCGTAACTTTTGCCTTCCTTCATACTATTTAAAAATCCTCAATTCATTCTATCCCCACTCAGCTTACTCAGCTTTGTACTTTCTATCATGGCCTTATACATTCCATTACCTTTAAGCCATTTCCTCCAGCCATTTATCCGTTTTTTTTTGTCGGATTTTCGCCATCAATTTCTTCTTTTATTTAATTTTTACCCACCATATTTAAAATTTCTCCATTTTACATCTTCTCTGTCTAACCCATTCCTTCCACTCTACCTCTCAAATCTCTAGCCTCAAGTACGATTCTCCGGAATCATCAAGTGCTAATAAAATTTAGCTAAAATAATAAAGGTAAAATTTTTACTGACCACACGTATATATTGGCGCTGTGACAATGTGATAGGCATAGAGAGAAGCTTTTCAGTTATGGATGTGGTGAATAATTGAAAATGCAAAAGGACAGAAAGGTCCTTTTTACATTTTCAATTATTCACCGCAAGAGTGAAGAAACACTGGGCATGGTGGGGGAGAGGAAAGAATTGCTGGGAGAAATTCAAAGGAGGCATGATAAGTGGATGTGGAGAATTTTGATTGACGATGGAGTGTCGAAGGCTGTGATAGAGGGAAGAGTGCTAGACAGGTCAGGTTGGGGTAGGGAAAGGACAGACACGTTGGATGGAATGAAGGGAGGCGGCATTTATATGAATTTGAAGGAGGTTCTATTGTAGTTTCATGTGGGGTTGCGTGATGTTAAATAAAGTTCAAAAGTTTTGTCCGTTTCCACTCAAATCAGCAATGATGTTGAAAAGGTATTATTATCCCCATCGCACTACGTTAGGCGAGACCATGTCAATAAAGATGGAGAGGTTAAGTGTAGAACAGATATATTTAGGAAGTTAATATTTCCACGAACGATAAGGGATCAGTAACGCTGTTCGACCGGGGTAGGGGTAAAAAATATTCGCGTCAAAATGAGTCTGGCGGTGGCTTGCAGTGTACCCAAAAAATACTAAATACAACGAACCAACTATGTAGAGTGTCAGGATAATAATTCACATCTTGGGTAAAAAGCCACAGAAAATCGAATAAATACTCCTGAATACTCAAAATATATTATATCCACCCCGATCTCTATAACAAATTAGAGCGAGGTGTCATAAGCAGAGTACAGAGAATCCTGGTGCCATGGAGGATAATGTGAGCATAGTGACCGTGCAAGCTGTTGCAATTTTAACATCATCGCGACCTCGATATTGCATTCCCGTTAACAGCTACCTGGGCGACGTGAAATTCAACCTGAACCGATCGCATCGTGCCCACGTTCGGTAATCTTCGTCGCGCTCGGCTTTATGAAGGTATACCTGACGGCTCAAAGTGAATTCATTCCTGGAAAATTCATTATTTTCCCTGCCCTTCATGCCCCCTTCCCACGAGATTCCAGGTCATCATGACCTTACGGTTGAACCTCCACTAGAGTCGACCCGTAATTGCTTTAACGGAAAATTTAAAAATTTAGGAGTGGCGGACCGTGTTTTTTCGCTTGTAAGCTGACACTGAAAGGCGGTGACGCGCGGGGGATTATTCGCGCGTCATTAGTTAGAAGTCACCTCTTCGAAAGATACTTCAACGTCATATAACCACGAAAAGAAATGACCGTGATGGGGATACGAAAAAAACTATTATTATAGAAGACCCACCAAAACGCTGTAGAAAACAGGTATCATGAAACCTTTTAGCAAGGTAGAGATCGACGGTGATAGCTTGCGACTCCGAAGGCCCTGGGGAGGGGGAGATTTAGGTGAAAGCGGTTTATCTGACAACCATGATGAAATGATTGGACTGTGGCTTGGGTCCACATCTACATCTATACACTACTCCGCAAGCCGTCGCAGTGACGTGTGGCAGTGAATATTAGGTCGCATGCCATTCTACCTCTACTTCACCATTTCCGCATACATATGATCCTCCTAGATTCAACGAAAATACGCGTGGACGAGAGCGACAGGATACCATTCAATCAACATCCGCCGTACTTATTACAAATATGATATTGTTAATACTACTCCAGTGACTACACTAAGAAGGCAAATAAGGACGCCAGATGGTGACGCCTAAAATAAGTAAGGGTGGACTCACATGCAACACAGTTACTAATTATTAAAGTAGCATTTCATTAATGTTGGACGATCACAAATACTTTAGCTCTATAACTTTATTTACACGACACTCCACCACCCGTCCAGGGAAGGGTGACAGGTGGGGCTGGCGTCTTAACGTTTAAGACGTCAACCAGAGAGTAAGTTGAGGAGGGATGTGACTTTTTTGCCAATATTCCCAACTATTTTCACCAGTGCCTCCCCATTTTCGTCTTAGTGTTTCCTTATGTTCTTGTACCGAATAGCGCTCATGAAAAACGAACGCTTGAATCTTACTTTTCCTTCAGTTGGGCATTGCGTATATCTCACTTATTTTGTGAGAATTTTCTGTACTGCCTATTTCATTGGTGGGCCGAATCATATATTCTATATCGGACTCAAAATCACACGATTAGTACCTCTGCGACAGGTTTAATTTAGCTCTGAGTCTCCAGATACTAAAAGTTCTTATTCTTTTTCTTGTAGTAAATGTGTACGAAGTTTTCACGAAACTGGCTCCCTTTTTTTCTAGTTAAAGTCTGTAATCGGTGGTTTTGATATGGATATCATGTGCTAGTCACATTCTTTGTGGGGTGTTACTAAAGAAAATTAGCACGTCTCTTTCACTTTTTCATCCGCACATTTTTGAACCTATTTTTAATGAAAGCCAGCTTCTTTAGGGCCTCGCCGCAAATCTTATGTTTACCCCATAAAAATCGGATGCGATTATGTAGGAAGAGGAATAAGGCAATTGAGGGGCATATACGAGGGTCATCCGGAAAGTAGTACCCGTTCGTGCCGCATGAAGTGCTGACGACGCGAGTAGCCGCTGGACGAGGTCAGATAGCTTCAGTGGCTTGTCTGCCTTCTCTGAGCCAAGTTGCGTGACGCCAGCATTGCCTGTGTTGTTTCTGTGATTGTTTACAATGTTTAAAAAAATTGAGAACGCCGCCAGTTGTGAAGTGAGGGCAGTGATTAAATTCCTCAATGCAAGAAACGTTCGCCCATGTGATATTCATCGCCAATTAAAGGAGGTGTATGGAGACAATGTAATGGACGAGTCGTCTGTTCGGCGGTGGTGTCGCAACTTCAACATGGGGAGGGGGAACACACACGACGATGAGCGTTCGGGGAGACCGTCTGTCATTACAGACCAACTGGTGAGCTCAGTTGACGAATTCGTGAGGAACGATCGGCGCGTCACAATTGATGACATCTGTGAGCATTTTCCCAATGTTTCTCGAACAATTGTTCATGAAATTGTTAAACACCATCTGCATTATGCAAAAATTTGTGCAAGATGGGTCCCTCGCATGCTTACAGATGAGCACAAAACCAAGCGTATGGCTGCAGCACTGACGTTTTTGGGACGTTATTCTGATGAAGGAGACTCTTTCTTGACTCGCATAATTACTGGTGACGAAACATGGGTTTGTTATGCATCACCTGAGAGTAAACGACAGTCAATGGAGTGGCATCATGCTCATTCACCAAACAAACCAAAAAAATTCAAGACAGTTCTGTCCACCAGGAAACTCATGGCAACCATTTTCTGGGATCGACGAGGTGTATTGCTTATTGATTTTATGGCCCGTGGAGACACTATTAATGCCAATGCGTATTGTGAAACATTAAAGAAATTACGGCGGGCAATACAAAATCGGCGGCGAGGTCCATTGTCTACTGGTGTCATTCTCGTTCATGACAATGCCAGGCCTCATGCAGCTGGGATAACACAAAAACTTTTGCAGCAATTCAAATGGGAAACTTTCGACCATCCACCGTATAGCCCGGACTTGGCCCCTTCAGATTTTCATCTCTTTACAAAGCTTAAAGACTTTTTGGCAGGAAAAAGATTTGACAGCGATGAAGAACTTAAAGAAGGAGTGACCCTGTATCTCAATGAGCTGGCGGCGAAGGACTATGCAGCAGGAATACAGAAACTTGTCACACGTTATGACAAATGCCTTAATTTGCTTGGAGATTATGTTGAGAAGTAGTTTAAAGTATCCTCTTTCAAATAAAATTTTTTATGTTTGTTAATATTTACTTTTGTGTCTTTATTTCACGAACGGGTACTACTTTCCGGATGACCCTCGTAGAATATACTTAGGATGTATTTGTCTGTTTCGTAGATATTGAAAAGGTGTTTCATAGAGTGAATTGAGAAAAACTAATGAGTATGTTGCTGAAAATAGGAATAGATTGGAGGGACAGGAGACTAATCCGCAACCTGTACACGTCTCAGACTGCTCAGGTGCGAGTGGGGAACGGAGAGTCCGGATGGGCAGTGTTAGGAAGAGGGGTAAGGCAGGGTTGCCCATTGTCACCGGTGCTGTTCAACGTATATGTGGAGGAAATGATTAAAGAGGCATGGGAAGAACTGGAGGTAGGAATTAAAGTCGGAGGGGAATTCGTAAAATCAGTTAGGTTTGGTGATGAGCAAACTCTAGTTTGTCAGTCAGCCAAGGGATTGTAAACATTGCTGTGTGAAGTTCAAATGAAATGTGATAAATATGGGATGAGAATCCATAAAAATACAACAAAGGCTATGCGATTTACAAGAAAGAGAAAGGTTAAACTTAATATTAAAATAGGAAGGCAAAAACTAGAGCAGGTGGAACAGTTTACGTATTTTGGAAGTGTTTTGGACCAAAATGGTCAGAGTAGTAGGGATTTAAGGGGAAGGATTGCATAGAGCCTTTTACAAGAGAAGGGGCTTGATGACAGGGACGTTCGGTAAGGATGTTAAGAAAATGCTCAGCCGTGTTTTGGTTAAAACTTTTATTAGAAGCATGGTTATATACGGCACGGAAACATTGTCATTGAAGCAGGATGATAGTAGTCGATTGGAGGCATTTGAAATGTGGGTTTGGAGAACAATGGAGAGGGTGAAATGGACGGAAAGGAAAACGAATGATGTAGTGCAAGGTATGGTGGGCGAGGAGACGGGATTGTTGGGAGAAATCACATGGAGGCAGGAAAAATGGATGAAAAGCACACTGATTGGCAGTGGGATGTTGAAGACTGTAATAGAGGGGAGAATGTTGGGCAATGGAGGAAGGGGCACGAATAGGATAGGGATATTAGACGGGATGAAGGGAGGAAGGAAGTACACAGATATGAAGCGGGGCTCTTTGTAGAGTAGGATGTTGGGTTGTGTTTTGTTAGGATAAACAGAATATTTAATTGTTAGTTTTGTCCATCAAAAACCTACCTTAACCAGTAGATTATCTAATAATAATTATTCACGTAAATAAGAAAAAGTAAAGGACCTATAACACTACTCTGAGGGACGCCAGTTTTTATATGTACATTAGATCTTAAACCATTATTTGCGGTTATTAAGGAAATCCTGACTCTAGTGTACTACATTATCGTTTATTCCGTACCCTCGTCTTGCCTGCGGTGGTTGTTAATCAAGGGACTCTCGTTCTAATTCCTCCAGCAACCCATCAGGCTTACTCTCTTTTCCCAGCAATTTTTCACAAATCCTGCGGACGTTTCCTGACCATTTTCTATTTCAAGAACTAACGTTATATGCCATTAATTCCAAATTATTCCTGCTAATTCTAAAAGCAGTCTGCACAAAATGGAGTAAAATCTCTCTTGCGTACCTTTCCATCACATTTTCCTACCATCCGTCTAATGAAACCTAGCTTCTTTTAAGGCTGGTACGCATATTCTTCTGATGTGTGTAACCCATTGAAGGTTTTATTTAAGGGTATAACGCTAATGTATACATTACTGCGTTTGAAAATCTACTTTCAGAGACCTTGTTGATTCATCTGCAAGCATGGGTAATTTTCATGAGAAATTAAGGGCTTTGATAATTTTTTCCCCTCCAAACGTACTGAGCAGTACCCTATGCCATGGCACTCGCCTCGCAGACCCCCACTTAGTTTATTTAGTGATTTGCTGCAGTGAAATTGTTGATGCCTTATTCTTTGGACCAGCATCTACCCAGTGCCCTGAAAATCATCGCAAGAGCGTGTGGCGGGGACGCCGGGCATACAATCACCAGCCTTTAAGTTGCTGGTAGTGTATATGATACAATAATTGTAATTTTAATGCCTTCAATAACGGCGAAATATGGGTCATAAGGACCTAATTTCGACCCACTCTTCTCTGACAGTTAGATACTTTTATACTTGTATTTCAAACAATGGAAAGGCAATCACAAATATCAAATATCGGGGAGCGGGAGGAGGAAAACCCACTTTGGTGGGAACCGAGCCCTCAATTTCTAAATTAGCGGGCGAATACGTCATAACATCCCCACGCCCCGCAGTAAATGAAACTTCAAATTTAAAATTAATATCAATCTACATTAAAAATTACTTTCAATCAATATTATTAAAACCAACTTATTTCTACTTCACTACCAGTTATTTAAAATTCCTTACGTCTCGCTAAAATTTGGAGCATGCGCTTAGGATTCTCAACAGTCCGTTGAATATGCAATTCTTTTATTCAGAAATTTGAGTGTAAAATATTTCATCGACCAGTAAGCATTGACAACGTATTCAAGCAGAGATAGCCAATGCAAGCCAACTGCGAATGATGCACATCGCTATGAAATATTCAATATCTGAATTATTTGTGCTCGTGAAAGGTCAGTTGAATAAATACCGTCAAACAGAATTTTACAAAGGGGAATGCACATTGTGCCAACATACCGAGCTACCAAATAGAATACGATGAAAAATCGTCCCCAATCATTAATAATCAGATGTTTTTAATATTGTTCTGAAAACTCCCTTCGTCATTTATTCAGTTCTATTTTCCCTTGTATTATTTCGTTTAATAATGCTTACTGATAACCTCATTTCAGATTTGTCTTCCCATTCTTTTCTAACATAAGAAATTCTGATTCATTTGAAAAAAAAATTGTGGTCACGATTCACCTTAAATGTTTATAAATAACATGTTTAAGACATACATGAACTCCTTCATTCTGTTTTGTTGAGATTCACTCTACGATAAAAAGCCATCATTATTATTCATTTGCCTTGCATATTATGTTCTGTGATTACTTTATGATGACAGTTACTTCAATCAGTGTTGAGTCTGTATTAGTGAAGCGCTACTAGCCATCGACTTATTACATTTACTACGGATGCAAACTGATATGGCAATATAGTTATTGCAAATAGTTTGCCTTCCATGTTATTTATATAAGATAGAGTACCTCAAAATGTGTTGGAGAAGAAGGACGATATTATAACACTTTTGCCGATTAACAATCAAAGACAGTGGAACATTATTAATGTGTTGATAGTGACTTATCCCGAGAATCGAAAAGTTTCATCACGCATACCTCATTTAAATCAAATTACAGTGGCATACAAACCATAACGAAAAAAAGGCATGAACTGATCTAGTAAAACGGCAGAAGCGAAGACAGTTCATCTATCCCCTAGCGCTTTTGTCGGAACCTGCCAAGCCGACTTATGCAGGAGCACGGATATAGTTTCCACGAGTTTTCCATTTTTTGCAGAAAGACTGTGCACCAGCCCTTAAGAAACACCAGGCCAGGGAATGGTATTTAATGAAAGATCATTTCCTCTAATCGTTTCTTTGTACTTTAAATTCCTATCCCCTTGTGGTGAATTGCGGTTATACTTTTGGCCCTCCCATTACATTATCATTTTACAAAATTTCACCATTATTTTTTCATCAAAGGGTTTTCACTATTTTTGCACAACTTAGTCTAACTCCTAAATTTTATAGATAATCATATTCTCAAATCTTCTAATAATCCCTTGAAAAGATTTTAAATGCTTTATCGGATGCTTATCGGACGTTCCACAGGCTCGCTGCTTTTATTTGATATCGCCCCTGTCAGCTGGTGTTTCGCCTTCATTTACCATCTCATCTTTTTCATCGTTTCATCTCCATTTACCTATCTTTATACCTTAATTTGCTTGTATAATATATTTTTAACAAGTAACGCCAGCACCACATTTCAAAATCTCACAGTTTTTTGTTAAATTTTACCAGAAGAATATTCTGACCTCTGTCCCGTACGTTGCAAAGCTCCACAAAAAGTTTGTATAAAACCTTTCTTAATAACTGCTCTATTTCCACTGCATCTTAGAATCCTAATTTCCATATGAAATGCTTCTTTGTCTTCGGGCATCCTGGCTTTGATGCACTAATAGCTTTTTCCAATGGATATTACTTCGCCAAAGGTAGCAGATTATTTTAACCTAGATCGATTTTCCTCCATCTCTGCTGGCATAATTTCTCTCTTTTCCCCAATCCGTTCAAACCTTTATTTTTTTACTCTGTATTTTCAGTTCACATTTTTCCTTTGGTAATTTGTTTGAGTCCGAGAGAGATTTCCAGCTCCTCATTATTTTCTGTGTCTCACGTAATATCGATCAAGAATCTGTAAAGTTTAATACATAAATGTTGAATAAAAACGGTGAGAAACCACCCTCTTAAATTACTCGATGAGAAAATTTTGCTTCAAGCATCTTCCGCACCATAAGCCTTAGTTCATGCTTATGCTATGAAATATTTGTGCATCTATTGCTAAAATCTGTAAAAGAGTGAAAGGAAAACTACTCACGTTGCTGACTGGTAGCTGAAATAATATGGGGATGGGGATAGTACGGTGGCTAATGTACAGGCTTCCCACAGAGAGGGCCTGCGTTCAAATCCTGGAGACAACAAATATTCCTCAGCGGTATCCCGATCCTTACTTGAGGTGCTTTGTGGAGGGCACTTTGAGTGAGTACGACGTCCGTCGGATGGGACGTTAAATTGCGGACCCCTCGGCGCTTTTCGACAAGAGTAGGCTAATGCCGACGCCGGGTTTCTCTTCACCCTTCCTTTCCCATCCATCCCTAATGGCGCAAATGACCTTAGCTGTCGGTCGCCTCCCATTAAAACTACTACCACTGAAATAACAATCCTGAGTGTCAGAATGTGTGACGCATTCTCAGAATGAGACGCTAGAGATCTTCAAAAACAGCGAATATTGAAATGTACGTGTCGTCTAGAAAAATAGCCAATAACCAGAGGTTTAAGGCAACAGGAGCTAGTCCCATCCACGCATGCACACTCTTCCACTCCATGGATGTGCGGTACGCACAGGAATGTCCGTCAAATGAAATTTTCTGAAATATTTTCACCTCCCCATTTTTTTCAATGGTTTAGCGAAATAATTTTTAATTTAATATTGAGAATAGATAATTGAATTTACATAAATTGGCGGGTAAAATTCCTCAATTTTCGTCAAAATTAAAATATATGATGGCCTTATTTTCCATTCAACACGTTTCACAAGAGAATAAATGGGATTTCAAAACTTTTTTCTTTTGCGCATTATACATATCCAGGCCACGCTACAAGAACGTTCACACGCCCTACCAACTGTTTACCTGTCCATTAAATTTCTTTTCTATATTCATGTTTTAAGCTATCACTAATTTAGGTTCCCCCTGCAAAAATCTCGTATGAATCTGAAATTTCAATGATGCAAATTGAATGAAGCTCATTAAAATTTTATCTAGAATCAGAACCATATATGGGATCTTTCGCTAGATCAATCTGAACTTAATTGATCTCTAGCAATGAGATAAATTAAAATTTGACCTAAATTTATTATTGTAATAATATGATAGATTTAGGCATTGTCTAAGCCTTAAGCGTTTTTTGATTTAAAAACTAAAGATAAACATTTAAACTAATGAAAAAAATTGAAATACGAGGGCAAGTCAATAAATACTACTACTCAGTATCTCGCAAACCTGGATAGAGGTCACAATAAACAAAGTAACTTCTTGAAATTTATTTCACTTTTCTAATGTTCACCGTGTACAGTCAAACACTTATTTCATATTTTCATAACCTTTGAAAGCTGGCTGCAAAGAAGCCTTTTGTTTACTCTTGCAACCAATGAGTAATCTCTTGCACTACGGCATTGTCATTATTTTCAAAAAGTCCGCCACCCAAATGATTAAAGAACAGTGGATGTATACATTGTGTTTCTGTATTTAATGATTTTTAAGGGGCCTGTACAGATAAAAAATCACTGAGGGTTAAGTCAAGACTGTACTGTGGATGTTTCATACATTCTTAATGAACTGTTCGTAATAGTTTCTGTGTTTCTCTTGCTAAAGATTGCGACTTCTTTATCGACTTACTCTTAAAATAAGATTCGTTGCCCCTAAGGGGATCACGTGAAAAAAAATTAGACATGTAATATGTTTATTTGAGATATAACCAACCGCTATAATATAAAATAATATACAATTTTTGGAACTCAAAATAGTTTCAAACGGCTCTTCACGACTAATGTGACTAACAGTCCATGGACTCTAAATACATATATATTTTTAATAATAAAGTTCTCCGAACTCAGAATTAGATGTATACAAGGTTTAAAATTAGATGAAAAGAAATGTTTACATTACGTCAAGAAATTTAGTGTCCGATTCATTGAATGAAGGGAAAAAGAAAATTATTGCTCTATAGAAAATTTATTTATCCAATGCATATCCTATACATACAAATACAGAACACAAGTCGCACTTCAGCCATAGCCTTCAGCTAAACTTGCTTTGAAGTGAACCAACGACTCTGCCTCTTTTCATCGTAATTACTATTCATTAGTCGTTATATCCAAAATCTTGAACTATTCATGTCACTCTAATTTAATACATGAGGCACCAGCACCATGCCTAAATGTATCGAATCCAAAAAAATTTGAATTGATGCCAGTCACAGTTCGACAACTCATTAGTTGAATTTTAAATGAACATCAATAGCTAACCTTCAATATTCATACCGTTAAATGCAGGGGTTCCAAAATTAATTTTCCAGGAAAAATTTCATTTCTTAACTGATTGCGTATTAAACTTCAGGGAGAGGAATTTCCGCTTCAAATTAAACGGGACGCAACTTTCGAAATATTAAGATTTTCGAAACAAGGGCCCCTTAATTACCCCCCATCCCCAAGACATCAAGAGCAAGATTTCACGTTGAATTGGATTCAAGTATTCGGAGCACATACACAAAATCCCTGCAAGCTTTCAAAAAAATACCCAATTCGATTTCCATAGCCTATTTTATTGAAACCTTTACTTCAAACACAGGGTTTGAAAACAGGTGTCAAAACAAAGATACATACGAGTCAATTTTACATTTAAATTAGCTATATTGTCATTGCATTTAAATGAGCTAAATTTGTGAAACGTTGTTATGACAAACTGAGTAGCATATCAATATTACTGTATACTGGAATCTAGGCTGGATCTGTAGAGAGGATCTTGGCTGGGAATCACTCACGGAGCGAATGCTAAATAACATTAAAACTCTTGCGTAAATTGGAAGGATGTCTCTTTAGCAAATGATGTTGAAAATGTGTTATAAGTCCCATCGTTTTACGGTAGGAGAGATCATTGCAAGGAAATTCAAGAGATTGAGCGCAGAACCGATAGGTATAAGACGTCATTTTTCTCACGAACAATAGACATGGGATACTATTGAATAATTGAAAAAACTCCAATAGCCGTAAACAGTTTACCTTTCAAAACAGCGTACAATGGAAATTAGTTGGCTAACGCCACAAAGTCAAAGGATAGGGTAAAGGGTAAATAAAGAAAGGGAAAGAAAGGTCAATACGAATACGCGTATTTCGACCACAGAGTAGCCCTCTTCAGCGTACTGAAGGTAAATCGTCACGACAACAAGAGTTGAAGCGAGTGCTCACCTTTCACCCTTCTTTCTATTTCTTTATTTACCCTTTACCCCATTCTTTGTCTTGTGGAGTTTGCCAACTAATTTCCATTGTATCCTGTTCTGAAAGGTAAACTCTTTACGGCTATTGGAGTTTTTTCAATTATTCAATACTATTAGCCATAAGAACTCAATTCATTTATCATGAGATATAATACTTTAGTATCCTGCAAGCCACCGCTATGGTGTGTGGAAGAGGGTAAATACACACCCGACTAATTTTGACCAGATTATTTCACTCCTACCTCGAACACTTCTCGAACTCTCACTCATAAGTGAAAAAGCATGATGTGATCACAAACATCCGAGATGCTATTCTCATCTTAAGGCCGAGTTGAGACAACTAAAAAAACATTTCAAATTCCATACAATACCTACGATATCTCTCTTCCGACTCATGATATTTGTGGTTCACAGACGAAAAGACAGGCTGATAAACTGTTACAGGAATTTCGTAAGAGGTGAAATATGCCATCTTGTTATTTTAGGACAGACCCTTTATAAGGGCGACTCACAACTACTGGCTACTAAAATATTTTGTCGATCGGATTCCATTTTCTTCCACATCCCATCCAGGCAAATTTTTTACGCTTTCAACTAGTGTGACTTCCCTTAAACGTTCCCATTTAACCATAACTCAGGGCATAAATGGATCTAATAGGTACAAAAAGATTAATACCATCTTCCTCACCTTCACGCACCCGCAATGAATATGGTGCAACTGTGACAGTAATATTTGTGAATATTGAATCTTTACACTGCGCTGAACCATTGTCAGCGGGATTAATTATAAAAACGCGAATAAACGTAGATTGTGTAAAGAGAAACAACTCTAGACCTTCTGAACCGGATGATTTGATCGATCAACTAAAAACAAAGACTATCAAATCAACCACATCAACATCAAATTAACTTTTCTCACGTACCGAGTATTCCGTACTTGGGTATTAAAATAATTTAAATCAGATATGTGATCATTTAATTTCAAGCAGGTAAAATATGAATCCATGCTGTTTCCGGGAATTACCGTCGCGTAGTTTAGTTGATGGAAAACTGTTTCGCCCCCAGTCCTGGAGGCGTCTTCAGGTCTAAGTACCTCCCGACGCCTCCAGGACTGGGGGCGAAACAGTTGTCCATCAACTAAACTACGCGACGGTAATTCACGGAAACAGCATGGATTCATCAGATCGACACCGCGGAAGCCAAAGGATCAGGTAAAATATATTGTCTTTATACCTAGCCCTGGATAATAAAGTGAATGTCTCGTATTTTCATTCATTATAAAATCGTGCAAGTAATCCTACAAAAAAAAGAACGATACAAAGTGCCAATCTGTCACCCCTTAGCTGACGCGGACTACCACTACTGTAACATCCTTGATCGTTTAGCCTACAGCGCCTTTCAGGAAACCATGCCCACAATCCTATTTACTTTTCCGGCGAAAAAATATTTTTTGAAGCATCCAGAATGCACTTTTTCGGATCAGTTATCGAATTTGCGAATGCTCACTGATTCCCACACCATGATTATAATTCTGAAGGTGTTTGGTTACATTGCCTTGCCGTATCCCTCTAATTGATCAAATATTTTAAATACATAAAGTTTCTCTTACCTTCACAGACATGGCAAACACGAAACGCAGAAATTCATTCTGAAGACGAAGTCCTTCCAGATTTCTCAAATCCTCCACAAGGTTTCAGCCTTCCTGAACACTCTCCTTCACTCTGAACGGTGCACTCTTCTCACTGCGAATGAACGTTCACGTGTGGTGCAGATGAATATATAAGACAGTGAGTTGACTTTCAGCTCAATGACTATGGTTTACAAAATTCAAGGAGACGGAGCCACCTATTTTGCCCAAGAGAGGAGAACGAACAGCAAGGCAGTCAAAAAATGTATATGGGGGAGATCAAACGCTAGGTCGAATTCCGCCTTGCACTGGAAGCGTTATAATGCGTAATGAAGTCGCTAGACAAATTCACATTTGACCGCGGAACTCCGTGGGACATTTAGTCGAAAACTTCCGATATCAACGATAAAGGATGAGAATAAAATAACGTTTGTCCGACCGCGCTAAGATGGAAAGGTGTTTGGGGTCAAGTGTAGTCTTGTGTGTATGGTAATTACCCCTTCTAAACACCCTAGTGGTGACTTGTAAGGTACTTAATAAAACTACATTCTTTATGTTAAACCTCAAGCATCAACTTGTAACTTCATCCACAATGGGAACAATATTCTTGATTTATTATCAACGACGGTATCCAAAAACTTGTTAGATAGAGAAACTATTAAACGAGTTAACAACCACAGAGTGGTAAATGCTAATTTTTCCCTACATGAGGTGATTTATGAATAATACGATTAATAGAAAAAGTAACTCAGTTTGATAACTGGGACTATAATGTCTTAAAGTGCGTATTATAGAGTTCGTTTGTAAATTTAAAGGAATTTAGTAAACACCGAAATACTGAGGAGACGTGTAATTAATTCCTCGACACCACATGCTCAGCAGTCAATAATTTCCTTCCCGGTAAATTTATAAAAGATAACACGGAACCTACATGATACAACGCGGATGTTAGAATGTAATTGCGACGTCAAATGGTATGCCACGCAAAGATTAAAAATATGCAGAATGATATCTACATTGACGAACTGGTTGAGATTATTTACGATTATAAAGTACAAGTACGAGTACTCGTATCTAGGGCGAATTCCAAAAAGGAATTTTCCCTAAAAAGTTAGGTGAATTGGAAAGGAAAACATTAGAAACTTTTTTTTATTTTCACCCACGTCGAAAGAAATTTTACTTTATTTGAGCTTTATCAACTTCGAGATGACACAAAAGAAGAACTATATAGAGAAGACGCACCTGACTAATGGCCATTCAAACTTTCCTGTGTAATCAATAGACCTGTTAACTTTAATAGAATAGTAATTCAGTGATGCTACTCAATTCTATCAAAGCATGTCTATCACAGGAGTTGATAATTTCAAGTATAACTGATGGTTATCCGCATTCTAAAGGAAGCGGGAAAATAACCAAACTGGCCGATAAAAAGTAAGGAGGAGTGGAAGCAAGTACAAATATACTTTAAGACAGCGTTGCTGGAAGAAGTCACAAAAGAGGAAGACTGACGGATGGAGGGAAACTCGGGAGATTGAAAATCGATGAGAAGGAGAGAGTTTGCCGAAGGCGAGTTGGGTGCCGTGGAAGAGGCGACGGAAACGAAGAGGAGCACTTAATGGAGGGACTCGGGTCGATGGATTAAGACGAAGGGACAGGAGGGCGGACGAAAACGAGGGGGAGGGGGTCAGGAAACTCCCGGGAGCCACACTCACTGACCCTCCAAGGTAAATGGCGACTGCGAAGCCTGTAAGACTTGTGTGGTAGATTTGCAACAGCGAAATCAACTCGTGCATTGTTAATTTGGTCTACGATGCAACAATAACGAATCAAAGGCGCGATTTTCAAAAGGAAACCCTGTTCTGATGTATGAACCTATCGTAATCGTTTTGCATTATGAACTCTATTGCAGCGTTAGAAAGTTGAGCCAGATTTAACGAAGTGGTATAATACAAAAAAGAGAAAAAGTTGGTAATGTATACTTATACACGCGGTATAGCACAAAAAGTTTGAATGAGTTGAAAACGTTCAAACTAAAATAATTTTAAGCTTTATGGTTTCAGGCGCCACTTTGTGGAAGCTCTATATCCCATAGTAGCGTGAGAAACAACTTACCTCCCGTAAAATTTTAATGCCTGGTACGACGTGAATTACCATGATACAGCTTTTGCAGGCTGATTTTTTCAGGCAGGCTGTCAGGCACCTTATGATGCATAATCGCAGTGGATTGCGCAGTACCAAATGTTAATATTCTGTGGAAAAGTTTGTTGTTCCTTCTCTTTTTATGGAAAAGGGTTTTTAAGTAAACTCGGTCATAAATGAATCTTTCGTCACTCTATCCTAAACCAGGAAGTTATTCACTGTAGAGAGTAACATTCCTTCCATTCAAACAAATACTCCCATATTTCATAACCTAATTTTCTTCATAATATTTTGTTGGTGTATACGCTAAAATATAGAAGTTCATGTTAAGTGACATGTAGACATTTTGCTTTTTTTCTTCTTACATACTACAGGAAATAGAGATATTTTATCACTCATTAAGGAACGAAAAAATCTCGAACCAACTTGGCAATCTCGTAAAAATAAACTTAGTTTTAACTAATAAATTTTGTCAATACAAATAGTCCTAAATGTTCAAATTGGGGATTTTCCCTAGATTCTCGATGAATGTACTTCTTTCTTGCAGTATTTTTATTAGAGCGTCCAGATTACAAATAAGGTCGAAATTTGCTAAAAAAAAAACATTTACGCATCTCTCCTTCTGGCCACATGAGACACATAAAAACGTGAACAAACCCGAGAATCGACGACAGGCACAATTCAAATTTTCTTCGTGGAACTCCTGTAGCCTTTATCCGCCAACATCAGTTTTCATTCTCGAGGTAACTGCCCTGGCATCTATTCTTTTTCACTCTTACTAGGCCCCTGTGTCACATCTTTCCTACTCTGATCTAAGCATGTCTCCTGATCTTCTTTTTAGAGTCCCCCCACATACTTTTTGCATTGCGATTCTCAAAGAATCATCATTTTTCTCGTTTTTTAAATTTAATTTCAAATTTAAAATAAAATTTATAAAATGTTTGTACATCGCATTTAATTATTTAATTTTAAAATCAAGTTTCTTCTTTTAGATATGCTTCCGTAATCTTACAATTGTAAAAAGTATAGCTCACACTCTCCTTAAGTTTTAAAATGTTATTGTTTTTCCTTACGCCATGCTATTATCTTAATTTTAAGAGAGAACGTATTTATAAAGGGTCCATAATAAAAAGTGTGTATAATTATATTAAAGAAGTCCTGCTGCTATTACTACTTATTCCTAATACACATACTTATGTAAAATTATGGTGAATGGGATCAAAAAATGCATCCCCGTGTATGGGAATCCTAATGTTGCCATAAATTTGGAAGCATATTCTTTATTGACCCAGTTCAATGATTCCTGCCATAGAATTCATTTCGCATTTCATTAATAGATTTTCACATTTCTCGTCCTTGTTTATTTCACATTTTTTCTTGATTACTTGCCGGAGTTTCTTATAGACCATATAGTTGCCTCTTTTTTACGAACATCTTTGATATTCCGAATCCATTGGAGTTTTCCTGAACTATGGCACATTATTTACAAAGTTTTTGAAATTATACATCAGTTTTTAGGTGTCCCCTCTTTGAAACAAGTATAAGGTGCATCAATTTCATTAATAATTCATTGCTTTGATTATTTGAGTACTATGTATAGTTTTAAAAAGAACCCTTCGGAATAACTATAAGTAAATATATTTTTTCGATGCAAATTTATGCTAAAAAACTATGCTATATAAATCAACAAACCATGCGGAAACCTCAAGTTACATGAAGGATCTCAGGTTTTCCCGGCGTATGGTATTCAAGAATTTTTCTCGGGTTTCCCACCGGGTCACCCGAGACCCGGAAGACGATGGCAGAGTCAGCCTTCGAAACGTCGGTGCACTTCATCAACCTGACCCGGTGGGAAACCCGAGAAAAATTCTTGAAAACCTCAAGTTACATGACTTGTACACTGTAATTGATGCTTTCTTCTTCTTGCTCTCCAGATCTGTATGACTTGTATAGGCTTGGTGGCCGTCTCTAATATGAAAGGCTATGTTCATTTTTGTCACCTCCTTCGTAATTTACGAGTTTCTGCGGTGGCTATAATGGAGACTTGTTTCAAAAGGGGTTCTGCGCTATCATGTGTATTCGTGTGTACGCTGGGGTCGGTTCTTCTTCAGTGAACCGCCTCGCACGTGATTTTAGGGGAATTTAGTGGATTTTTTACTCATGTTCCCTTTATAAGCCCTTCATCTCGCTTGTCTATTCCTCCTGGTGTTCCCTCCCCCCCCCCCCGCTACACACCTTTTGGGTGAATCACGAGGTGTTTATATAGATGTAGAGATGTATCTTTCCAAAGTTATCATCCGTTATAAATTCAAATAAAACCTAAATTGATCGTGGTTTTAAATTTAGATCCTCTAGACAGGACAATTCCAGAAATATTGGACAAATACATTGAATACCCGTCCCTTTCCCAAGAATATGTCTGAGGCTAAAAGGTTACGTAGATGTTTTCCGATTATTTCATTTGAAAATAATACGATTACAGCTATTTGGAAAACTGAAATTCCCTTGATACAAGATTCTGTTTAATGAATATAAAAATTAATATAATGAAGAATATGCCTGCAGGTCATATTAGGATAATTACTGTAAAACGCAATACACTATTTACCTTATTTTTAAAGTAATTATACCAGGACTTTGACATTTCTGCTAATTCGCAATAGAACTTCTTTTTAAAAAGAAGAATGTTTTACAACGTCAACGTCATGACGCCGTAGCCATCAAGAACGCTTCTATAGGGGTTAATTTGGCCCATTGGAAAAACTTGCCAATCCGTGGCGGTTTCTTGGGCTCGTTGTCACAAGACGTTCGGCCTTCGCACTCACGGACGCACATTCATTTTTCATGTGCTTAGCAGTATCGCTTCATCCATCGATCATTTGAAAATTAACTTTTTATGAGTGTTTCACCACACAAGGGGCGCACGTGGTTCTTGTAAACTAAACGATGCTATTTTAAGTAGTGATATGCTTCTCACTCTAGCGCCAGCTATACAAATCCTGTGCGTTTTACGGCGTAGTATTTGTGTATGATATAGATTTTTTAAAGAATGCTTGCGTATTTTTTGCTCAACCATATTATTCTGTACAGTTCCATCTCCAAGAAAAATATTGAAAAATTTTAGAACGTGAACGCACGTCGAAGGATGCAAGAACTTTGATGGACTTGCTGTACTGCAGTAGATGTTCCAAAGAAAAACTTCGGAAGAACTCGTAAGGAGTAAGAAGCGTAGAGAGTTGGGAAAATATCAAATTAGCATTGAATCTTGAATTGAATCGATAGTAGCACTGATAATTTCTCACATGAGCTCCTGCTACGCAGCATGAAAATGAAAATATAAAAGAAAAGGAAAGGAGAGAGAGAGGTTTAAATGCAGGGATATTAAAGCGTAAAAATCATTTGCCATAAACGGCACACGACCCCCAAGCCATCGATTTCCGACCAATAGCGGGAACCAATTAGGCTATCGAGGGGTCTTCTTTATTCTTTAAAACTTCTATGAATAATTTTTACGCTGTGAAATTCCTGCATTTTAATGTGCATTAGCGGATGGCTCCGTTAAACTAACTATTGCAGCAACCCCCGAAGTTCTTAGAAAAAGGAAGAAGTGTTATTTTGCCTTAGTTGAGCCAGAGATGGAATACGCGGAAAGTGTTCAAGATCTTTGGGAGAAAATTTTAATTCAGGAATTGGAAAAGGGTCAGAGAAAATCCGCCATATTTGCTAAAAAAAGTTACGAGAGGAGAGTAGGCGTGAGTGAGCAAGTGGTGTGCTGGAAGAATTAGGTTGGGAGCCCTTTAATTCACGGAGAGATCAGGCAATACTTAGATTTATAAAACGGTACATAACAACAAACTTTTCTTACAATATCGAGGAAATTATTATGGAACCAAATTACTGTTCATTTTGGAACACTGGGATAAATTACGAGAGATATAGAACGCCTCCAACAGATTCAAGTGCCCTCGTATGAAACTCAATGACAACAATGTCGAACCCGGTTTAATTGTGTATACATGCATGTACGTGTCCATGTGCACGAGTGTTTTTGTATACGAGCTAATGTACCATATATTCAAATGCACCTAAGATTAACAGCTGTGGGTGAATAGTTGGTGCTCTGCCTCTCCCCACCACAAGCTCTTGTGGCGGCTTGCGAGGCAGTGTGTAGATGGAGAAATATTACTATTAAATTCAGCCTAATTGTCGAATAGTTAGCGTTGAAATTAGTCTCACGTTAACTTTCATTCTATTGGAATATATTAATATGGCCTCCAAGTCTACGTGATTGGATTAAAACTTCCATCAACGAGGCACTTGTGGAATCACAAAATTATAAAGTGCAACAAGATTTTTATGAATATCAAGAAATTTTCATTTTTAATAAATGTTATTTAATGCATTGATTTAATAATTGATAATATTTTAACAGATGACTTCTTTTTCGCGTTTTTATTTTTTTAATTAACGTCTGATAATTTTATGTTACAAATATTATATGCATACATCGAATGCGAGTGCTGTTTGGTTATACAGGTATGTATATGTAAAAAACTAATATTAAATGACATTTAATATTATATTTAATAAATTAGTGTTGAGCAAAGTGTCGTCAAAGCACAAAAAGAATTTAACATCGAAGGTCCTTAAATACGATCCTTTAAGACACAATTTATTTTTCTGGGGAAATAAATTTCAAAGTTTGTCCGTCCGTTTTTATTTTGACGCTAGCTAAACAGGCTGTATTTGTAAAAAATAGAAAAATGATGTTACTTTCTCAATCGAAAATGTGTATTTGTGCGTGTTGGAGCAAAGAAACGGGCATTTTTGAGCCTAGAATAGCACAAAGTTATTTGACGGGATGATACTAATGGAATAGTAGCGATGGAAAGAACTTGGAGAGGATTTTATTGTATTTATAATCGCATTCTATAAACACCGATCTCTCCTCACCCACCATCTCCAGGAGGTACTGGAGATGGTGGATGAGGAGAGGGGTTTGTTAAGAGAAATCCTATGGAGGCAGGAAAAATGAATGAAGGGCGTATTGAGCGGTAGTGGAATGTTGAAGAAGGTAATAGAGGGGTAATAGAGGGGAGAATGTTGGGCAAGCGAGGAAAGGACAGGAACAGGATAGGGATGTTGCACGGGATGAAGGAAGGAAAGGAGTACACTGAGATGAAAAGAGACCTTATTTACAGTAGTTTGCTGGATTGGGTTTTGTTTGGAGTTACAAAATATTTATTTGACAGATGTGACCATCCAAAAACTTACCTTAACCGGTACATTACCTATTAAAAAACACCAATATCCGTTGAATAATGTTTTTGATGAGGTCCACACACTATATAAAATAAATTTTGATGAGTCTATATCTTAATGATGGGTAGAGAACACACCGCTATTTACCAACCATTAACGACTGGAATTTCGTTTGGACGAAAAGATGTGGAACGTATAAACTTTTTTTTGCTGAATCCGGGTCTTGTTTGCGTGCTTCGCAAAATAGCAAATACTTAAATGAACTCGATATTTCTTCTTCAGATCATAATTAACTGCCAGGCACACGAAATACGTCCTTCTGAGGGTTGGATTGCTGAGATCCTTATCACATATCTCGAATTAACAAGAATATATGTTCCCCGCATGCTATACTCGGTCCTGTTCCTCCCCAATTCGTCGATTTCCTCGCTTCATGCCCTCCCATTGATCAATACGTCACTGTTTTCCAGTCGCACTTCTTTTCGCCCGAAACATATCTATTCATTCGAGCCCCTTATCTTAATTTGCTCATTGATGAGGGGAAACACGGAGGCTTTGATAAAATCCATCGATAAATAATGCACGGGGACATATCTCATTAAGTCATCGATGGAAATGCAAATTTAAGCCGAAAGAAAAATGTAAAAAATAATGCTGTTATGGATGGGGACAAAAGAGACCTTATAACAGAATAGGTTGTGAAAACATTTTAGTCTGAAATCTCCATTTTGACACATAAATATGGAAAAAAGAGGATGAGACTGAGTTTGTAATCTTTATAGCAATACAAAGACATTCTCATTAGTAAAACAGGAGTAAATACAACATTCTGGCAGCCACGATCTTTGGAAATCACAAATTATATTTCAAACACTATGTATTTACGTATTTTTTATGAATCTACTCAAAATTTAGGATTTGTTTTTCGATTTTTTCAGAATATTAAATAAAATTTATTTGTAAGATTTCTTAATTAATCAATTTGTTTTATTATATTTTAATATTTTGATTCGTAATGTGACGGCAACTACTTAGAGCGAATATTTCTTTAGAGGATATTTTATGTAACTGTACCTCATTCTTACCGCTTCTACTCGCACTTTCTTAAAGAGAATCCATTTTAGAGTCACAAATATTTTTTAACAAATTTCATGAATGATTCATAATAAGGTAATTGCTTTTCCAATGCATATGTAGATATATGAATTCATAGTTTTAGGTTCTACTTTGAAAAGATTCATGATCACTGAAACTTAGCATTTTTCTCACAAATTATAGGGGAAAAATACAAAATTTATTTATTCAGTGCATATGTATAGTAGTGTAGTTTTTTTTCTTTTAATAGGCAAAGTAATTAATACATCTCATTAATAAATCAGTGTTATACATTTTAATGTAGATAATTTTATCAAATGGATGTAAGTTATTAATATAAATTTTATTAAATAAAAATTCGCCGTTTTATAACATATGAATTTATTCTAATTTAAATGTGTCAGAAATTAATATCTGAGTTTTACCATTGTACATATTCTCTCCTTCATATTGTCCTTCTTTCTCTCATTTTCCCTTAAAGTTATTTCCAATAATTGACGTCGAATAAAATAGTTGGAACGCCTTATAAAAATAACGTATTATGTTTAAAACTCAGGACTTATAAATTGACAATCCTCTGGCATTTTCACTTTGTACTTACTCATTCTCTTACTCTTTCCTTAACATACTATATGTATTGGTAAACACGAATTGGATTTTTATTTCCGTTTAAAGCGTCTTCTCATTTGACACAAATTATTTTCGACTAAAGGACAGCTGTTAATAACGTACAGCCATTTTGCTGCATGCTATGATCGTCATTTCATAATTCTCTTCCAAAAAGTGAATGCATACACGTATTTACTGTCCTTGAAAGAACAAAATAACATGCAATCATAATTAACAGGAGACATGTTCCCAATCATGCGTCGATACCCCTAATTTTCAAAAGGCCATCGTCACTTCTAAAATAAAATGGTGTTAAATAATTTGTACCTAATCTTTTATCGGGTATTATGACTAGCTTAGTTCCAACCTCTATCCTTGTGTATAGTGTTCAATATGTCAAATTTCTCACGCCTTCAGATTTAAAAAATTATTAAGTCCATTTGTTTTCAACTTTTGTTTTCATTTCATACGTATTTCACTTAATAATGTAGCCGTCTCTTTGGTGTTTCATTTTTGGTCTTATCAACATTTACTTTTATCGATTTGTCTCAAACGGTGTTTTATAATATCATTTCGTTGCCCATCTTTGATTAACCTTTTACTCTTTTTTTCCATTTGTTCAACCAATGTTTATTTCTTGTGTGTTCGTATATTAGCTTCTTATTATTTAATCAATTTGATTTCCCTTCAAAAATAACAATCGGTCCCGAGTGTCTCTATTCTAATGTTTGACAATCATTCTGAGTAAAAATTCTCAAATTTGGTTCAAACAAAGGACGATACGAGATAAATATACCAGTTATTCAGTAATTGCATTAAATCGTGTTATACATTTCCTGTGGCGTCTAGAACAATGGGTAAAACACGGTACTCATGAGTGCTCTCGCATTTATTTACAACATCTACTTCATAAATGCATAGCGAATATTTATCAGGCACTCTCGTTTGAATTAAAACGCGTACTCGTTCTCCGTCAAAACTCTATTGACATTGCTGGAATTCCTCGTAAAAATTGAAAAATCCAAAGCCAAAAAAATGATGTGTGAGTGGTCTCTGATATTTTACAGTGACGAGCGTTTTACCATATGCTCAAGTATTTGAGTGCTTTCAAAAAGTAATGCGGGAATGGAAGATGTCAAAGGCAATCCGCGACTGGGTCATTCTCGCGCATCAAAAAAGGACGATATCAACGATAAAGTCGATTTATTTGTTTGTAAAGATTCAACGAGTTACTAAGAATTACTAAGAGCAACTGCTGAATTGCCTAGCGTCAAAATAAAAACGGACGGACAAACTTTGAAATTTATTTCCCCAGAAAAATAAATGGTCTTGAAGGATCGTATTTAAGGAACTTCGATGTTAAATTCTTTTTGTACTTTGATGACACTTTGATCAACACTAATTTATTTAATATAATATACATGTCATTTAATACTAGTTCTAAAGGAACACTATTAAAAAACTAACGCTATATTACTCCATGAAATGAAATAGGATTTAATTATTACAATATTTTGGCAACATGCTAACGGTGATTGGCAGTATAATATTAATATCTGTTTACAACTACTGTTTACTGGAAAACCTGCTAATAAACAACTGCAGTTATGGAATAAGAGAGAGAGATTGTACAAATGGTGCCGAAACCCCTAACTCCTGAGCCAAAGAATACTCGGATAAATACAGACATATTTAATGACATCGTAAGTGAGTCCAACAAACTAAAATTAGTCGTTTATATAATCACTAGTGACGAAAGTTGTATTTTTCAGGGCGCTTCTTAAAATAACGGCCACAATGCCAGTGGAAGGGTTCAAGTCCACCATGAATTACTCAGAGTCCACCAAGTAAATCATCAGAGAAGTACGGATGAGAAAGTCCAAATCCAAACCCATGACGATAGTTTTTTTGATATCCGAGAGATATTTTACTTCAAATTATCGTCTTAAAAAGAGAGCAAACCTCTAAGTCAGAAGATTAATGATCAGGAGATTTCGGAAAATATTCGTGAGCTGATGAGAATATAAATACCGGTGGACGAAAGATTCGTGAATGATTTCCCACCGTGACAACACACTTGTACACAGAATTAAACAGTTTTTGACGAGGCAAAAGGTTTAGATTTTTCAGGAAATGGGCCTGTTCTTCTGGAAAGAAAAATCCAAAATAAAATTCGGGGGTAAGTCAATAAATAACTCGAAAAACTGGATAGAAGCAGGAGAAGAATAATAATCAAAGTAATTTCCTGATATTAATTTCCCTTTTTCACATATTCGCCATGTACATTCAGGCATTCAGCTCATCTCTTTATCTGCCCTAAATAGCCGGCTGCAAGAAGTTTTTTTTGCTGTCGTAGCCAAAGAGTAACCTCTAAGGTCTACATTTTCATAATTTTCCAAACGACGGCCACCCAAATGATTTTTTAGGAGTCCGACTAGATGAAAATCACTCGAGGCTTAGTCGAAACAACTCCTGCGTTTGTCTTGCTGACGTTTATAAATTTTTATTGACTTACACTGACAATATTTCCCTAGGGGAAACATTGTGAAACAAATTTATTATGATTTCAGTTAATAAAACCTGGTTATTCCACAATTTCCTCATTGCATACGAGCCATGTTTGCAAATAAAACTTCTGCTTCTGCGTCACACATTTCAAGCCTAAATATGAATAAAGCATGGACCAATTAAAACTGTTATGTAAAGCAAGCAAGTTCTCGCAATTCAATACAAAAGACACATAATAAGTATTTTTAAATAACTTCAAAACTAATCCAGATGAATCATAGTCGGTCATTAAAATCTATACCGTAGGTAGTCCAATTTTCCGCTTCGAGGATTCGACGCTAATGAAATGCAGCTCTGATAGGCAATCCAGGTGAGATATCGGACGAACTTTCCCACCCCTCGGGCTAATATACTCTATTCAATCTAAGATAAAAAAGATAACTTTGTGGGAAGATCAACTTTTATAGCGAAACTTCTAGGTAACTTCTACAATTTTCTTTCTGGAGTTTGACAGCAAAATATGGTCCCTAATTTTAGTTTAGGAATAACATTCCTACTAAGGACACAATGTACTTTTCCAAGCAATTTTATTTCTTGGCACCACGGGTTACACAGAAAAGGAGCACACCCAGAGGAAAAAACGACTCGATATTTCGATAACTCAAACCGCTTTAATGAGATTAAATCTTCTTTCTATACATATTTGTCACCGATATATATATATATATATATATATATACACACACACACACACATATATATATATATATATATATATATATATATATATATATATATATATATATATATATATATATATATGATCGTGAAGGATGGCAATGAAATTGAACAAGAGCTAGGAAGCTGCATAATAAACAGGGAGCAAGAATATTATATGACGTTATGATAGAGCATTATTAGTTAAAATAAAAGCTGAATCAACGAGCTTGATGATTGTTTAGGGCTACATGCTATCAAGAAATCATAGGGAAATAGAAGCCGACAGAGGATACTATTAATTATAAAACATAATGACGGGTTGGTCTGGAAGAAAAAACCTTAAAAGGATGGGGGACTGGAACACGACGGTAGGCGAAGGAAGAGATGGCAGTAAGGTAGGGGACTAAGGTGCAGAAACTAGGAATGATCAAGGGGAGAAAGCAAAAGAGTTCTGCCATGGACAGGGCTTAATCAAAACAAACACCTGGTTTAAACAACACAATGGGAGCAGGTAAATGCTCGGGGATTCAGAAAGATATCATTTTGACGGTATTATTTTAGGCACAGATTTAGGAAGAGCGTAATTAACTCAATATTTTCCCGGGAATTGATGCGTATTCAGCTCGTGACTTATTTTATAAGAAGTGTTACGTCAGATTCAAGATCATAAACCACTGAAGACGATTGAGGAAACGGAATGAAGGAGTATTCACCGGGGCCTTAGAAAAGGAGTGATCGCATACTGTCAAGAATATTATGAGGGAATAGGGGGAGATGGGTACAACGAAATAAAATTGAGCATATATCAAAAGAGATACATCAAAAGTTGCAAAATCAATTATACAGAAACAGTAAATATGAAAAGAACAAGGAAACAAGTAGTAATCTGCATCCATACAATACCCGGCAAATCACAAGAAGCAAGTACCGTAGGGGGTGTATCACACCAGGTATGCACAGCACACGTACTGACTATTACGCGAAATGCATGAGACAGACTACAGTAAATAAATTCCGACATGCAAGGAACTAGTCAACACTTATTGGACTCAAGAGTAAGGCACATGATACCTCCAACATTTTCGTAAAAACATGCAATAAGAGTGATATGTTTGCTGTTGAATATAACCTCGACTACTTTAATTATATGTATGCACATTCGTAAATGAATACATACACTCACAGATGCAAACGTGTATATTTATGCAATACAATATGTATGCATATACATGTATTTTCACACACATGCATACCTACATACGTTTTTATGTACATACCTCATTATGATTATATTAAATCGCTATTTGATGCAAGTGGTAGAATATGGACGAGTCGAAAAGAGAGATAGAGGAGAGAAAGAAAAGAAAGACTTTAAACGCGTATTCAGAGAAAAAATTGTCAAGAATTGAATAATACACTTAATTAGGAAACTTATTGAGCGAAATAAGCGAGGTGGAAGATGGAGTCCTAGAATTTGGAATGCTTACAAAGGAAGGGTGAAAAGGGTGCACTGTAGAGGAAAGTGAAAGTACTTCCAGGAAATACGAGAGGAAAATCTGTGCAAACAATCAAAGATATGTTAGGAAAATTAATTAAACCAAGGAAAAGTCAAGAGAGATGGAGAGAAGCTATATGATAAAGACAATACCATCAAGCTTAGACACGGAGAATATGATGTAGATAGTATTAGCTTAGATCCAGGCATATTCAACGCTGAGATGGAAGTGTCATAAAAAGAAAGAACATAGAAAGGTACTGAAAATCAAATAAAGTCTTAAGTGTTAATAGATATGAGTAATCTCGTAACTATCATAACTCGTAACGCAACCGTAAAACTACTTAAAGGTTTAGAAAAACGAGGGAGTTTTATGGGCATATTTGCATCATGTATGAGGATGAAATCTGACCAGAAGATTTCGTCAGATAAGTTTCCATTCCAAAAAGGGAAAGGCAGCAATTAAGTAGACTATAGAAAAATAAGTTGGATTTCGCACGGGGCTAAAGTGGTACTCGGGATCATCAGTAGAGGGAGGAGGTCAAATGATTACTTAATGGATGATAACTTTTGAGTCAGATAGGAGTCACGCGTTAAGCTATAGCAACTAATATGGAGAAACATAGGACATAATCTGAATGTATTTTTGTTTGTTTGGAAGACTTCAAAAAGATATTTGATAAAGTGAATTGGGTGAAATTAGTGGATGTATTGCAGAAAATAGGCGACAATAACGAATAAAGGTGACACTCACAACCTGAGCATGTCTTTTCCTTTTTAAAGAAGTTTACTGAAGTTCAGAGGAGTGTAAAATGTTTTTCTTATGGGGCTCGGCAGGATAGTTGGTATTCCACATGAGAGATCGCCAAAAAATGGAAGTTAACACTATCTTCTGTATTTATTTCTTGGGAAGTTATCCCTTTTATGAGTATTTTCTCACTGTTAAATTATCGGACAAGTTGTGAATGAATAAATTTTTGGAGGCAAGGAATTTATCTAGCTCCTCACTTTGTGAAAAACCGTGACACTGATAATATTAAAAATGGAAGGAAAAGGAACCAAAGATGAACGAAAAGAAACAGCCGCAATTATTGTTATTACGGATGATGGATTGGAAGCATGAAGCATCCACTACTACTGCTAAGTACATGATCACTACTGACTTCAACTATTACTGTTAGATAAGTGCAAATCGTATGAGTTTACAATTTACAAAGAGGCAATAACGCTTACCCTACGTTATGCTTGAAGACAATACCAAGAACGGGAAGTTGCACTTTAAATTGACTGCCAAGCTGGCCGATTTAAATAACCTTTTCTCTTGGACTGTCGGAGTCACCACAAGGGCAGAAAACACCTCGTGCAAACGTTTGAAATGCCCGATAATAAAATGATGACTAATTTTAATAATCACCAATTTCTAGATAATAATCACCAACGCCCGACACCCTTGTTGTGGCTTTCAGAGTGAGATGTGGATCCTCTACGACGCCGTAAATTACTTTGTAAGTTTGGAAGAACTCATGAATTTGGTTGAAATTCCGCGTAAATACAATTATTCCCACTGACCGATAACGCTTTTTTTTCCAGCCCCGGTGGCGACGGGGTAACTTCATCGTCTGCCAATGCAAGGGTCGTGGGTTTGATTCCCGCCTGGGTGGGTTTCCTAGGACGTCTCCTAGATGTTTGTTACTGTCTCCATTGTTATCACTGTTAATAGTCCGGTATAAAGTGCTTTTTTCGGCTATAGGCTAAATAAATGCAAACTAATATATGAGCATAAAACCTGGTAGTGACTTTCGATATGAATCACTTACATGTATGAAATTTGCAGAGTGTTTTACACTCCCTCATTCATTTCAGTTGATCTTCAATTTGCCTATGAAGCTGCTTCGGGAGAAATGTGAGAACAAAAAATTTAAGATTTATGGAGATGAATGATCGCAAAAAATTTGGGAACGTCATGGATAGGCAAAAGAGGAAACTAAATGGTTCAATTTCATTCCTGTTTAAAAATTTTATACGTTTTAGTACTACGAAAAGTCCTCTCCAGTTGATTCCATCAATTCAATTCAATGAAGTATCGTGATTCTAACTGCAACAAAATAAATCATTAAAAGTAAAACCTACATGTTTAGCCAAAGAGTATTTTCGCTATATTTACTAATTCAATGTAGTCTAGGAACTCATCCTCCATTTTTTACCATTGCACATTCCATTCATGTCGCCCGTCCCCTCCCCCCCAAATAGGCCCGACCCAAGTCCCGGAAGCAAATATTTCCATTGGAATTGATCCCGAGTGGCATTCGGTGCGTTGGCGTTGGAACAGCTCTTTCGCATTAGCGCATCATCGACGGAAGGAAGATTTTTCTCACGTCACATCTAACAGCTGAATCCCCCAAATGCCAATGCATTCCCAGAGGAAAATACTCGTTTATCGCACGGCGAGTGACACGGTCCATGCGAAGGAAAAATACGTGGATTGAGTGAGCATCCGCCTCCGAAAAAATTCATCCTATGGTCACACCCAGCACGGGTAATACCACTTTACACATTAGAAAAAGTTACTGTCTCTTGAAGTAATTCGGTGGGCTAAAATCTTCTACCCAGACCGTGAAACCGCATAGAAATAAGTGCACTAGGATAGAGAAAACCAGGACTCCAATTCTACTGTCATATGCAAGATGGGAAGTCATGGTGAGCAGGCCTTGCCAATATCGAGTTCCAATACTCAAGTTCCAATCCAGTGAATTCAATACCTTTACCTCCATAGCAGCTCATGTTTTGTACTTGCAGTCTCATCGACCTTGGACAGTTTCAGATGAACCCTGGAAATAATGTCAATATTTCCTGGTTTTAAAAGGAATTTATCAATTTTAAGCACTGTTTAGGACAAAAAAAAACATTCTAAATGCAATAAATCAATTTTCATATCCTCTGAAGACCTTAATATTCAGATTAGGATCATCAGTCAGAATATTGAAAGAGTCTATGAATGTATGCCTAAGAGCATCGTGAGACTTGAAGATCTCCCTCTTAAGACAAAATGTCGATCTCTTATTCAAGAACGGAAGGTTGATTTCATGGATTTCTACGCTTCGGGATCTTATGGCGGCGATGTTTCATCCGTTCTGCCGCAGTCGCTCAATATCGTTCAACATTTGCGTAGGCGATACCTGTATTATGTGGGTGAGACATTCCATCAGAAGACACCATATTCAATATTAAATCGCGGAGTGTTAACCAACTGTGTAATCCCTTGTATGTTTCTCTCCTAAACCCTCTGAACATAAACGTCAAACTTCAGACGGTCATCGGTTAGGTGCGGCGACTAGCGTACTGATTTCCCACCCTGAGGGCCCAGGTTCGAATCCTGGCGGATACAGAACTTTTCAGTGGTATCACGATGTCTGCTTGGACTGATAATATGAAGAGAACTTCAAGTTAAGCTCGCCGTCCGTCGTATGGGACGCTTAACTGTGAACCCTACCTTTCTCCCCATTCCCCGGACATCTTACCTCGACCAAATGATCCATCTATCCCTAATGGAGTATATAACTTCAGGTGATGGTTACCTTCCCTCAAATAACTAGTACAACATTTCAGGCCCACCATTCATGAGTTTTTTGAATGAAAAAAATAGTTTCATATAAGATCGGCTTTTAACCTTGTGTTTTGGTATTGTCACGAATTGCAGAGAGAATTTCATTCATATATGTACATTAGTTCGACCATACTTCAATATCTATTTTTAACCAAGGTTTTCCAAATTTCTTGGTCGTATAACGCTCTCATGAATAAGATGAAATTAAAAATATATTTGTAAGATTTATTTCCAACTATTTGGGAGGAAAGGCAATGTCTATAGACGTAACAGGAAGAATACTAATTAACGAGTCAGATTACAGATTTCAGGTATTTAACAAGGCTACAAAAGGTATCTTACATAAATTATGGAGGAACTCAGTCACTGGGTTTGCTGCAAATGCTATTACATCTTGATGATACGCATTATGTAAAACGTTGAAAGAAAAAATAAATCATCAAAGAGAATACGCCAACACTCTCTAATAAATATGAAACATTTCTTTGTAAATCTAGAATAACCAATTAAAAAAGATTATCAATCAAAATGCAGAAATAGACCTCCTGGTTTGTGAAAAACGATTTTAAAGTACAAAATAGCGCCAAAATAATTATTTAATAATCCCTGAACCGACTGACCGTAGATCTCCAAGCCCTATTTACGGTATGAGCATAAAAGTCATACTCAGAAAATGGTGACACGTGGTAAAAAAAACCCTTTATTGGCAATAATATGAAATTTTGATTTGCCCACGTTGAGATGGCATAGTTTAAGGTATCCCGATTCGTTAAGTATTACAAAAAAAATTTAAAAAGCCGCTATGGTGCTGGAAGAAGTTGAGCAGGAATTAACTCGGAGAAGAAGATTTTACTTAGGATTCCCCAAGAAGATTGTCCCTGTATTCACTCCTGAAGTGCATTTCCAAGGACTGGGTGCAAATCTCTATGCATGGTCGATCATGCAAGTAACCAGCAGGCAAATAACTGTACACCATTTCATTCTCCCCGCTGTTTATTCCAGCGTAGATGGACATCTTATTAAGACCTAGCCGAATTCTTGTCTCGGATTGGTGGTTCGGGTCAAGGTGAAGGCCGGCGGAGCAGCCACAGGGTCACGGAATCGTAGCCAAAGGCCTGCATTCGCAAAGCGGTTACCCTGAACACGATAATCAACCGACCGACTGCTTCCGCCAAGACCAGGGAGACCATGCTGGCGGAAAAAGTGTGCACTGACCTCGGACTCAACGGCGTCTGCCGTCGGGCGTGTACCCCGCGAATGAAACATAGGGCGCATGCCAACACCAAGTAAGCCTTTCTCTCCCCTCGCTTTGCGACCCTGATAGGTCACCTCACCTCTCCGACACAGATGTGATGCAGTGCCAAGCAATAATCCAATTACTTCTCATCAGGAATGGATGACAGGAGAGAACAACATCACATGACATCATACGAATTTTGCCCTTAAATAGACAAAGTCCAAAAGTTAGAATTGCAAGATAAAGAAGTTAAAATATTTCTATTAAACTGCATCAATAAAACAACTGAAATTTGGTGATAATTATAAATAACATATTGAAAACAAAATATTATCTGACAGTGATGGGATTTCTTATTCTTCGACGAAATATTGCAAAGTTGTTGATACCTCCGGTGGATCTAATAAAAAATTAGTTTCGAGTTGAATTTTTCCTAAGTCTCAGATTTTCAAGGTCATTCCATTACATAAAAGTAAGAATAAAAAGGATTTGAACTTGCTATACATCAATTACCTAAATTAAAACTAAGATGGCAGACCAGTAGCTATTTAATAGCGAGGTTTATTTATTGAATGCAATAGTTTTATTAAAATACCGTCATGGTTTCACGATATATCCACACAAATGGCTTTTTCAAAATATAAAGGAACAATGAGCCATTGAATGAATGAATCATGTAGCATCTCTCAGCATTGATATCTAAACGTCTATGACGATAAAGCATAACCTATTGTGGCAAAAAATATTGTTTTAATCTATGGGCAAGCCAAATTATTTGTTTGAATTCTTCAAAAAATATTTAAAAGAAAATACGCCGAACTCTGTGATGTTGATTCTCAAAATTAGCAGTACTAATTAAAAAATGAATGATATTTCTCAATATTTTTACCAAATCACTTGTAGTTTACAACTAATAATGTAATTACATGAAATAATATGATTACATGAGATAATTAAATAACATTATGAATGATATAGAAGCAAGATGATATATCATGCATATGATTCCACTTCATAAACATTTTTCATCTTCCACATAACGTGATCAATACGGACATTACGACTAACAGAGTTTGTAGTAAATAAAGTTTGAGCCAACAAAAACAATTCTTTTTAGAACAGAAGAAGACGTAGAAGAATTATTGACACTTTACGTTTTTTGATGATTTTGCTTACCATAGGTGGAATATGAATGTACAGCATTAATATCAGGAAAACTTTCAATATAGCTGAATATCGCGTACTTCTTGATGGCATGGAAAGATTTAAAAGTAGAGGTCCCATTTTATGTTCGTTTCCAAAGCTATTATAATAAATAAAGATATAAAATTGAAACCTAATCAGAGACTCGGTGACGCAGGATCAATGACCTGCGGCCACTTTAGTTTTATGACGACAATTTTGTCGGAATAATATTTATGTATACCCTCATTTCTCCAGTGCCTCTGACTCTTCGTATCTATGCTTTAATAATATTTCTCATAAGCACTACACTTAAAATCCATTAGCGCTAAGTGTACTCTCTTGCAATCAAGATATGGAAGAGAGTTTGGATAGCGATCCTTTCGATACTTATTAATGCCTGAATCACTTTTTAGATAAAATGTGCGTGCTGCATGCCTTTCTTTTTCAATTCATTCAGTTAATACTTTAATTAGCAATTTGCGATACTGGTGTACGTATGCAAACCTTCACTTTGAACTGAAGTTTGACTCTTAGTAATATATTGTCTTTCCGTCTCCAGTGCGGCATTACGGTGAAATTCAATTTCTCAAGCTTATTACTTGTGATTTCTCAATTGCAGCTCCTCAAGAAAGAGTTTAAAAATTCCACCGTAACTCATCAACTTCACCCCTAACAATGAGCAACAAAGCTAATAAGGATTGCTTCTCAATCTGCTTTTCGAGTGTTTACAACACTTTGATACTACCAACCGAATAACACCAGTTGAAAAAGCTGCTCAGCCTAAATTGAATAGCAACTAGTCATGTAATTCCTGTGGGGGGAAAACTTGGTATTATCATGAAACTTGCTTTTGGATATATTGAAGCATGATAAGCAAAAATTCATATACTATATTCTTCCTAGTCTTAAATTGAAGGAACATTACGTAATCGAAACTTTAAAGTGGCACCAAATATTCCCATCCATTTCCATCTCCATTTCAAAATAGATAAATTAAAGAGCCCTGAACCCATCGAGGAACCAAATTTCTCCCCCATCAGGGTGGAACTGCTGAAATGAACGGTCATGGATACAAATAGTTTTCCGATAGCATTTCTCAAAATAGCATTAAACTTGAAGCGGAGGCATTGAGCGGAAAGATTTATTCCGCCGGTGGCTTCCACTCACCAAAATTCTACTTCCATTTTGCCGGCTTCCCCACTCGTATTTCTTTAATGTAATAAGAGATTATGTCATACTGCGCCTAAGTTATATTAAAACGGTTCTCTTTACAAGAGGGATTTTGATAAAATATTTCACATTGTGCACATTCATTTTGCTCGAAATAACTGTACAAAAAATGCTACATGATCACTATACTTGAGAGCATAACGTTAAGGGCAATATTTAGCCATTACAGATCTAGTCGGAACGCCTCATGTAGGTGACGAAATGAAATAAGAAAAGAGCTATTCATCTCTAAGCGCGGATTTCTTTAGATTTGCAAATTATGAAACTTTAAACGAGCTAGACACAGTTATGCGAGGAGTATTTTTAAAGTAAGTACCGTTTGCTTATATTTTAATATTGGCGCTTCAGAACACAGTTTTGCTCCTGCAGCGCCATCTACTGATTTATTGAGAAGCTATAGCAGCATTTGTTTTGTTTCAGAAGTCTTGTTTTCTGTCATACGATTCTTGTATGCAAAAGGATTGTCGGCTGGTGAAATCCATCGGGAATTATGCCTAGTTTATAAACCTACAGTTGTGAGTGAAGTAAAGGTTAGACAATGGTGCTGTGATTTTAAAAATGGACGAACAAATGTCCATGACGAAGAGCGAAGTGGTAGGCCCAGTATTCTGACCGATGAAATTGTTTCGCAAGTGGAACAAAAACTGCGATGTGATCGTCGATTGACAATTAATGGCCTGGCTGAACAATTTCCTCAACTTGGACGCACTACTGTCTACAATATTGATACGGAAAACCTCGGATACCACACATTGCGTGCAAGGTGGGTACCGAAAATGCTCACCGACCACCACAAAGAGCAAAGAATGTCCAGTGGACGAGAGTTTTTGGGTCGTTGGGAACTCTTTAAACCACCCACCGTACAGTCCTGACCTTTCACCCAGCGACTACTTCCTCTTCTTGCACTTGAAACAGTGGTTCGGTGGACAATTTTTCGAAACCGAAGAAGATCTCAAGAATGGCGTTGTCGATTGGTTCAACCCTCAGGCGGCGAGTTTCTATGCAGAGGGGTTAAAGAAGCTGGTGCAGCGGTACGAAAAATGCTTAGAAGTGAACGGAGATTATGTAGATAAGTGAAGTAGGTTTGTAGCTAACTAAAAGTGCCAATAAAATGTGTTTCGTATAAGTATATATTTTCCTGTGACCAAACGGGCCTTACTTTATGAACACGCCTTGTACTTTTAACGGCATAATATTTTATCACAGCTTATTACATAAGTTTTTGCTATTGCGACTACTATGATATGTTGATGGAAATTCCATTTTAAAATAAGGTTTGTACTGCGATACGCTCTAACGGCGTCGAGGGGAAATCTTCAATTTTTCAAGAGAAAAATTCCTGTGTCAACAATTTAAATTCTATTTCCGACCCATAGCTATGATAAAATTAAAATTATTTCCATTTCTATCCAATTTTAAGATTATTTAAGATTCTCCCGAGTCAACATTCACAAAGGCCAAGGAAATTGGTTTGAAATCAATGTATCAAATCCTAAGGCGTGGAGATTGGGGCGTTTATAAAATTAAATTCGTTGAATGTGTCCGATGAAAGAATCATAAGCCAGCTTTGACGGCGAAAGCCAAACTTTGTAAAAAAAAAAAAGATAAGGATATCCGACGAGATGAGAGTCCACACACCAAAGGAGGCGGAGGATTTGCGAAGCTCGAGGATTCTGCTTTCCAGCTGTGTGCTTTGCAAACTGATTATCCATTGAGGTGAGAAATGAACAAACCTATGCCCAAATTATCATCGAAAAGTATATAGCTGAAGCTTTCGAGAGGATTCTGTATTTGGTGTCATCATTTTAAAACGTGCAGTTAGCGAATAATTATTTCCACAGAAGATAATGGCTATACATCCCCTCAAAATCCTATATTTCAGCGTTTTAATATGATCGCATGGAAAAAAAACCTTAATTTTCACTACCCCTGAATATTTTGTTTCCAGCTAGAAAAAAAGGGTCCAGACATGTGAACGAACTTCTGGTTGCAGCCTTCTAAGTCAGTTACAAAGACAGGTAAATTTCCTAATATTCATTTCATAATTAGGTTATTATTACTGGTAATCTAGTCGTTAAAATAGATTTTTGATGCACACGGCCCTTCATTCCGCCCTACCTGGCCATCCTATTTCTTCTCCTTCCTCGTTTACCTAACGCTCTCCCCGCTATCATAGTCTTTAATATCAAATTTCCAATCATAATGCTCTGCATCCATCTTTCCTGTCTCCTTTTTCTTTCTCCCAACAATCCCCTTCCCTCCTCTTCCATACTTAGCGTTTCCTCTTTCGTTCTCCTTTCTGTTCATTTCACCTTCTTCATCCTTATCAAAATCCGCATTTCAAAATTCGCCAAATCTAAGCCTATTATCTTGCTTCAACGACTATGTTTCCCCGCCGTACAAAAGCACACTCCATTTCAATGCTTTGAAAAATCCTTCATGTAAATCTGATTTTATCAATGTTCCACTGACTTACAGTCAAATCTCCAGTTCTTCCCATACTTCTTTAGCCCTTTCCTCCATATATAAGATGAAAAACACAGGTGATAATGGACACCACTGTCTCACTCCTCTTTCTAACACTGCCCATTCTCTCTCTATCCGCCACTAGCACCCGATAGGTCTGAGACATGTAGAGGTTGTGGATGTCTCCCATTCCACCAATTCATTCCTATGCTCTCCAACATATTCATTAATTCTACCCAAATCTCTCTATCAAACGCCTTCTTTCAACCTCTATAAAAAAATACATTCTGATTGTAATCTATGCTCCTCTCCATTAATTACAATAGCTTCATGCGTGCCTCTCCCCTTCCTAACCGCAAAATTATTACCCCCTAAGTAATCGTTAGACGTTTGAATTTAGCTGTATGATAAATCAAAATTATTTTTCTAATAAATGAAAAAGAAAAACTTTGTTTCAATACACCACTTTATTTCAGGTACGACTAGTTTCGATGCTACGGTGTCATCCTCAGGTACAAAGTTTAAAGACACAATCATTGTATATACACCCTCTTCAAGAAAGGATGGGGGAGTTGTGGGAAGAGGGGGCGGGGAGGGGAGTAGGTACGAAGGAGTTAATGGAGTTAATTATTTTTCTACAGTACTTGAATATGACCGCCAATATCTTTTTCTGAATTGGAACTAACACTGATCAGACGAAATTTTCGGGTCAAGTTAATAAATTAAAACACTTCCTTCTATTTTCGAAAACCTATAAGTTGTTCTGAGGAAATTTGATTTACCTCCATGGCCTTATTTGATTTCATTTCCCTTTATGCCTTTTCTATATCGCCATCGAGCATACCTTGACCTAAGCTATCCTCATCTATGTTCTCTTTCTATATCTAAGCACGCTGCCCTTATGTCTTTACCGTATAGTTCCTCTGCATATTCCTTCCATCTCTCTTATATCCAACCTGGCTCCGTTTATAATGTCCCCTCTTCTTTTCTGAGAGTTCTTCCTGGATAGTGCACCAAATTTACCCTCCTTTTGAAAATTTTCCGTATCCTCGCACTTCGTCATCCACACCGCTTCTTTCACTGTCTGTTTCCCTTAACAGTTTATTAATAAACCATTTGTACTTCCTTATGCCATAATTTCCTTTTCATTAAAAAGAGACGTTTCAGGCGTGATATGGTGGAATATCATGATTAATTAAAATTGGCAATTTTCCACAAAATATTTTTTTTTATTAATACGACCGGTTTCGATGTAACTGCCCCAGAAGATGAATGTATTAATGTAAAAAAATTTTTAAAAAGATGTATTAATGAAAAATTTTATTTTGTGGAAAATTGCCAATTTTAATTATTCCTTTTCATTATTTACTTTTCCTATATAATTTCGTTTGCAGCTTTCGATATTTCTTTTTTGTTTTGTAACATTTTCTTCTACTGTACCCATCTCCCTGTCGTCACTTATAATCTTCTCCAAAGTCTGACCGTTATCCATTTTTAGTATCCAATAATTTGATATGATGGATTTATTAATACACATTTGCATTAAGCATATTTTGATTCAATCACTTACAGGTAGACTGGTAATTTAAGCCTCAATAGCCTTTATTATAAGAAGACAAACACTCCTTATCTCATAATATATAATGAAAATTTACAGAACTGTGCCTTAATGATCAAAGTCATATAGTATGTTTTTTGTTCATTCTCTAAAGATATAACTTGTGTTTTACGCCCACAACTCTGCCGAATTATCGCCAATATGTTTTATATTCGTCGCAGAAGTACTAATCGGCACTTAAAGCATCGATAAGGCCTTAGTCTTAAGACATATTTTCTGGAGCCATTTGCAAAAAAATGAATCTCTGTGATAATTAATCCATAAAGAGAATGCGTGGCATATTTACGAACTTAAAGAGATCCAAAAAAGTTGCTGTACAATGCTTAGGCTTCTTCGGGGATAGTACTCCATCACACAGAATCGTTTAAGAAGTTGAATTATGAATCTTTAAGAAAATGTTTTTTTAGGAAATCCACATAATTTTTCCGGAAATGAGCCCCGCAGCCTCATAACATGAAGCTAAAAATTTATCTCATGTTTGTGTTTCCTGTTTTTCCCTGTTATTTTACCTAACTAACCTAGAAAAGTTTCTAGTGAATTCATTCCGATTAATGGAAGAAGGAAGCTATTACAAAAATAAAATCATATCCAACATGATATTCTTACGGAAATACGTAATCTTGATGGTAAAGAAAGTTATAAATAATTGCAACGTTAAAAAAGGTTTTTTGTTCTTGAGGATTTGTATTTTTAAACATTGCATATTTTTTAAATACTGAATTTGATAATCGATATCATGATCATCGTTTGGGCTGATTCTTCCGCAATTCAAGTAGTAATATTGGAACACGGAAAATCCCTATCTTCTAAAAGTTATTGATTTTGATTCTTGGCTCAATGAAAAGAAAGGAGTAGCGTTTTTTTTCTTTTTAAAAACCTTACGGAATATAGTAAATATTTCAATTGAACTTTTACTGGGCAATAATTACCAATTGGAAACAGTAGCCCATTGGCTTTCTGCCCGGCAAACGACCGATGAGTCCGTTTTAAAACGGCAATTAAGCTAAAATATTATTTACTATGAGACCTAGGTTGGATTCGAAGAAGCATCCCCGGAACCGGTTCATAAGCTCATAACTACTAATGTGGCAAAAAGTAGTCACGTCGGGTATTTTCCACCCGAATCCGCAAACAATCATAAAAATCACAGAATTTGTGTTGCTAATTATAAAAATTCATGTCAAAAATAAGTCTAAAAAATTATTACATTCAAACTTCTTACTTCCGGATGGCATGTGTGCCAGCATAACTGGAGAAAACCTGTAAAAATTCTGGTTTATTGCTTTTTTATGGTAGGACATGGACATAACGTACTTTAATGTCGTAGAGACTTCACAATTGATAATACGGCATTTTATCCACGTGGTCTGTATTTACTTGAATATAATTTCGATAACTCCTAGTTCTTTTTCGGAATTATCAAGAATATTCAAGACCGAATATGCCGCAGAGAAAACCTCGGACGATATATTTAATCGGTGATGTGGACTATGGTGAGTGTTAGTTACAAGACGTTGCCTTACTCTAAAAAAAAATCTTAAACACTCCCGTGCTCTAAAAGATCCTGGCACACTAGAAAATTTTTATATCTACTTTTCATCTGAATTTTTATTTAAAAAATTGTCATTGCTAATTAATGGTAAAAACAAAACCACAAACATCTTTCTCTTCTGCAGCAGCAATAAGTGTTATTTTTAACGATGCTTACAAATATTTTCATAACAGCCATAAAAAGTTTTTTATCGCTCCTGCTAGAGCAGCGGGTGGCACTTTTTCCTTTTTTGCTTCCGTGGTTGTTGTAATTTAGCACATCTTTGTCTTTTGGACTCCCAAGTTCAATAAAAAAATAATGACATCTTTTGCCTCATCATTCGTGGAATCTGAGGATTTTATTCCATTTCCACAATATGATATAGTAATTAAAATAAACTGATTGGCCACCTCTGTCCCATTAATTCTCAAACGTTAAATGAGCTACCCTATTACCTCCGCTCATATGTAGAGGACCAGTTAATGCTTACATTGTTTTCATCACAATTTTTGTCAAACTCCTCTTTCAATTTGGAAAGTACAAAGAATTAAAAGATCAAAAATATGGTAATCAAGAAGAAATTAAAACGCCTCTTCCGGCATTCCGAGCCACTGGTTGGAGCAGAGGAAGATGAGGAATAATATTGCTGTTTTGCTCGATCTAATTTACTGACTAGGCTCTCTCTCCACTGAGTTATATAAAGATATCGGGTAATGAATCGCGCCTCTTTAACTCCAACATCCTTCTTATCTCGGTATTTGCGCTCATTATCATTTTTGCTCCATTTGCTCGACTTAAAAACAGATGAATTCACTGCAAATAAGAGGCACTCATACTATTATTAATGACCGTTAACGACATTCTACAAGTCTTCCGCCTCCCAATCTCCATGGTATGCGGTTATTCCAAAGCTCGTCTTCTATTCCTCTATCTTTATTTCGCTCATATCTTTCTTTATTCCTTCTATTCAAGTTTCCCCCGACTATCTTCCGTTTGGGTATCACTCCAAACTTTACTAAGAGATTCTTTCATTTCCCATCTGTTTTACGTTTCCATGCCATCATACTTGATGTGTCTGTATGATACTTCCTACTATGGTGTTATTTATCTTCATAATTTATAATTCTTTCCTTTCTTATCATTCTTCTTTTTGATTTTCCAACTGACCTTCTTTGAAAGTCCATATCTGTAGTCAGTGATGATATTTTGGATTTGTCATCTCGTTGATCATCCTTCACAGTCGTAACCGAATACGCATTTTATGATGGTATTCAAAATTCTATATTTTTTCTTGGGATATTACATTCATCTAGCAGAAGGACACTCCGGAATCAAACTCTGGTCCTTCGGTAAGAGGATTAAAGCACCAGGCTAACAAACTGTCACTCACAAAACCTATACTTGATAAAACTACACAATACCAAGCCTCGGATCTATGGATTGGTCATTAAAAGAGACTATTTTTGGGCAAAATTGTATACTCCTTGTAAGATTAAAGTGTTTTTCACGATGACATCGACATTTAATTGCGAAACATCTGACGAACAACCATTTACAAAATTGATCGTGGGGATTTGCGAAGGCTGGATGATGTGTCAAATCGGAAATATTTAGTTAGTTAAGCTGATATTTCATGCCTGAAAGATTGGAAGGGAAAGTAGTGCCTTGAGTGAGGATGGAATGAGTGGAGGATTCAGTGTTTAGGGTGTGAATGGTTCGGAGGGATATTGAATGGAAGAAGGAAGGGATTTTTGTCCCAATTAAAATATCCCGATATTTTGGTCAATTAAAACGCAACGTAATTAAGAAAAACAATGAAGGGTATCTCGACCCCAGGATCTTGCTCGAGTATAGCCGGAATGCGAAGGCCAACCAACAAAAAGGAATTATTAAGGATGTGACTTAGCATTATTTGAGATTCTCTCCAAAACGAGCGTCGAACACAATTATTAACTCAAGTGGAGTCATCGAAGGCCTTAGTTCTTGTTATTAGCTGGTGTACGAGCACTCTACTCGATTAGTAATTTTCATTTCATTAACAAAAATAAACCCTCATACGGTGATTACTTTTAAAGACTTTGCACTTGACTAAACGTTTATTTTATAGATTATATTTCAGTTTTCCTTTGAAAATATTCCTGAAAAAAACCGTAATCTAAAAATTATCAGCTCCTTAAAAAGACATAAATAATCGATTCAATATTTCATCACTAATTTGGCTATTAAAAAAAACTTTTACGAATTTAGATTACAGATGCATTTCCTAATTCCTAACATAAAAATTAAGTAATTTCAAATATTACCATAGTTTTTTTAAGCAGAAACATTACCGTAATAATGAGAATTCCTTGTACGACGAAGTATGATCATTCTTAATTGGACAACCGCAGTAGTATAAATGTAAGGAGCACTATTTGTATTATGCATGCAGTTTAAACGTAGCTGATAATATCTCACAACCTTTCGGATTTTTGCCGTTGCTCTTGATTATTTTAAAATTCTATGCTAAGTAGACTTGTAGTGTTCTTGTAAAATTTTTAAATGAAGCAACAAATTATTGATTTTCTGATTTCGATTCAATTAAAACAATTTTTAGAATCTAGGTAAATTGAAGGTTAGTGTGAAATATTTTTATGTAAAGCATGGAATGATTGATATCATCAGGACTCGATAATAAAGCAACTCTTTCACTGGGAATGATTGGTACCAACAGGCCGACTACTAGGAATGATACCAACAGGCATCAAATTTAGCTCTTAAAGGTCATTTCAAGGACTTAACCAATTCTTAACCAGTAGCACCAGGTCGTAATAAAGCTCCTAGTGTCACATTAAGAATGAACGAACGGTGAGATTTCTCAAAAATGCACATAGGGAATCCTCTGTCTCCATCCGGACGAAAGCCGTTCAAAACAAATTTTTAAAACAAGTTGGTATTCAAGATTTATCACAGTTATCTTGAAACCGTACGCTTCTTCAAACTACTCCAAACAACTTCTCACTACTTTTGATCAGATTTTGATTTATGGATCATTAAATAATTTCCTAATTTGATAGCTCTCGTGGATATGAAGATATTCATCTGTCCTAAAAGTATTCAAACACTCTCAGCTTCTGATATGAAATGACTTGGTCTACCGTAAGGCAACTCAAACTCCTTTCCGCCAGTCCGTTTTAAAAATACTAGCACTCACAGACGGAGATCTGTACTCCTGAAAGAGAATGTCTAATCCTCCGTATTTCTAAGTAAAAGTATTTTACAATGAGTACGAAAGACTTTTTCTACAATGAAAAGATAAATAAATATAAAACGCGTGATATAAAATGCATCAATTAAATTATATAATAAAAATGAACGCTGCTTGTGTAACAATCCCCTTCCCCTTGATTCTGCTTTCATCTTCCCCACATGATCGAAGTTTATAATCTTCTCCACTGGGCAGTAAAACCTTAAATCCGATATATTGTTATATATCTCACACCAAACGATGCGGGAAAACAGCACACTCATTTTTATGCGTTTTAGACTAATCCAATATACCTGCATTGAAGCCAGTTGTAGCCGAATGAGCAGTGTGATAATTGAGTTAATTATAACCATATCCGTTGAAATAACGACTAGTTGGTGATCAGTGGTAATTTCCCATACCGAACTTTCATTTCTTTTCTCAGTCATTTGCAAAGAGAGGAGATTTTATTGCTCTAAATTAACTTTAAATCAAAAAAATTAAATAAAAATAACTTAATTAATTTAATTCGTTACGTAAAAATTAGGTGCCCAACTATGAGGTTGAGCTGCGCTATTTTCAGAAGAGTTTTTCACCGAATATACTGGTGAGTCATATGATGGGCATGATATAAAATAAGGGTGATATGACAACTTATTATTGTATACCTAAAATATACACGTATTTCAGGGTTAATTGATAATTTGTTAGAAAAAAGTTATATCCTAACTTAAAAGCAATCTTTCAATGGCGAAAATGATATGATATTTCAGGTATCACCTGTTTATCATTGACTTAAGATCTCTGGGCCAATTAATAAGGTATCAAAATTCAACCTCTTTGGGCATTCCGCGCACGACCCGGGGCATGCTATTCATGGCTCCGAGGCCATCTCTATCCGCTGATCAATTCCCCTTCCCCTGTAGAATCCTTCTGGCATAACCCTGGAATCATTAATGTCAACTGAGATAACACCGACTCAAACGGAGAAGCACTGCTAGCCATCGCTATTGCCATGTCTCGAGCACTATATTAAAGCAGCCATGGGGAGCTAAATATCTTTCGTTTCCAAGGGTAATAAATATTTGTATTCATCCTTTTCATTTATGATCTATCAAATTGAGTTTTCACTTGGAGCGGTAATAATGTTCTTGGGCAACAACAACATAAATTGACAAAATTGAAAAAAATAATAAATAAGAAGATAGATCTTGCATGCAAAATCCTAAATTACTATTTCCTATTACTCTTTCCTAATGATTTTTACATTAAAAATTAAATAAATCAGAGTTTTTAAAGCCCCATTTGGATGCCTGTTGCTCCCCAAATTTAATGCAATAAACCACAAATATCTTTTTTGAATAAATTCAACCCGTTCTAAATCACTTCCCTATTTCACCGGAACTGTCTCAAACAGTGTACTAGAAAGCATTACATGTTTTAGTTATCATTGGCATATTCAATGTAAGATAGTTGAAAACTTACTTCCTTACATGCACTTTTTCACTTACACTGTTTTACTTGGAAATGGCGCTAACTGGGTTAAGGTTAGTTGTGTGTGACGATTAAAGACCACTGAGTCCAATGGGAAGGAAAGTCTAAGAATTTTGTAGCTATTGTTCTCTTTCTGCTTAACTTGCTAAGAAAGAAAAATCGAATGTGCCATCCCATTACACCTAATCTCCCCTTAAACTCAACGTTCACCCCGAACTAAGCTAGAGATTAATTCATTCTGATCTTCTCTACTGTCGCTACACACGCTCCCATAGGCTTTAATTACTTATCTAGCCTCTACACAGTGGCCCGCGTGTGGCCATTTGCTCACAAGGGTTCCCCGTACGACGCACCCTCTCACGTCAAGTCCGAAAATTGTCACCTCCAAACCCTTCATTTACCTAAGACACGCCGCCGTAGTAATGCAGCGGATTCTCGTCACCTCCTTCGGTAATCCTAATGGTCTGATAGCAATGAAGTCCATAAGTTTTACGAGGAAAAGCTTTGCGGCGTTTGGGATAATCAATAGCAAAAAGGTTTAACCCTAACATCGATACCTAGTACTGGAAAAAGCATGAGCCCGTTGAAACTCATTGTCAGACAAGAGCCATACAATGAGATGTTTTTATCAAATATTACTTAGTGGAAGTTGAGAGCGTGGTGAGTCAGCGGGTTGAGAGTCTGACAACTGACCGGAGGGCCCAGGTTAGAATCTGTGTGGGCGCCTTCAGCTTCACCCAGATGGTGTAAATTTTCGTGTACCAGAACTTCCTGGGAAACCACAGTTGGCACAGGGAAATGAATTGACTCTTTCATGCTTATTTGTCGACCCCAGTGGTGGCAGGGTAACGCCCTCGCCTGCCAATCCAGAGGTAACGGGTTCGAGTCCCGCCTAGGTGGGTTTTCCTCCACCTAGGGCATGGATTTTTGTAATTGCCGGCATTGTTATGCATAAGGGTTAGGTGGAAAAAGGAAGTATGAAGTCTCACTCTCACCCCAATAAAGTCATTAGATAAATAATTATGTGAATTTCACATTGCATGGGGCTCAGTACTAGGTAAGCTCTGCTCTCCCTGATCAAACCAACCTCCGGATTGATTATTGATATTTTGGTTATTAAATTACTGTACTCAGAAGCTGCAATAGGAAAGTGGAATTGATTGTATTTAACTAATTAGAAAACTCTAAATTCCTATAAAAATGTATGCTTGCGTAGTATATTAAGAACATTCCACTTATATTATTACAGGGTTCGTCCGGAAAACAAGTGTACAGATCAGATCAAATTTTTTGACAAAAGGGGAGTCGTCCACTACGAATTTGTACCTGAACGACAAACTGTAAATGCTGCATTTTACGTCCAAGTGCTCGACAGGCTTCGAAAACGAGTCGCCCGCGTTCGGCCAGCGATCAAAAACATCTGGCGGCTGCATCACGACAATGCGCCGCCTCACACCGCGCTTGTCGTGTCGGACTTCTTGGCCAAGCACGGCGTGGCAACGCTGCCGCACCCGCCCTACAGCCCGGACTTGGCACCACCGGATTTCTTTCTGTTCCCGAAGATAAAGAGGAGTTTGAAAGGAACGCGATACGGACTTTGGACGCCGTCAAAGAGGCCGTGACGACGTGTCTTCGAGAGGTTCCCGATGATGCCTTCGCGGGAGCGTTCCAGGAATGGGAACGCCGCTGGAACAAGTGTATCGACTCACAAGGGTCCTATTTTAAGGAATATTAGCTTAAGATATGTAAAAGTGTAATAATTTTTTTTTCCTGAGCTCAGTACACTTATTTTCCGGACGAACCCTGTACATGCATTAACTACAACAGTAGTGATTGTAGCGACCCATCGGGAGAAGGTGGGTAAAGGTAATTTTTCTTCGGTTTCCAATTTTTTTTATCGATGAGTATATCGAATTATTTTGCCAACACGACCATCTTTCCCTCTCCTACTTCGAGAGGCATCCACCTCACGGCGAGTGTCCTGCCTGCCCCACGCTCCATTTCCAAACAATGGCCAAGGATCAAGCCTCCGCAGGGTATCAATCGGCATGAACGCAGGAGATATTAGTTCACCTTAACCAGTATTATCAAGAGATAAAACCTACGTGCTTGCTCATATTTTAGAAGAAGAACGTCACCCGCAGAACGATCGTTCAAGGATCACTGCGTGTCATTCTTCCCAGAATAAAAAATCAGAAATATTTATCACGTTGCGTTTATTGGCAGCAAAGAGGAGAAAAAGAAGATATGGAGCATAATATGAAAAAGAAGAATAAGATGAAGTGAACAAACCTCTCGATATAGTGGATTTATGAGGAAAATAAGGAAAAAGTAAGGTTCCAAGAAGAAGACTAGGGAACAAACAAGTTCGCCAAGCAAGAGAGACAAGATGGAAGAGCTGTCAGAGCGTTAGGGGTCTATTTGCATTATCAAAACGCCTACTAGAGATTACTTAATTACATAAAGTAATTTACTTTTTCAAAAAGTGAACATCTTCGAGACCATATGCCTTGATACTTGTGATAAAAGTTAGATTGCTCTAACATGTACGCTTGGTATTCTATAGAACTCTGAAACCAACCAAGTGAACAAAACATTTGCGTTTATGGTACCATCATGTCGTTTATAAATACGCGTAGGTTAAACCTACCGACCCAATAAATAAGAACTAAAAACTAAATTAACACATGATTAAGGAGGGGATAAAAGAGTATTAAATAAACAATAAGTATCAAGATAAAAAATATTAAAAATGATCTACCATCGAAGAAGAGAATATAATCTCCATGTAAGACTAGGATAGTAATAGTTTTAGGGGAGGTAACCGACAGCTTAGGTAATTGCGCCATCAGGCATGGATGGGAAAGGAGGAAGGGTGGAGAGATACCCGTCGTCGGCATTCTACTCTTAGCCAAAAGCGCCAAGGGCAGTTTAACGTCCCATCCGGCGGAGAACCCACTCACTCAAAGTGCTCTCCACAAAGCAAGTACAGATCGGGGTACCACTGAAAAAGATCTACCGTTTTCAGGATTCGAACCAGGGCCCTCACGGTGGGAATGCAGTATAAACCAATGTGCTGATATAAACCAATCCCCGGATTTATATTCGATGAAGATAATGAAATTCTCTCTCCAAAAATGTGCGCTTTGTTTTGCAATTCATTTCAACTGTTATTGAAGGTTGCTCCAAAATTCAGTTCTCGATCTTATTCACGGTCACAGTAGGCCTATGGACCTTAAACTAATAATTGCCAAAACGTCTTTTTTTGATTAGTTTTATTTCATCGCAGGCCATACGCAATAAACTATGCAATGTTAATTCACATTCCATTCAACCAACCTCGAGAGTAAACGCTGTTGTAATCTATATAAATAATTCAAATGAAAAAGTTTAGAAATGATGACAATTTTTAATTCCTATTTTACAAAGGTCTTCGACAATTTGCTGAAAAATTTTCTCCATTTATTCTAAATTTTTAGTGAATAATGAAAAGACCAGAATCATACGTCTTCTTTTGCTGAGCAATTTGCAAAATAAATCTGCAATTCCCGAATGCTTTAAGTTTATCTTTCAATCCACCACCATTGTACTTGACCACTATTTCGCATTAGTAAACGACTACGAGAAAATATTTTGCACGCAAATACTCTGAAGGCAATCTGAACTCTCGGATGTTCCTTTAATATATATGTCGCAAAATTTCGATATCTCGGCCTTGGTTGATGAACGCACTCATTCAAGGAGCACTTTGCAAAAAAGACCTTAAAAGGTTTGTCCATAAAATTTCCAAAATAAAACACCAGCCAACATCTCAACATCGCAACATCAATATCAGGGAAGGGCATTCAGCTTGAGCTATCCAGCATGCAGCCAACCCCTAACGTATAACCCCGCCCACGTATCCATATCTTCGAGGCATTGAAAAAGTACATAAACTAGGTCGAAAACTTCGTTTTATTAATACCCAGTCCAGAATCCCTTTCCTTCCACATTTGCCCCACCCTCGCGTCCCCTCTCCTCCAACACTTTCAAGCCCACAACCAATTCACTTGGTCCGCCACCATATCGTAACTGCCACCCACGCCGACTTCCAGCACGAGATTCAATAACTTCCAAGGATCGCGTTTTGAGAGGCAGGGGTCGTCCACGGTTACGGCGTTTGACATCGCATTAAAAATCTAGGCGCGGAAGTTTACTGAAAGGGTTTTTTTACGTAAATTCGAAGTGCAGTATTTCCACAAAGTGACACACACCTCAGACATAAGTCTCAGCAGGGATCGTCTTTAAATTTCCCCCGATTGACGGGACGACGCTTTTCGAACGAGAGACCTACACTCGCGTGGACGCACAAGCCTTCGATGGGAGTGTCGTTGCCTACAAAGGCTCCGTTCGCGTATTAACGTAAAGACCGCATTCACCTATGATAATGGGGCATGCAGGGCCGCTTGATCGGATCGCCCCCTCCCTCCTGCGGATCCTTCCCCACCTCCCCCTGTACGGACGAATGACCTCAACGGCAGCCTATTCAAAACGCGAATGCAGGATGTAGTCCGACCTTAAAGTATTTCTCGCTAACCTTCATCAATTTCGTATGCTTCAGCTGATCTAATATTTGATCAAAAAGAACCCTCCATAGGTCAATCTAAACAAGTTGTCCGAAAATTCTAGACCCTTATAAAGAAACAAGCGGCGTAACACTGCGGCATAGAAATCGCATATAGGGAGCCACACTTCTGGCGAGGAGTCTTATGTACAGAATTTTGCTATTGAGTGCTGTGTATTCTGTAGTAGGACACATGAGATCAATGCATTACTTTACGTATATTGATTGTAGGCAGGCATTTTCTCATTAATGGTTCCGGTGGAAGAAAGAATCATATAGTCTCAATCTCGTCTCAATAAAAATACGATCAAATTTTAAAAACTTATCGTCTTAACTATTCAATTATAAGTTATCGATCGAAATGAAGACGTCATTTTGTAGGCCACCAGACGCCAACGCAAATTGAATATCAGAACTGGGAATCTAAGGCAAAATAAATCTTACCTCAAAAAGTGAATGAGATTTAATAATTATTTAAATCTCATTCACTTTTTGAGGTAAGATTTCTTTTGCCTTAGATTCCCAGTTCCGATATTGAATTTGCGTTGGCGTCTGTTGGTCCATAAAATGACGTCTTCATTTTGATCGATAACTTAATCGGTGGATATTTCAATATCCTATCTATTGACTAGAGCAATCATAATTTTAAAATAGTAGATGAAGACAAAGATGAAGGAGAGTCGCTCTTGCAAACTTTTGCATCGAGCTTCTTATGCCAACAAGTCCCTTCAAACAACTAGCAACAATTATATCCTTAAACGAGCCACAAATATAATTGAAAAGGTTTATAAATATATGTAAGCAAAATAAAAGTGTCGTCGGATTACTAAACGCTCAAATCTCGTTAATTGCTGTCAGTAAAATGTAACTTAAAAGAAAAATTTGCTAGCTCGAACAAGATTCCAGCATTACTCATCATTTTAAGTAAGTTAATAAAGGCCTAAGCACTTAGCATTCGTGGATTAATTTTATAAATTTTGATGCCCTCAACATTTAAAACGTTATTTTCGAGTAAGGATAACGCGAAATTTATAAAACCCTGAAGATGCCAAAGATTATGTCACGCTAAAACGAAAATTACACACAATAATGTGTGTATCCAGCAACGACCAATTTGTAAATTATCGCATTTATTTAAAATTCAACCAACCAGAATTTCGACAACTTTTTCATTCCCAAGGCTGAATTGTTCTAAATGAGTTACTTAAGGATTGAGCGTGCAAATTTAGTTTTTTTTGTTCTCTTATCATGGAGATTATTCATGGTTGAAAGATCTTTAAGGCCACTTTCAAGGTAGCCTTTCAGAAAGCGTAAAGAGACTTTCAAAGAAAAAAACTAACTTAACGTTCAGACGAGAGCTCAAAAGTGTTTTGGTACAATACCTAATGGGTTCAGGGAAATCAGTGAACTCAGTTAAAAACAGTGCGGATTAAATTGTTTAGTAAAGGATTAACTTATTAAACTACTCCCAGAGTATTACACCGGGTGCTCAAAGAACATTTCCGATATCCAACTTAATCGGTTCATCTAACGAATGATTGCATTTGAGATTTCACTCGGCGCTGGTGCTGCTAAAAATCTACTATGTCCTTCTACTGCACCTAATCCAAGCCCTATCTTCGGGAAAAAATACGAAAAACGTGTGGTATGCTGTTATAAGAGTAGCTAGCTAGAGAACCTAGTATTTATTAAAAGATAACTTGATTAATGTGGCAAGAAGGAGAAAGATATTCTCTTCCACCAATTACACCACAATAATACTGCTATACTGCTAATACTGCAATAATACTGAATATACTGCCTACGTATATGGTCTTTGAGAAGTTGGCTTCACTGTCGAATTCCATCGTGCGCTGCAAAAAGGCGCTAATAACCCGTTGTTATGATAAACCTTGTAGAGTATCTACATATAAACTGGAAGATCTAGGTTGAGAATCACTCGTCGGCTGAAAGTTAATTTAGAAATACATATCTAACCTTAATTGAAAACGACTCTTCTATGATTATTTTAAAAATATCCATGAACCCACAAACACCCATCAGCAAAAATTCTCACGTAACAAAATTAAGTTAAAATTTCACGAGCCTCAACAATGTTCACCCATTCCAGCATAACAATGTCCAGTATAACTTTTTGATATTAGAGGTACCCACTACCACGATTGAAGTATTTCAATCTGAATTAATGTTTCGTCAATCTTCCAGAAGTTGCAATGAGAATATAAAGGGCCTATTGAGCAAATACAAATCAGAAGAGCCGGCCCTCGTACCCATGGAGACGAGGCGAGGCCCGGCCCAACATGAAGTTACGAGGTTTGTTCATAAAGTAAGGCCCGTTTGGTCACAGGAAAAAATATACTCATATGAAACACATTTTATTGGCACTTTTAGTTAGCTACAAACCTACTTCACTTATCTACATAATCGCCGTTCACTTCTAAGCATTTTTCGTACCGCTGCACCAGCTTCTTTAACCCCTCTGCATAGAAACTCGCCGCCTGAGGGTTGAACCAATCGACAACGCCATTCTTGAGTTCCTCTTCGGTTTCGAAACGTTGTCCACCGAACCACTATTTCAAGTGCAAGAAGAGGAAGCAGTCGCTGCGTGTAAGGTCAGGACTGTACGGTGGGTGTTTTAAAGAGTTCCCAATGACCCAAAAACTATCGTCCACTGGACATTCTTTGCTCTTTGTGGTGGTCGGTGAGCATTTTCTGTACCCACCTTGCACGCAATGTGTGGTATCCGAGGTTTTCCGTAACAATATTGTAGACAGTAGTGCGTCCAAGTTGAGGAAATTGTTCAGCCAGGCCATTAATTGTCAATCGACGATCACATCGCAGTTTTTGTTCCACTTGCGAAACAATTTCATCGGTCAGAATACTGGGCCTACCACTTCGCTCTTCGTCATGGACATTTGTTCGTCCATTTTGATAATCACAGCACCATTGTCTAACCTTTCCTTCACTCATAACTGTGTGTTTATAAACTAGGCATAATTCCCGATGAATTTCAGCAGCCGACAATCCTTTTGCATACAAGAATCGTATGACAGAACGCACTTCACAGCTGGCGGGATCAACGATTGTCGCGGACATTGTTGTTTGCATGCACGGACAAGCAAACGACTTCTGAAACAAAACAAATGCTGCTATAGCTTCTCAATGAATCAGTTGATGGCGCTGCAGTAGCAAAACTGTGTTCTGAAGCGCCAATATTTAAATATAAGCGAACGGTACTTACTTTAAGAATACACCTCGTATTAAGGATCTCTCCCAAGGTCAAGTTTGTCACAGGTGTACGCTTCCTCCCTCTTTTGTGTGCGTAGAAAAGTAGAAGAATTCCGGGCGGTGCACCTGGTATACTCGATCGTCACTTGAATCAAATCTTTCACTGTATACTCCCGAATGAAAATAGCCATCATTTTATTGAAGGCCGACCTTGGCACACCGATTACGTCTTCTGCTGGATCATCACCAATCGACGTAATCTCACTCACCATAAATACATCTTGTGTCCGTCTGACCGGAAATCTGGTCATCATCTAGATGCAGAACCAAAACGGGGTCACGAAAGAGCATTACGCCTACCCATCCTTGGAGGTCTCAACGAGTTTACCTTAGACGAGGATATTTAGCCACGCGCTAATGCTCACCTCTATGTTCGTCATGGATGAACATAAAACGGATACCAGCTGTGCAAGGGAGGTCAAGCACAAGCATGCCATGGACCATCTCCTACATTTTTTTAGACTAACTCTTTTTAAGCACTGACGTGGAATTAATATGCGATTCGTTTTCATAATACAAATCATCGGATATCTGGCCACTGTAGAATGCAAAACTGGATACTATATTACGTGAGCGATGAAAAAATAGCCATTACGTATCATTCATAAAGACCAAGCTCCAAATATGGCCATCAGTAATAAAAATCAAAACAAATATTTTCATCAATCATCCTCTTCTATACGTAATGTAAACCTAACTTCTTTTCGATGCATAAAAGTACTCGTAAGTTTATGAATACCATTTTTTTCAATAAAATATCAACATAATATGTTCCGAGGTTTAGCGTACCAGTAGTGCATTTTTTGCGATTACTGCGATACATCCTCCAATTCCTGAAAAAGCCAGCGTTTCTTCTGTTTCAATACGTATGTTCCAGTTTCAATTATATTTAACTTTTTCTCTCAATCTCATTCACTAGATTGAAAATATGAAATAGCTTCCTCATATTGTATCAACAAGAAATTATTTTCATCGGCATTATCCAATTTCCGATTCACAAAAATTCTGAGATATAGTTGATCTTTTTCAGTAAACATTAGGCTGTTTATGAGACCAATCATTTCTTCAGCTTCTCATTTCTACATGATATTTCCAATTCAAGTTATAAGCTTGTAAAGATCCTCAACAAAAAGCAAAAGCAACAACAGTGCTTACTTCTCTCCAAATCTAGGATGATTCGTGTACCACTGCTTATGAAATAAACAATCATGAATAGACATGATAGTTTCAGGTTTAACTTTGTGGAATTTCTTCATGATGAGGGTAAAGAAAGAAACTTTGCACTTCCACATAAAGATTTCGATGCTGCGCATCATCATCAAGTGATAAACATAAAAAATTTTAACTTATTTTCCATTAACTTATCTTCTATCGTAACTTCCTAGCTCAAAGAGGGGAGGGAGGTAGCGGGAGTAAGGGAGAGGGGGTAAGTTGAGTACTGGTGCAACCTATTAGTGGACTAGGGGAGGGTGTGTATTGGAAGGTTTCTGGCTCAAATTCCTAGAAGTAAATTTTCATTAAATTATCATTAAATGAAGAACATAACGTAACAATCCACCGTTCTTAGAAATAGTAGGGGGGAAAACACATTGTGTTCCACATTTAATTAGGGGGGTGTCTGTCTGCAATAGTTTGACCTTCATTGAAGGACGGTCGATGGTCATCACTGCCTTGGTGGGGATGGGGTTGGTGTGGAAAAATATTGGAGTCTTTTAGGAATTTTTGGAGGGGGGATCGGGAGAGGCATATAGTTTCGTTGACCACCTCCAAACTGTCAGACTGAAGGGATTGCCAAATTTCCAACTCCTCCAAAGTATTTAATCTGCGTTCTTTCATTTCTGTGTGAAGAAATGAATTTCATAACACATTACAAATTTACGTGTTAAATAGAGTACCAGTGATTATAATTTCTACAGCTACGCTATTTCTCCCCTTAGGCAGCAATACGAATACCTTTAGCTACCCCGTAAGTACCTTTAGTTACTCATTTTCAGCGTTCTAAAGGCTAGCAGTTAAAATTCTTGCGACAACGAGGATTTAAAATATATTTTGACATCCGTTAAGTACGCTCCGGAAGCATCATATAACTCAATTCGCCTGACATGGTAAAAGTTTCTGTTTTAGGAAGCGAGGATGGAAAAAAACAAACTTCACGCAAACAGCCAAGTCTATATTCATGCTCGTTTCTCTTCTTATTTTGTGGTTCCTTCATTTTCGACCGGGAAAAAATGAAAAGGGGTTCCCTCAATCATTCTTTTTTGCCACCGTCGAGTCAGAGTACCATACTCGAGGGAGTTCTCGGTCCAGTCCTCCTCCTCCTGCCCTTCCAATTTGGATCCCCGCCCTTCCCCCTCTTCCACGTTACCTCCCCTCAGCAGCCCTCACCTAATTTCTTCCGTAACTCATCTCGGTCTGAAACGCTCCCTTTAAAACGGAGTCCTTGAGAGTGAATTACTTCTGAATCACATACTGAATGGGTATTCTGGGTGGGTATTGGTCACTTCCTGCAATTTTGGAAAGACGAACGTTACAGATAAACTTAACTCATTTACTCTCAACTCTGCAATAATTATGTCTTTGCCATAAAATTTCTATTTCAACTGCTGATTATCTATTATAATGTAGGTTTTTAGCTTTTTTATGTGGTGTCTTTTTGTCAAAAATCTGTAAGCGTAATGGGTTTAGTTACTGGCGGTTTTATCAAATACATACTATGATTATATATGTATGCATGTGTATATATATATATATATATATAAAGTACAATAAAATAATATATTTTGAAACCAAAAGTACAATAAAATATTATATATGTATCAAAGTTTCCTCGACCGAGATGATATATACACGAGTACAGTAAGTCGTCGACCTGAACTAGCCGCGAATTCTAATGTTGTATCTTTCACTTCCTAGAATGAATGGGAAGCAGAAATAGAAAGATTTGGCAGCCCACAAGTTAGGTCCTATGTAGGGAGTGGGAGGGGTATTTTAACGATCAGGACCGAGCGCACAATATTACCCTAGGAGAAACAATCAAATCGCGACTCGAGTAACAGTAGTGCGATATGTATTATTTTGCCTTCCTTCCAGATGTTAAATGGAAATTCGTAGATCCGGTACAATACCAGAAAATTGCCTCTTTCGAAAGGAGTAACTACCGCATAACAGAGGACAAAATTACAGTAATCACATTTAGGCGCTAAATGAAATAAAAATGAAATTAATTGTCCAAGAAGTCCGCAAGCCAAATGCATGAAAGAACACACCAAGCAAAACTCAGAGAAAAAATACTTTTTTTTTTCAAATTTTCCGGCCGACGGACGGCTAATTTATTCAAAGAACCCTCCACAGGGCACCTTTATTAGGAATCGGGAAACCACTGAAAAAGGTGGAAAATGTCGGCTCCAGGATTCGAACCCTGGGCCTCTGGGTCCCAGTACGCTAGTCATCGTATCATCTAGATCCTCCGTGCATTTGGACAGGAACCTAAAGATAAAGAGTACTTCCGGGTCAAAAGGCGTCTTATACAGTATGTAACTCTCTTGTACAGTGTATAACTCTCCCATGCATTCTTGACACTTGTCTAATACCTCTTTCCCTTCAATTAATATCTCTTAATTTCCTACTAATTCTTTTATGAAGATAGTGTGGCAACATAACCTCCTTATTTAAAGGTGTTTTGCTTTACAAAAAAGGAAGTTATGTTGCCGCACCCTGTACTTCGTATCCCGAATGCTCTATTTCACGAGTGTACTAGTTGATTTTCCGATTCTTTCGGGAAGCTTTTTCTTTTTATACGTGCTTCATCTAGCTACAGGATACTCAATTTCCTTCGTGTACGTCGCATTTGCTTTCAATTCAAGAGTACTTCCTTTCTTCTGTTTATAATGGCCTTTTGACCTCTCCTCAATTTCCAATTCGATATACCACTCACATCTTGAGTTTGTCAACCGTGGCCTCTTTGCTCTCTTCCTTTTGATTCCTATTGTTTGGCTGTAAACCATGGTTTAGAGACGATTTTTAGAGACGACATCTTTCCTGTTTACGTAACTGTGATGATTTAAAATCTCTTATTTACTTTGCTATTTATATGACAATCGATTCGCTGTTTTGAACTCGTCTCTCAAAATGCTATTCCTGGATGTTCACTGCTATTTGACACCCCAGTTTCATCTCTCTCCTAAAGCAAACATTTCTTCAAATGTGTATTTTGGAGTATCAAATAAAAGACAGGGAAATTGACAAATTGATAACTTACCGGACTCTCAAACTAGGGTCCTGCGTTCAGTTCCATCTACATCTACATACATACCTCACGATCCACCAAAAACGCTGTGTGGCGGGGAGTGCAAGTACCAGGTGGGATGGATAAGGGATGGTATTAGAGAGATAGGGAAAAAATATTCACCAGAAAACCTCAAATAACGTGCAAATGTCTACACGACATGCTCATTCATCATGCTAATGACAATTTCAAAACGGCATATCTCGTACATGCTGTATGAAGACTTAATTCAAAACAAGTGTTAATTTCACGCGATGAATTTTCTTTTTTATAAAAAAAGAAGGGAACAAATATGAACCAAAACCATTAATACTAGACACCTCCTTTATTCCAAGACAGGTTATGTTTAACTGGAAAGTGATCAGGTGAAATTCTATTAATTCATGGACATACAACTCATGGCCCTCGCCCTTAATGGGCACATAAATTTTGACTGATAAAATTTTTAGTCCTTTTGCATCCTACTGAAGTCGCTCACCCTCTTTCAAGTGAGAAGTCTTATCGTATGCTTTGGAAGCCAGTTGTAACATTCCTTCTCTTTTCCATGGTGAAGCCCGTGTCTTCCTCCTCTCCCGTTTATCTGCTCAAAATTCCACGAACCATTTCCATCCTACGCTCGCATTCCAATTCCTCTACAAAGTATTGCTTTGGCCTCATTTCAATGGTATTTGAATTATTCCGTACTTTTCTTCATCATATCCATCCCCATTGTCATCCGTGGCCATACATACTTATCGTATTTGATATTCCATCGAACGTTACGTGTATTACTTTATTGATTAATATATCCCTTTCATTAATAAAACAAAGGTTATGCGATTTTCCAGAAACAAAAAGGCTAAGCTAAATATTAAAATAGGAGGGGAAAAAATAGAGCAGGTAGAGCAGTTTACATATCTCGGAAGTGCTTTGGACCAATACGGTCAAAGTGGTAGGGACGTAAGGAGAAGAATTGCGCTTGGCAAGGAGGTTTTCTCAGGGAGGAGGGAGTTGATGACGGGGACGCTGAGTAGGGATGTTAAGACAAGACTCGTAAACACTCTGATATAGAGCGTAGCTATGTACTGCGCGGAAACGTGGTCACTTAAGCAGGAGGATAGACATAGATTGGAGGCTTTTGAAATGTGGGTGTGGAGAAAAATGGAGAAGGTGAAATGGACCGAAAGGAAAACAAATGAGGAAGTACTGGAGATGGTGGGTGAGGAGAGGGGTTTGTTGAGAGAAATCCTATGGAGGCAGGAAAAATGGATGAAAGGCGTATTGAGCGGTAGTGGAATGTTGAAGAAGGTAATAGAGGGGAGAATGTTGGGCAAGCGAGGAAAGGGCAGGAACAGGATAGGGATGTTGGACGGGATGAAGGGAGGAAAGAAGTACACAGAGATGAAAAGGGACCTGATGTAGATTAGGTTGCTGGATTGGGTTTTGTTTGGAGTTACAAAATATTTATTTGATAGTTGTGTCCATCCAAAAACCTACCTTAACCGGTAGATTACCTAATAATAATATACCTTTCCTTACACAAGTTACGTTTTATTATTTTTCAAAAGAATAGGATTTTCACTTTCATCTTTTACCATACTTGAAGAAAACTGTGATGCCATCGCAAGTTTTTCCTCAGCCTCACTTCAATCCAAAAATTCCAAAAGTTGTCATTTGTAATCATCGCCCTTTGCAAACATTCTATTCATTCTTATTTTACAAGACTCCTAGCATTCCAAGTCTCAAATATTAGAAATTTCTCCACTGTCTTCGAAAGTTTTTTTTCTTTTCCTCTTTCCCTTCACCTGGCACCTCAAACACAACTCTCAACTCACAAAGATCCGATTGGCCGGGCTGTTACCCTTTCGACCTCGACTCCAGGATTCGGAAAATTCTATAGTATCCGTTTCCATGGAATCAAATCACCCTTCTCTTGGAACAAGTAGAAGTTGATTTCCTGTTGCCTTCCACCTTTGTTTAGACCCCCTTTCACATTGGGGAGCAGACACCTTTGGTCTCATACCTCGAGGACATGCGCTACGTCGTGTTTCTTGATTTCAACCACTTCTTTGAAGGTTACCGCCTCCCTTGGGAAGATCTTCCACCCTAAGTCATTGGTCCCCTCGAGGCTCGCCAGTTAATTACAGCCACTTAGCACTAGGCTTTTCGAACTGCCAGGGGAATTCAGGATTCGCAACTCGCATTACACGTGGAGGTCAAGGGTCACGTAACCCCTCTTATAAATGAATAAACAAATGCATAAAAAAATACAGGGTTAAATCGGTAAATAGCACAAAGTACGATGAAAAGCCTTTCGTCCTCTTTTTTTAACGCAATGAGCCAACATATTTTATTTTCGATTTCATTTAATTATTTTATAAAATCTTTTTCCAAATGTTTCTGCACCATTCGCATTCACGGAAAAACATTCAATTCCCGTATCTGATTATCTGCATGACGAAAATAATCGTAATTCAGACATTCTACATCTACACAATACCCGCAAGCCGCCGCAAGGGCATGTGCCAGGATTTTTAGGACGCCCCCGGAAAACAGAATAAAACCACTTGTAAAACTAACAAATTTGTGCCAATTCACACCCACGGAGACGTAAAGATTCATGCAAAACCCATTTTATCTCACACACATGCAGATACATATACTACAATCACGTAATACACCGCAAGCCGCCACAAGGGCGTATGGCGGGGGATGTTAGGTCACCACCCATAAAAGAGGACAAAACCACATGCAAAATTAAAATACCTTCAAATTAATTAAAATTAAAACCTTTTTTTTTGCCTACACTTTTGCCAACATAAATATATATACCATGAATTAACACATACATGCATCATAGAATGTAGCACAAATGTATCCAATAAAGTGCAAGCTAGAATTTGAAAAGTAAGAAGACGAATTGCCACTACCACATGGACAAGCAACTTACAATGGTCACAGGTAGGGAATGTGACAGAACGCTGCACATAGCGGAAGGGTCCTCCGCCCCATAGAGAGAGACGAGGGATGAATGGAGAAGGTTGAAATAAAACAAGTCAGGCAAGCAATACTGTAACGAGCAAAGCATTTTTTAATGGCAGTCCCATACGGTCATGCGGGACGGGTTTTGACAACCCTTTTTCCATTTATTCAATTGTTTCAGGCTCAACAGGAGGGAATTGCACTTTTTCCGAAAATATATCACAACGCACTTTTTTAAATTCCTCTTAAACACCTGTCACACTCGTCTTGGACATTCATACAAGCACTGAATTCATTACTTGGCGGCCCCTATTATAGTCATAAAAAATCTAATATAAGTTTCAAATAATCTAAATTCATATATATTCAATGGCTCTAAGTGATTTCCGGTTTTAAGTGACTCACAGTCCTATAATCCTTGCGGGTCTGACGAGGAAGAGAGCGACATTGAATATTTTTGGAAATAAAGGATATAAAAAAAACAGATTTCAGATATTTTTGGTTGTGGAGAGTAAGTTATAAAAATCTCTGCCCGACATATAACTTACTGGAATTTGCTATGAACCAGATTCCCCACTAAACTCCAAATATTTGACCAAATTCAGAGTCACTGCATGAAAATAATAGTCCCCGGGATCGTAATACAAATATTTTGCTAGTCAAGTTTATTTGTTGAAAATTTGGTGGAACTATTACTATAAATTTCAAGAGAATTAAAAGCTATCTCACTCAGTCATTTCCATGATAAAACATGGAATGGCCCAAGCATGAAGGAATAATTTCAAATGCCACTGAAAACGAACTTTAGTTTTGAGTTAACTCTGTTTAATTAGGGCAAAATCAATAAAATAAAATAAAAAATATCCAAAGTAAACACTTAAGAGTAACACAACTCTTCCTAGCCCTACTTTAGTTGACAGCTGTTCTTTCAAGCTGCTATACTTTTATGCCGTCAGTAAAATTATTAATTTAAATTTAATTTTATTTAATTATTATTTATTTAATTTGGCCGATACTTTGTGGGAATCCATTAGTAACGCACGAGGAAAGAACCAAAAACTGCTTATCTACAGAAAAATTCCATTTTTGTGGAAACATAAAGTCTTTGATCATTTCTCCGAGAATTATTATGCAATCGTATTACCTTTCGAATACCCACCATCCCTAGTACTTCCTCATTTGTTTTCCTTTCGGTCCATTTAACCTTCTCCATTCTTCTCCACACCCACATTTCAAAAGCCTCCAATCTACGTCTATCCTCCTACTTCAGCGACCACGTTTCCGCGCCGTAATAGCTACGCTCCGAGTTTTTACGAGCCTTGCCTTAACCTCCATACTCACCGTCCCCGTCATCAACTCCCTCCTTGAGAAAACCTCTTTGCCTAGTGCGATCCTTCTCCTTATGTCCCTACTACTTTGACCGAGTTGGTCCAAAACACTTCCGAGATACGTAAACTGTTCTTCCTGCTCTATTTTTCCCCTCTTATTTTAATGTTTAGCTTAGCCTTCTTCTTCCTGGAAAATCGCATAACCTTTGTTTTATTAATATTCATTCTCATCCCATATCTATCGCACTGAACCTCCTATTCACTCAGCAATGCTTGCAACCCCTTGGCTGACTGAGCAACTAATGCTTGGTCATCAGCAAACCTAACCGATTTTACGAATTCCCCTCCGACTTTCATTCCCACCTCCAGTTCTTCCCATGCCTCTTTAAACATTTCCTCCTCATATATGTTGAACGGCACCGGTGACAATGGGCAACCCTGCCTTACACCTCTTTCTAACACTGCCCATGCGGACTCTCCATTCCCCACTCGCACCTGAGCAGTCTGAGACATGTACAAGTTGCGGATCAGTCTCATGTCCCTCCTTTCTGAATTGCAGAAAGTTTAAAGCCAATTCAAAAGGAAAAGATTAGCTGAAAATTTTAAAGAGAATCCCGAAGTATTTTGGTCATACGTCAGAGAAATTCAGGGAAATAAGTGCATTGTTAATTCACTCAAAAATGATAAAGGCGGAAGAGTAACCAGCAGTTTGGAAAAGGCTAACTTATTAAATTCCTTCTTTTAAAGCGTATTCACCAATATCTCCCCGAATGCCTCCGATAGCTTACAAAATCGTGCCGATCAATCGATGTCCAAAACTGAAATCTCATATAATGGAATAGAACGTTTGCTGAAAAGTATCAAACCTAATAAATCCTCCGGGCCCGATGAAATATCCCCTCGTATATTTAAGGATATAGTTCCTTAAATTGCGCCGTACCTAGAAATTATATTTAAGAAGTCGCTGGTAGAAAACAAGGTTCCCAGGTAACGTAACACCAATATTTAGAAACGGATACAGGGAGAAACCGAGCATTACAGACTTATTTCCATCACATCCATTTCGTGTAAGTTTATGGAGCATAGTTTATAGTTTGATCTTAAGGCACCTCGATAATCAGCAGTTATTAATGAAAAAAACAGCACGGTTGCCGAAAAGGCAGATCCTGTGCGACATAACTCGTACTTTTAGTTCATGATATTCTGACTTCGGGAGAGAGCAATGTTCCAGTGGACGCGAATTTTTCAGATTTTTAGAAAGCCTTCGACAAAAGCTCCTCATAGTAGACTACTCACAAAGCTAGAAGCATATGGAATAGATAAAAGTTTCCGGGGTTGGATTAAAGACTTTTTGAATAGTCGGGTACGAAGAGTAGTCATAGATAGAGTTAACTCAAATGCAGTATAAGTTACATCGGGTGTTTCTCAGGGAAGTGTTATCGGAACTCTTTTATTCCTACTTTATGTAAACGACATTGACTCCGTAGTCACTAGTAAGATACGTTTATTAGTCAACGATGCAGTCATTTACCGTGAACTCCGTGATCTTGAGGACACAGAAACTTTGTCAGATGACTTTAATGCTATACAACGCTGGTGCGACACTTGGAAATTAGAATTAAACTTAAAATAGTGCGTAGTCATAAATATTTGGAAAAAGAGAAATTCCCTCCCGAACACCTAATGCATTGGGAACAGCGAATTGGAATTCGTAGACTAAATTATATACCTAGGCGTTACCCTTAGTCACGATCTCTCCTAGCTGAAACATACGGGAAATATGTGGACAATTTAACAAAAAATTAGGATTTATTAAAAGAGCTCTTGGTATATGTGATGAAAAGGTCAAAGAAAAGTGTTAATTGTCATTGGTTAGGCCTCATTTAGAATATGCTACAAGTATATGGGATTCTCCCGAAGTTGGATTAATTGCCGAATTGAAACCCGTGCAGCGTAGAGGAGCTAGATTTGTACAATGTTGTTATAATAAACTTAGTAGCGTATCAAAATTAATAGAAGAGCTAGGCTGGGAATCACTCACGGAGCGAATGTTAAATAACATATTGAAGCTCTTGACTAAATTGCAAGGAAGTCTATCAAGCAGTGAATTTTGATTTTGAAAATGTATTATTATCCCCATCGTACTACGGTAGGAGAAATGATGTTAATAAAATTAGAGAGATTTAGTGTAGAACAGATAGATTAAGACGACATTTTTTCCACGAACGATAGGGACCATAATAACATTGTCCAACTTCGGTAGTGTCATGTTCGGGTAAAAATTATTCTGGTGTGTATTCACCCTCTGCCTCACACCGCAGCAGTGGTTTGAATGGTAGTAAAACCTCTAAAACATTTTCAGACAGTAAAAAACTCTTTCTCCGCATCAGAAACGTTTGCAAAAGAGATATGGATGGCAAATTATCGACCAACAGCTTCGTTACATAGGAATCATAGACATCGATCAAAATAGATCGGAGACAGTTCCTATTGCCGATTCGTGAGGATAGATGAACAAATGAAATTAACTCGCGCACGTAAATTAAACACTGTGAGCAAACGGCGGGTGAAACGCAAACGGATCTCATTCTTCGATGCGATGCGTCCTCCTGAGATGCTTGTCGGAAGCCATCGCACGCCAACTTTCCCTGTTAAACCCACAGGCGAATCGCATGAGGAGGATGAAGTAATGGGGAGAGAGGAATAAGAATTTATACCCTTGAAACCGTAAGAAAGCGCAGGAAAAAAGGCAAGGGAAAAGGAGGAAAGTATCCAGTGAGAGGAAATGAATGGTGAAGGGGATGGGAAGAATGGGGGAGCAGATGAGATAGTTAAGGGGGAGGATTGGATAATAAAAAGAAGCGTGGAGTTGGGACCGGTGGGTTTCGGGGCAAAGGAGGAGACGGGGAGGAATATGGATGCGGTGCCTTGAAGGTGGACGAGGTAGAAGAGGGGTGCGAACGGGAGAAAATGGTGGAGGCGGTGGGAGATGGAGGGGTGGGGCCTGGCGGGCATGAGGGGCGACGAGAGTGGACCTGTCCCGCCGGGTTTGGATCGAAAGAGGCTCAATTATGACGGGAATCTTGATCTTGCTGGAGGGAGAACTTTTTGGAACCCAATTCCAGGGCGGCCTCCGAATGAAGTGATGACGGTGTGGGACGGGGAAAAAACGCAGGATAAGCTTGGGTGGGTGGCACGAAGGGTGGGTATTCACTGGGACTGAGAGGGATGGTATGGGGGTTCCTAGTGGGGAAGGAATAGGTTGAGTTGACCCTTTTAATTAGCTGGCTCGTAGAGGGCGAGACGGTGGGGTGGATGGACACCCGGGGAGGAGGACGGTGGCATTGGTGGGGTTAAGGGCTAGAGAAGGCTTAGGGAAGGGTTGAGATTAGGAGGGGAGAAAGTGACTGGGGCATTTCGGAGAAGGAGGCTGAGTGAGCTCTTCGGGGTCAGCTCCTTCATTTCACGGAAAGCCTCGGACTCTGTAAAAGTGGATGCATGTCCCCCTTACGAGAGAGTGCCGAGGAGCTGGTTAACGAAGACTATGTTGGCTCATCCAAGAGTAATCGTTTCCAGACCTACCATCTACACTCTCTCGAAATACACCTCCTCCACTTGGCTGCTACCACGCTTAACTTTCCCGTAGAGAAATATGGCAAGAAATTTCAACTTCTAAACGGTTCGCTCTAAGGCAAAGATTTAGTTTCGCCTGCTGCATTTTTCTGCGTGGAAGAAAGTGTTATCTTTGACAAGAGTAAAAACTTTCCCATTGTTAAACATGAAATCATATTAAAAATGGTGTTTCACTAAAGAAATTAATGAAAGCGCAGCAGATTTAAATGGTTCTTTCGGCCGAAATATTCCTTGTAATTCATTATATTATATTATAACTACATATGAGTGTATGAAAAGTTGTAGGAAGAATTTCTAAGAGACTTCTGAAATTTCATTGTTATTTATACTAATGTGTCATGATATTTTGCAATTACCGACTTAAGGATTTCAACTTCTTCAAAGGTACTCAAGGGAGCTATATTTTATCAAATTCAAGGATCTTTGAAGAGCATTTCATTAGCTACAACAGGGTTAATATACTTCTGGATAATAAGAGTCTTCCAATAATGGATTTAATTTTAATATGAAACCACTACAATCATTGATTCTTTTATCAGCAAAAGAGTTTCGGCATTCTTCAGATGAATTTAGTCAACATATTAGGATGATCACGTTCTCAAAACAACTAAATTAATCATCTTGAAAACTTTACAGACTATGAGCTTTTTAACTTTTGATGCCTTAGCACCGAAAGCTGAATACAAATAAGTTTGATAAGCGTAAACTCCAGCCAATTACTTAAATATTATCCAGATAAGAAATTTCTTATCTTGATAACACTGAAGTGTTCAAGACCTTTCGAAATAATTGTTTTTTTCTCGCTCCACAATATTAATTTCCTCTTAACGAAAAGCAATTAAGGAAATACTTAATCAAAAGTTTTAATGAGTTCATATTTCTGCTTACGCTGCAGATAAATCTTACGCGCTTTGCGAAGAACATGAATATTAGTAAAGATTTCAATCTGATGCTATGGATTTTGTATTCAATTTATGAAATACCTGAAGGTGCTTTCATTAAATAATGACTCCAATAGGTAATAAATATAATTTCGATAGAGAATAAATTTTTCATGCATAATATACAAAATTATTTATGTCCACGAGTATTTATGCATATAAGTTTCAGTTTGATCTTCAAATAACTAATTCCTTTAAATAATGACCAACAGAAACTTTCCGACTACCTTAAACTTCAACCGATGCTAGTATTTTTGCAGTAAGGTTATGGTTCGGTTCACTCTCATTGCAAGTCTCTAAAATTTTATTGTGGTTTTGGAAACAAAACAAGACGAATTTTGAGCGGTATTTAGAATATAAATAAAGCATCGACTAGTTAAAAATAAATTCACTCAGAAAAAAATGGAAAATAATTAAACACACCTACTAGCTTGGGATTTAAAAACGAGGATTATAAAAGAAACCGAAAAATATAAATAGAGCAAAAAATACTTCCGAATTACGTGAGAAGAAGAAAGGAGAAGGAGAAATTGAAGTTCGTGTCTCCTAGTACTTTCAAATCTGGGCATTCAAGTTCCAAGATATTTAATTTTCTGACTAAATACTTACACCAGATTGTTTCAGCTTCTGTTTCTTCTTTAGGCAATCTTCCTAGAGGCGCACACTTTTTTCGCTACGCCGACATGATTTCATAGCCACTTCTGTAGAGGTACTTTTTGCCCAGTGGAAAAACCAAATGGTCCATAAACGAGGTTTCTTGAGTTCATCGTCACACGGTCTTCAACCTTCTTTGAACTGTTTCACCCACTAATGCACATTTTTCACGCTAATAACACCAGATGTGTCAGTCGATTGAAAATGATTTTCGATGCGTTTTAAACCAAAAAAGTGGAAAAAAAATCAGATGAAAAACTGCTCTTACACTAAACGATGCCATTTTAAGCACCAAAACGCTCTCGCTTAGCGGCAGCTATACAGACCCTCAGCACAGTACGTTGCAGCCACCTCGTCTCACATTGCATTGCTCTCATATTTTAAGCTCAACCTTAGCAACCTCAGAAAGTAGTTAGCATTTTGGAGTTTAAACATATTTCGTTATACCTGTACATATTTTACATAATGTGTATAATGACATATGTATAAGGCAAACGTAACGTTAATGATTTTTACAGATTAAATAGGAATTATTTGATTGATTTTAAATATGATTTATCAGTCACATGTATCTATTGAAATTTTTTTAATAAGCAATAGATTCAATATTATTAACATCACCTTTCAATCGCAAATCTCAACCAAATACTTAAAGAAAGGACACGAAAGTCTTCACATATTCTTTTGATCGAATTTGATACATTCATGAGCTTTGTGATAATTGTATTACATTCAAACAGGCATAAACACAGTTTAAAGGCTCGTTTTCGAGTCCTATAGGTTTATTTTCAAACAGCTATAACTACGTTCAGTTTTATGGCAGAAATTCAAGGTCATATTTTGATAATGTATGGAATCATATTCGTTCAGGGTGACTCATTTAGTTCTCAATGTGCTCTACCCTCTATATATATATATATATATATATATATATATATATATATACTATATATATCCCTCGTCCGAGTCGTCAATGCCAAAGTTCCAGGTCTTCAATTAAAATAATTCATTTAGATCCAAATTCGAACATTGCAACTTGCCACCAGCCACCTTAAAAAAATACTTATTCCCCTTTTTTGCTGACAATAATGCAGAAAAGTTTCCTGTGTTATGGAATTTTCTTCTCAATTCATATTCTCATACATTTCACAAAGAAAGACGAGGAAAACATTAGAGCAGAATAAATAGTTTATTTTAAAAAACTAAATGCATTTGCAGCTTGCCGGATTGCCCTAAAGCGGCACAATGCCATTGTGAGAATGAATAACAAACAAAGCGAGGACGATTCTTCCTCTGACATAGCCTTTAATAAGGAAAACTTTCTAAGCCCCCAGGTGAGTAGTTAGACTCCCCGTTCAGAACACCTCTTTGATCTCTTCAAACGATGCTGTGGAACCCCCTCCCCCTTTGCTGTAAAATACCTCATTTTTACCCTAACACGACATGGGCGGCGATAAAGACAAGCGGTTTCCAGTGAACGGAAATGAAGTGCCATGGGAAGCACGCAAAGCTAAAGAATCTAAAGGAGGGAGCGATAAAAATGAAAGAAAGAAAAACCGCATGAAATGACACGTGAGCG